>CM042010.1:112788761-113283761 GCA_023525715.1 Cichorium intybus
TTTTATCTCCATGTATTTTTTTTTCATTTTGTCTAACATGTTCCATCATTTCTATCTTCTACAGACAACTCAATAGGAGGGTAAGTTTCCTTTCACTCTATATCTTTTACAAAATTTAAAAAAATACGAATCTATATGAATCTGATGTTTTTTTCCCAAAATCTTCCTTTCTTTTTTCTATTTCCATGAACGCACAACTCCATCTAAGCAACAGGGAGCCCAGTTTCAATCTCCGACTTTGTGATATTTTAACAATTTCGTGTTTGATGAATCCCAGGTAGGTTCAGTTTGATTTTTAGATTTGTTCACGTAGGTGCGATTTTTAACCATTTTGTTACTGGCACAGTAACATCAACGTTATATTTCTTATTTTTTTATGACATGGTGGGCCATAATTATTCTTCCATAATTAATTTTTTTACCATTCGTGTAACAGATTTTTAGAATTCATTATATAGATTGTTACAGTAGCAACATACTTCAATTAGAGCATTGTAATACATATATACAGAACACAAACACAGAGCAGCACCCACACACTGTTTCTGGTTGTATGTGTGTGTATTTAACTGATAGTATATTACTATTTATTATATATAATTGAAAAATAGCATTTCTTTTGCTAATTATTAGAAACAATTTTATTTAGATTTTTAGCATTCCACATCCAAACATAGCACTCTACTTCCATTATTTGTAAATTTATTAGCCTTCATTTTATTATTAACATTCATCTTATTGTCAAGGCATCCAAATATAGCATCTTGTATTTATACTTTTAGCATTCCAAATCCTAAGTTAGCATTCATTTGACAGATTATTAGCATTCATTTGATAGATCATTTGACCACTAATTATATTAGCAAGGTACTTTCATTAAAACATTGTAATCCTTGACTTGCTTTGTTTCAGGAAGGTAATTCAAACAACATCGGAGAACAAGTACCAAATTACATATGTGGAGCAAAAACTGGCATACTGACTCTAAATTTATTGCCATTTATTTTAAACATATATGCCTTTATAGTAGAAGTTATGAGATCTGGATGGTACTGACTGGAATTAGGTATCACATTGATCAAATTAGACCAAGGAGCACTACAATTTTACTATGTGAAATATTGAAATGATGTTACATTGCTGTAAGAGTTTTGTGCTATTTTTAATTTAGGTAATATCACATCTCCTAATTTCATCACATGTTATTTTCCTTAATCATATTTAACGCCAATATTTGTAAAGATTTTGCCATCGCTCTATTGATAGGGTACTGGTACCTATGGATGAAAGCTCAATGTTTCTTTTGTATCAAGGTTGGGCTCTCTGACCTACTTTTCTCAGCATTTAGACTTTGTTGGTAAGTTCTAACCACATTCTCAGTTTAGTGTGCTTTTGTTGAATGAGGTTTCATGTACGGCTCAAATTTTGACATGGTTATTGTATAAAGTCAGGGTTACCTCTACATGATATTACTGATATTAACCTAAATTTATCTATTTTCTTTGTGATCCTTTTAGGAATTTAACATTGAGAGGCTGCAATTAGTAGTGGCAGAGAAAAAAAATTTGACACATGAAAAAGAAGTTGCAATTAGACGCACATCCAAACATATTTGATTACACTAAAACTTGAATTGATTGGACAACGAAGCTTGAATATGAAAAATATGCACAAGTCATAAAAAGATGAAACAAGTTTATATGAATACAATAAATGATTAGGTGATTTTTTGTCTTCTAGGTTAATTCAATGGAATTTCTTTTTTTCCTTTTTTCTGTATCAATCCGTGTTTGTAATTTATTATAGGTCTTGGATTAACCTTAAAAATAATGAGACATTTGTTAAAAGTAGTGCACTTTGTTTAACTCGACCATAAGTTTTGTTTAAATGTTTATTGAAATTTCATTCATCCCATTTCCCACTGAATTATATATTGAATTTTCTTCCAATAATCTTATCTCTAATTTAGTTTCTCATTTATGCATGTTATTTGGTTATGGCTTTGTATTGATCTTCTACAAAGTGTTTCAGATTTATGATGAATTTATATAGATCTTCAGCATATGGTTGCACCCTAATCAAGAAATATTTTATTTTGCTTCATTGACTTGATCTAACGTTTGAAATGGTTTTCTTAGGTTTTTATTTTTCACATATTTCATATTTTGCAGATCAAGTATTTTTTGAAGTACAAACGAATGAAAAACTGAAGTTTGTTGATTTTGGACAAAAATTAAATGACATGTTTGTGTTTTAGGTTTTGGTGTTGGGTTGTGTTGTGTTTTATATTGATGGAAAGCATTTTGTTTTCTAAAATATGTTTGTTTTTCGTATTAAATAAACATGGAATAATGATTATAAGTTAAAAATGAATGTCATGTTTGTTAACGAATGCTTATCATTATTGTTCCCTTTTAAGCTTTATGATTTTTTTTGTTTATGTGTGTATAGGGGTGCAAATGAGCCGAGCCGGCTCGTGAGCTACCCGGGACCGGCTCGATAAAAGCTCGGCTCGAGACCGATTTTAAACGAGCCCGAGCCGAGCCCGAGCTTAAATATAAGGCTCGTTTATTAAACGAGCCCGAGCCGAGCCTATGTCACCAAGCTCGATTAGGCTCGCGATCCCTAAACGAGCCTATATATATATATATATATATATATATATATATATATATATATATATATATATATATATATATATATATATATATATATATATATATATATATATATATATATATATATATATATATATATATATAAAAATTAAAACGTATTTTAATCATTCTGTGCATTTTGTTTGTTTTAGAATATAAGTTATTAAGTAAGTTGTTATTTTTCTACATTAGAGTAAACGAGCTTATTAACGAGCTCGAGCCGAGCTTAAGCTCGTTTAGGCTTGTTAAGAATTAAACGAGCCGAGCCCGAGCCCAAGCCGAGCCTGTATATTTCTTAACGAGCCCGAGCCGAGCTTAGGTCCATAAAGCTCGTAACGAGCCGAGCCCTATATATTTCTTAACGAGCCCGAGCCGAGCTTGGTTAGGCTCGGGCTTGGCTCGGCTCGTTTGCACCCCTATGTGTGTATGTTATCTCAAGGGCTATTGTTAAACCAAAGATATGCCAGACAATTCTATTATAATGGTACTTGATATTGATGTTCAATATTCCACTGCCATAGGGTGACATTGAGAATTGGGTAGCTATATTGTGGAATGGGATTGATTTTTTATTATTCCGTGGAAAGGAAACTATTTCCTGTCCGATAAAAAGAAAGTAATCGTCCCCCGGAATCTATTTGCCAAGATAATTACAAGTGTCTCAATGGCAAAAACATCCTTCAATTCTTCTAAACATTAGGAATCAGAAACATTCCTACCCACCTCAGTTTCGCCATTTCTCATTCGGACCGGTTTCAGTTCTTAAGATAGTTAGACGGTCTTGATGCTCATCTCTAATATCAACCTCACTTCAAATTTTCAACGACAATTGCAATACACAACTCATACTAGCAACCTACTTGCATTTTCTTTAGAATTCTAATCTAATATAACAAGGTAATTACATTTCTTAGCTGATAATAGTAATAAGTAACAAATAAAGTATAATGGTAAGAAAAATGGGTAAATTATTCGTTAAAAGAAAGTTAATTACTTGTGATTCCGCCTGTCACTTCCAACATTTCCATCCAGCGACAAAACGAATTTAATCCCCCCCCCCCCTTTGCCGCCCGCCGCATTGCGCGGGTGCACCACTAGTATATATATATATATATATATATATATATATATATATATATATATATATATATATATATATATATATATATATATATATATATATATATATATATATATATATATATATATAGATGTAGGTTCATATGTGGAGACCAAATATTGTGTGAATGTGTGAGACAATATCAGCCAATCATTTTTAAAGGGCATATTAGACAATTTATATTTTCTGATTATATCATTCCTTAAATGTGATTCGATTAATTAATTATATTCAATTTTTACCCATTAATTTAGGTAATTCAATAACAAATTATTCCAAGTTTATCACGGTTTCCATATTTCTCGTTCTCTCTCTCTCTCCCTCTCTCTTTCTCTCTCTCTCTCTTATAGACACCGACTCTCATCATTCTAGGTCTCGTTGCATCATCTTCTTCATACTGGTCAAAGTGTTCATCTTCTTCATCCTATCCGATTAATTCATCTTCTAAAATGCCAAAATCATCGTTGTTTCTTAATCGACCTAGAATGAAGGTTGCCCCACGTCCAAATCGGTTCCATGTACAAGACGGCGAAAACATGAAAAGCTTGTAGTTCCATGTACAAAACGGCGAAAACCATAGTTGGATCTTCAAAGTAAACATTAAAAGCATGTGGGTCTATTTTTCTTCTTTTTCCTTTCCCTAAATTTCTTTTCGTCTGTCTGTGTAATTTGTAATTTCCTATTCTCATTGAATTAGTTGCAGACTATAATGAACTAACACTCTCAAGTTGCCTGAAGTTGATGGAAAATCAACCAATGATTTGAAGGTAATTAATTTATTTCATTTTGAGGTTATTCTGGCCGATATATGCTAACATTAGAAATCATAGTTGTTTTTACCAAAGAAGCATCATCTTAAACAATGCGATTGAATTAAGTATTTTTATATATAAGACTATATTTTTTAAATTATTATAGATCAATACAATGTCATGATGTGAGGGTTTCATCAACGATATTCTTAATTTTTCATTTAAACTAGATAATAGCTTGGGTTTTTGTTTTCTTTAAATGGTTTAAATATGAAACATGTAATTAAATTTGTGCATATGTTGTCTTTTTATCAGAAACGATGGATTCAGTAAAGGATGTACTGTTGAAATGGGGAAAGAAGGTTGTCGAGGCAACAAAGAAGGGGGCTGAACAATAATTTCTGTATGGTGTTCGCGTATTTGTTAAAATTTTAGCCAGAAGATTGGGATGATGAGGAAGATGGTGAATGGGCAGTGCCAACTATCATCAACAAATTTTTTTAGAATGTATCAGGACATGGGTATATTCTTTCAGAATTTAGCAGAATTTGAAGATTGAACTAACAAAATAAGCAATATTCTTTCGGAATGAATGTGGTAATATAATAGTTTATGCTTCATTCTCACAGAATGTGTACATTGTTATTTATGTTTTTATACTTGATATAGAATTTTTATATATTTTTCAAGAATATTGTATATAATATAGTTTAGTATTGAATGTTGACAATATTCTTCAAGAATATTGCATACGTTTTTTTTTTATATTATAAGCGATCCAAATATTATTTTAGAATGAAATCGTGTTTTTCAAAAATGATTCAAAGATGACATGTATTCTTCGTAATATGAGTAAATACCTGCCTTTTTAATTTCTATCCAAGTATTTTAACCTAAATTCTGTAAGAATACGGACAAACACATTGTTAAAGAATTAAATCTCGTTGTAAATAAAAAAATGATTCAAATAGGTAAGAACTATAAGAATGGAAAGTACGATCATCCAAGATAACTAATTAAATTCTAATCCCCAATATCCGCACATTCCAAAGTTTGTCATGGGTAAATTTGACTAATTTACCCTTAGTGATTATATTTAATTAAAAATACTTAATTTTTATTCAATTAATTACGATCATGTCATCATCATCTTAACCATTCATTCTTTTCATCTAATGGTCTAAAAGTTCTCACACGATCACACAATATTTGTGTTCCACATTTGATCCTAACTATATATATATATATATATATATATATATATATATATATATATATATATATATATATATATATATATATATATATATATATATATATATATATATATATATATATATATATATATACACTAGCTGCGTACCCGCGCAATGCGGCGGTCGGCGAGTATTTTCCTTTCGGCTATTTGTTTTCACAAGATTTTGGTATCATTTTACGGGAATTCCATGTTTGTTATAGAGATTTTTATCGAACAAGGGAGGTGTCTCGTTATGTGTACTGATGGATTAGATAATGATACACATGGTGAGTACATAATGTTGTTTATGTAGAGAGTAGACGTATAACATGGGATATTTGATTTAATGCAAATACATTTTTCCATATTCTCAGTCGTAATCCTTTTCTATCTATCATGATTAAGGATGGCAACGGGCCGGTTTCGTGCAGGGTGTTGGTTATACCGTTCCCGTCCCCGCTTAAAAAACCCGTCCCCGTCCCCGCTTAAAAAACTGTGGGGATCTAATCGGGGATACCCATCGGGTAATCGGGTAAAACCACGGGTAATCGGCGGGTGCTATTGCAGTGGGGGTGGGGGGTATAGTTTTCAAGCAGCGATTTGTTTATTTGACAATTAGATTTTATTCAGCATATTATTTCCCATTGGTTAATGGCTTAAAATTTTAAATATTTAAATTAAATGTATAAAAAAATAATTTTATAAATAATAATACATATTATATAACTCTTGTGCCTAACCCTATAATCTCATTTAACAGCCATCAATCGACGCCTCCACTCATCCATTGTCTACCCTAAAAACACATTTTGACAACCGCCTCCATTGTCTACCATCTGTCTCTCTTTCTATATACCGAAACATTGGAACCGACAACTCACTGCCTCAACTCGAGAGAGGCATCCCTCAATCCGATCGGTGCACCCTCAAGACCCTCAACTCGAGAGAGGCATCCCACTCCGATCAATGCCCTCGTAAAAATTTCTTATAACATAAATATTAAAAAACTTTTAATTAATAATAATTTATATAAAAACTTAACTAAATATTATTAATATTTATGTAAATATAATTATTTAAAAATTTTGAAAATCACTTCTAAGTAAATTTTATATTTTTATAACAAAGATAAAATAAAAAATTAAATATTATAAATTTAAAAAAATTAATTTAAAAATTAACTATACCCTAATCCCTAACCCTAATTTCTTTATACTACAGCCGCTAACTTGTGTGACCGCTACCTTCTCCTTCTCCTTGAGCTCCCCTTCATCCGAACTCCCCTTCATCCGACTCCCGAGTTCCTCCACCGTAACCAATCAGCCGACCTCCACGCCTCTCGATTCAGCCGACGATGACCTCCATAGTTGTCGGCTCCTTGTGTATACCGACCGCTACCTTCTCCTTCTCCTTGAGCACTCTTTCATCCGAACGGCTTCCTCTATGTGTTCTACTTCCGGTTCCATCTTCTCCCATCTTTCCGGCGCCTCCCCTCCGACCAGGCGTTGCCTCCGACCACCGATCCGCTACAGATTAAACTTATTCCATATGGGCGATTCCATCTCCGGTACTCCTCCACTGCCTCCAGATCTACTGCCTCCCGATCCGATTCAGCAAAGTTGATATGCCCTTCTCTTTTTATCTGCTTCACCGACCGACGTGCATCCCACCTGCACAGATCACGCAGCCATCGGCTCTCCCTTACATGGGATTTTGATGCGTTTTACTTTTTGGTGCATTTTGACTGGACCCGAATCGGATTTTGACAGGATCAGGATCAAATTATTTCGGCCGGCGACTTCAACCCTTTGGCCGGAGACTCCTTCTCTGGGTCTCCTTCTCCGATTGAAGCCGTCGACACACCCGATCCAGCAAAGTTGCACTCAAATCCCTCACCTCCGATTTCTTTTTTGTTTTCAGATTGTGAGATCCATCTCTTTCATTTTTGTTTTCAGATTTTGGATCTGATTTCTGTTTCATACTCGACTAAATTAGCTTTGTTTTCTGATTATTTAGTTTGTGTTTTATGATTAGTGATTATTAGATTTTGGAACGGTTTCTGTTTCATACTCGAGTGTTTTCAAATTTTGGATATAATTTTCGTTATTAGTTACAAATAAACTTTGTTTTCTGATTATTTAGTTTGTGTTTTATGATCCAGGTTCTGATATTTAGCCTCCCCCCGATTAGTTGGTGATATATACTCACGGCAATGGAATGCTATTAGCACTATTCCGGTAGCAATTGTTTTGATCTGATTAGTTTGGGTCGAGTTGTAGTTTTTCGATTCGGATATCAAATCTTAATCTATGCATTTTTATTATTTTTTGATTTTGGTTATTGGATCTAATTTTGTTAATTTTTCCAATTCCTAAATCAAGATTTCGTATAAGGATCTGATTTTGGTTATCTTTTTCAGATTTAGACATCAACGGTCATGTTCTGGACATCCGGTGATCCCTTTGGTTACTTGGAAAAGAAATCAGGTCCAGTTACATGTTTGTGTATTTGCCTATTTGTCTGTCGTCATTTGTGTGTGTATAGTGTTTGTTGTTGGTAAAAACATTGACATGATATTTAAGCAAATCAAAGCATTTCGTTTATCTGTCTTACAACTTGGTGATTGTGGTATGTAGGTAGAAGGATGAGTTACCAATTGGATGCACTTGGGAAAACAACTTCTGGTATGATCACTACAAGAAAACAGCCAAATAGCAACGGAAAGGTGCTACGGAAGACCTTTCTGTAGCCAAATTGCTATGGTTTATGCTACGGAATGACTTTCCGTAGCAAATTTACTATGCCATTTGCCACGAAATGAAAATTCCGTAGCGAACACAAAAATAACTACGGTTTTTGTCACGAAATCGAATTTCGTTGCTATATTGCTACCGATTTTGCTATGGACTGGATTATTGTTGCTATTTAGCTACGAACATATCTACGAAAATACAATCCGTTATTATTTTGCTACGAAAATAACTACGAAAATACAATCCGTGGTTATTTTGCTACGAAATTATAATCCGTTGTTATTTTGCTACGGAATTTTGCTACGAAATTAATTTTCATAGCTAATTTGCTATGAAATGAATTTTCGTAGATAAGTAGATACGGAAATGTTCTACAGAATTGTGGTCCGTAGTTGTTTTGCAATGGAATCAATATACATTGGTACCCTTGTTACGGATTTTGTTACGTCCTTTATTTCCATAAATATTTAGCTATGGAACATGTTTTTATAGAAATTTAGCATAGCTATGGAATTTATTTTTGTAGGGATTTAGCAACGGAAGTTTCGATGTCTATATATGTATATGTGTTTGTGTGTCCAATGGTCGAATTGAATGTCAACCATTGATCATTTTTATATGAATCTGAACCCTTAAATTTGAAATTTTGAATCAGCGATATGTATAATAGTTAATTAACCAATCAGACCACGTTTAATTGATATATTTAAGAAAATAATCTCCACAACCCTAAATGGGCTGACTTCCACCTCCTACCCAACTTCTCTCTAAAAGAAACCCTATTTACATAAACATAATCCAGCCGCCACCACCAACTATCACGATTCACGACTGCCGCCTCCGTTACCTAGCACCTGCCTCTGCCTGCCATCAGCCAACCATCAACACGCCATCTATCACTGTCATGAAGCACCAACGTAACCACCAGAATCGTCACCGTTTCCTTCACCACACCGTTCGTTCACCAAACTAACGCTACACCTGCTTCCGCCTACAACTACCCACAACCAAGTGCAAATGACCAATCCAACATCTCCTACATCGATGATGCGCGGCCTTTAAGCCACTATAAACACCATCGACATGACCCTCAGCCACACCTTCACCATCGCTGCAGTTCTTTTTATCCCTTCTCTCTCTCTCTCATGCAAATGCAGGAATACAACTATTTTTCCTGATTTCTAGGGATTTGTGTTTTCTTTTGCTAACCCTAGATTTGCTTATTTTCTAGCCAGGTTGTTTGTCAGTTTTTGTTACCAAATTGATGACTTGGTTCGGACTTAAACAAGCTCTCAAATATCCGAAGTTCTTAAAGCTCAATGACTTGGTCCGTGTTAGATCTGCATGTTTGTAACTGGTTCGGCTACTATATATGAAGACAGATCTGGTTCGACTCTAATATGCTCTTATGTACGAAGATATGAGTTTATGTTTATACTGTAGTAGCTCATTGTAAGAGGTTGAATTTATGATTATGATTTCTTTGAATGGAGCCTTCCGTTATGGGCTGGATCTCTAATCTGTGTTTTCTTGAAATAGATATGGGTTAGAATCAAGATTTGGGCGGGGCGACAACGGGGCGAGCATGATGCATCTTTCTAAGGTTTTACATGTCTGGAAATGTTGATAAATAATGACAGATCTAGAAATGTTCATCAAAAGGGGTGTTGTGTCTTTCTTTACAACAGTATATTTTGTTTTTATTTGATTTATTGTAATTTGTTGATTCATTTCCATATATATGGTAAAAGTGTGTATACGTTTGTTCAAAGTCATTATATTATGTTGCGTAAATTTTGCTTTTTCTCCGACAGACATTTCTTATTATCGTTTTAATATGCCATGTATAACATCTTTGGCAAGTTTATCATTTTACTATTTATTATTTTCATTATCTAAAAATACATTGAATTCTAATTATTTACATAAAGTTGTATTATAATAATCAACATTATAGTATAAGTCAAAAATAAATCAATATATACATAATCAGGTAATTTTGATTGAAAAAAATACAAAGTTTGGTATAAAATAATAATGACCACGAAATTTGCAACAAAATTATTGCAACGGAATTTGCAACGAAACCCGCTACAGAAGTAGCAACGGAAAAAAAACCATGGAATTTGCTACGGACAAACAGCTATGGAAATCGCTACGGAGGCCACCTATGGAATTCACCACGGAATACATGCGCTACGGAATCTGTTCGTAGCAAACTTGCTACGGAAATAAAAGTTCGTAGCAAACTCATTCGCTACGAGATTTATTGTAACGGAACAGTTCCATAACAATTTCCGTTGCAAAACCCATTTAGCAACGGAATTTCAAGATTTAGCAACGGAATTCGTCCGTTGCTAAATCGTTGTTTTCTTGTAGTGGATTTATATATACAGATTGAGCTTTTTAATGTTATATTTATTAGAGGAAGTATATCCAAATATAAAAAGGTGGAAGAAATTATAAAATTGAAACAGGCATTAAGGACATTGGTGACCAAAGGTGCTATATTAGCTTCCAATAAACCTGTAATTTTTCTAATCGGGACATTTCAAACATATATGTAGTTCAAATTTTGGTATAGTTTTTGGTTTTTCTAAAAAATTCATTTTCTTGGCCGGACTTGTCCACCTATAAATGTAAGGTAAATAAATAATAAAAATGTTAGTGGTAAAGTAGAAACATGGCCGACATCTTACCCTATTTTGATTTACTTTCTCAAATGCCAATAAAGGATATAAATAAATAAAATAAAAAGTGTATTAGTAAAGTAAATGTTAAATAATGATAAATACTTCCTCAAAAGCCTATAAAGTGATCTAAAGAAATAAATTAAAGGTGTAATGGTAAAGTAGATATGAAATAATTACAAACGCTTTCGTAAAGACACGTTTCATATGTTTTTATTTAGCTTTGTTTTAGAGGACGACAATCAGATTTTTTTAATTTTTAAAAAATTGCAGAGTATTGATCTAGAAAAATACTATATTACAGGTATACAGAGATAAAGAGATATAAATCACTCATACATTCATGTTGGATTTTGAAGACAAAACAGTGCTTCATAAATTCAAAAGAAAGGTACGCAAACTGATCCTTTGCATTCATTGTAGATTTGGAAGACAAATTAAAGAGCCATTAATTTGCATATAATATTGCATTCAAGTATTGCTGATGCTTTCTGTATGTTAATAACATCAGTAAATTTATTGCACTTGATAATATTACATTTAAATATTACTGGTACCATCTAAATGTTACTTATTATATTTTTCAAATTTTCAAAAGGTTTGATACCAGTAGATTTTTTTTCAAATCTACTTAGTAGAATATATAAATATTAAAAATCAAAACATTCATGCATGAGATAGATAACAAATCAAAATAAATGACGAAATTGTGTGCTTTTGGAATATTACAGAACTGAGTTTCATACAAAAAATTGCAAGCTCTGATATTTCAAATGATGAACAATGAAGAGACGAAGACAAAGAACGTCGTTGGCTTAGCATACAATATCTTGCAGTTCATCAACATGGAGGGGAGAATTAAATGTATCTTAGGATGTTTCGGAAATTTTTGAATGAAAGAAGAATGTTGGGGTGGATGGCTTTTATACTCATAATCCTGCATAATCCTGTAATGTGATTGGTTGTTTTTGGGTTAGATGGATCAGACTTCAATGAATGGGTCAGATTCATCTAAAAAATTAAAAGGTGTGGATTGAATTTGAAAAAGATATCTGTAAATCAAATGATACGGATGTTTTTTTTAATATTATATGCTCATGGATGTGTTTCCTGCAAGTGGGTTAGTTTATGATGTGGCATGTGATGTGTTTCTTGAAAGTGGGTTCCATCAAAATGTGCATTAGGTAGTGGTACTATCTTAAAAATTAAGACAATTGTGCATAAAGTGGTTGTAATTTATATATGGTTTATAGTATAGTATAGATATATATATATATATATATATATATATATATATATATATATATATATATATATATATATATATATATATATATAGAGAGAGAGAGAGAGAGAGAGAGTTAAGTTATTCTAAAACTGATAATTATTGTGTGACTCTGGAGACCAATTAGAATTTTAAAAAAAAAATCAGTTTTGGTAATATAAGAGTCGGTTACCGGATTTATAGGATTAATTGATTTATATGTCAATTATTATTATACCCATAACCGGATTTAAAATTATTGGTCAATATTAATTTAGTTATAAGATTACACAATATTTAAAATGATGATTTCTTTATGTATATTTTTGTTATACACATTTTCCAATTTTATTATTTGTTTCTTTCTACCCAAAAATCCGCACAAAAGACATTTACCGACACGTAAAATCAGAAGAACATTCCGCATTGTATGTAAAGTAGTCACAAGGTTCCTATTCTCTTGTCATGCTAAAAACAAAACCAACTTCCCGACAATGCGTCCTATATGACCATGTTTCATGCTATGCACGACTCTCTCTCTCCCTCTTTCTCTCTCAAATATGTTCGTTGAACCATCATTTAATTACTTTAACAGATGATTTATGTCAGAGAAATATGAGGGTGATAGTAGAGATCTTGATGGGAAAGCTCTTCTTCATTCAAGTTGGCGATAATGCCACAGTGCTAGACCTAAAGAAAGAGATTGGAGCGCAAGAAAAACTTCCTGTTGATCGGCTCATTCTTCTTTTATATGAAAATTTGATGAGTGAAAATGAAACTTCGCTTCTTGATTATGGTGTTCAAGATGGTTCTCATGTTTATCTCTTCTTCGATACCCCAAAGGATGGTTCGCCTCATCAGTCTCCATTAAGTACTTCTGAGTCGGTTTAGCTTAATTTGAACGTAATAGTCTAGCTTCTCTTTGTTGTTTTGTATATCAGATCTAGGTAATGGTATTTTATAGGTCATGGATACAAATATACGAATGTACTTTGTATATGTATGTTTTACCGGTAGTTTAGATTGATAAACATGGTTGAAACTTGCAACCTTCATGAAACCGATCCTTTAGGAAATTGAATGAATCATAATTGCCTTTTCTGGGTTTCAATTAAAAGTGACCAAACAAATTAAAAGATTGTTCTCTAAAAACGACGATAGATATATATACATTACCAGCGTACAGTACAGTACTACTAGACAAAAAGCTTCTTTCCGACGGCAATTTCCGTTGGCAATGGTCACCAAATGGTTTTCCGACAGATTAACCCCTAATTTTAAATGCTAATATCTTTCATTAAAAATACGTGAAATACCAAGTATTAGGAAGATATACACATAATAATATTGAAGCCTAAATGGCGAAATTAAGCACGGCTAACAGTCCCTTTGAATACATAAAGATAATCACCGCTTTCAACCCCATGCCAGCGGAGGCTGCAATTTTCTCGCATGATCCTTTGTTTGTGAATGAATATGTAGTCGTCGGTTGGTAGTAATTTCCTAGCCAATAGCAATTCCCTTAATTCGTTCACCGTGCTCGAGTCCTTCATTTCTAATGGAATACAAGTCGAGTTAAGGAGAGCCGAAGAAGTTTGCACCACGAAGCCAAGCTTACGTGAAGGAGGCTCAACCACTAATCGACTCATCGTCTTCAGAAACACAATGATTTCCGAGAATTCACCAACACCATAGTCAATCAAATTACGGAAATCCTCCTCCATCTCCACTCCTGAAAAGAAAAGTGTCATTTGCTTAATTGGCGTCCCATCGATAATATGAATCTTTTCTTTTAGGCTGCCTACGGTTTCGGTTCTATCGATCTCTATGTTGTGCTTTCTTGATGAAAATTTAACTATAATTTGGATTTGTCTACGGGTTTCTAGAGATGCCATATGATTGATCGTGAGATCAATTTTTGTACCTTCAGTGACGATTGGATAGTCCTCTAGGTCAAGCCCGTCGAGTAGTTCCCAATCGCATACACTAAGAGTTTGTGACGACATAGGAACACCAAGAAAATGTTCAATTTTCCGCTTGATTTCGAGGATGGTTTCTTGCATACTAACTTCGATGGTCAATGCATACGCTCGCGCTAAAATTTGGATTTTCATATCTTTATAGATTGTTGAATGAACGAGATAGTGTTTACTTTTGTTTATGGTTGAATGGAGAGGTAAGAATATGCTTTGAAGTGTTCTCCCTTTGTGGTAGGCTTGATTTCAAGCCCGAATTCATGTCATACAGATGATATGTGGTCATCTCTATGTGATTTCAAATCATAACGTTCATGTTTTCACAATGATCTCATGCAAACTTCGTTTGGCCTCTCCCTCACTCACTCACACACACACACAGTCTCTCTCTCTCTCTCTCTCTCTCTCTCTCTCTCTCTCTCTCTCTCTCTCTCTCTCTCTCTCTCTCTCTCTCTCTCTCTCTCTCTCTCTCTCTCTCTCTCTCTCTATATATATATATATATATATATATATATATATATATATATATATATATATATATATATATATATATATATATATATATATATATATATATATATATATATATAAGGCCGGCCCAATGGGCTGGGCAAGCTAGGCGACCGCCCCGGGCCCCCAAACGTCAAAGGGCCCATTTTTTAGACGTTCTTTGTATATTTAGCCTAAAAAAATCCATTATTTTGCTAGAAAAGCCCAAACTTAGCCCAAATCTACCTAACTCTACCCTGGATGAAACCAACATTATAGCCTTTTAACACCACCACCCAACCCGTTGCAACTTATACTGGAAAATTGATACTAGAAATCAAAAATGAAAAAAAAAATTCAAAACCCTAAATAACAACCAAAGTACAGAACCAGATCAAATTAAAACCTCTGAAACTGAAATCGAAATTGATTTCTGAAGTTGAAAACTCCCCAAAACCAAAATCGAAATTTATTTATATGTGAGACTAATTGTTGAGGTTGAGAATCTAGAGAGGGGAAGAGGGTTTGTATTGCTGCTATCGAGCCTAATTTTAGGTGTAAGAGAGGGATGTCGACTAAAATACAGATATGCAGCTATGTCGTCGGATAGGAAGGGGAAGGAGGTAATGGACAGACAAAGAGGGATGGTAGCCGGAGTAGGAGATGTGTCGATTCTCGTCGGGGAAGGTGAAGTCGAGGGCGTCAATGATTTCTGTTCGTTGGCGGTTTCTCTTCGTCGGGGAAAGTGATGGTGGACAGCGATGCAGTAATGTCAGAAGTCTGATTGTGCTTGGGGAGTGTAACACCCAAAATTTTTCGCAAAATATTTTAACTTTCAAATATAACTTTTATAAAAATAGTTATAAGTTTCCAAAATAAATAAGTAGCTCAAACCCAAAACATGGCAAAATACTAAAGTAAAGTGCGGAAGCATAACATGTCATAGTCCCAAATAAATAAAACTCCTAGTAGTGGCAATCCCGGTGCTCCAATCAAGCCTGAGCCTCCTTGATCTTAACATCTGAAAAATGTTTAGGGAAACCGTAAGCAAAAGCTTAGTGAATTCAAACACAAACATCATATTAATATTCACATTTACCAGCCCTAATCCATTTCCAATTATAATTATAAAAACTAAGCAAAGAACGAATCAGTGCTTATATAAAATAGGGCGGACTTGTAGGTTTGAGCCGCACCGGGTAAATCCCGTATCCTTTGGCCCTGATCCCCGCACCTCATAAAGAGTATAACTTTGGTGATCTTACCTAACTACCCCTCATAGTAATAATCGATTACATACAGTGCACATGTACGATTTATAATAATAATATAGCATATTTTAAATAATAAATCTAAACAATCACACACGAGCTAACTAGTAAACACAAACATCAATACAACGGTGTGAGAGAACTCACCTTGAGTGAGTGATATAATAGATAGAAGTCAATATATGGCCACCAAGCTTGTGCAATCTTCAACATTTCACCTAATTAAGACTATAGGTTAGAATGATGAAGTTGTGAAGCTAATGAATGAGAAAGGAGTAATCACAGCAAAGTCTCTAAAACAGACCTGATATTTAAGACTGAATTACTCCAAAATATAAAACCGAAGGATAGGTTTAAATAATTTTAACAATAAACTTCAATGACTTAGGTTTCCAGAACCATAAAGAACTCCTCCTAATTCCAAAGGATGAAAGAGATATAAAATTTACAAAAAGACATGTCACTGCTGTCTTCAGACGGACAGTCAGGTGGTGTTGGCCAATTCTACCCAACTTGTGGGTGGAATTAGTCCCAACCAAAAATCAGAGGAACCATAGATACATAAATAAAAGTCTCAGAGTTGGAATCTATTAAAAAGGGCTTCCTAAGGTCTGGATATAAAAATCACAATGTGGACAATCACAGAATCAGCATAAGCTGGTGACTGTCCACTAATCTGGAGTGTGGATCCTTTCTAATCACATTATAATGAGAATTAGCAACCAAACTTCTCCAGATCTTTAATTCAATATGTAATGTACATGTGGGAACTTGTAATCACTCTGGATCATTTTCCAAACCCTGGTAATGATAAAAACAAAATGACATATCACAGCAGACCCGGATTAGACCTAACAGCAAAGAAGCTGTTGTTTCCCATGATAAAGCCCTTTTCAGCGAGAGTGGTATTCTTAAGAAACTTACTCAACTCAATGTTTGAACTTTGGGCACTGGTTGTGGGTCTATTTGAGTCCTAGAACTCGATATATGATTTTTACAAGAAAGGAGACTCAGCAGTGAAATCTGACAGAAACCCTAGGTTATGTTGCGAAATTCATAACTCAAAATCTATACCTTGAAAACACAATTTATTCGGTCAGAACCTTCATATATGTCTTGGGAACCTTCAGTTAAAGTTTCGTAGCGATCCAACATTTCAATCTCCGGGAATCGTCCAAACACTGCAGATGTGTTCTCAGATTCGGGATTAAAGAGAGATGTAGAGGGAGAGAGAGAGAGAAAGAGAGAGAGAGCTTTGAGTGAGGAGGGAGAGAGTCCTTTGAGTGAGTGTTTACTAGAAAATGAGTGAAATGAATTAATTTGAGCTTTAAGTATTCTTGGAAAGATGGGCTAAAACATAAAGTCTATGGGCTTTATTAATCCTTAAGCTTATTGGGTTTAGTTTCTTAACCCATGAACTTAAATTAAAAGATGACACTATAAGCCCACCACATAAATAATCAGATCTTAATTAATTAAATTAATATAATGTTACAAAATAAATTAAATAAAATAAATAAATGTACCGGGAAAATGAGCCCTCATCTCGTCTTCCGGTTCCCACGTCCATTCCGAACCCCGTCTATGTCGCCACTGAACCTTAACCAAATTTATAGTTTTGTTCCGAAGGGTCTTTGTTTCCCGATCTAAAATTGCAACTGGTTGCTCAACATAGTTGAGACGCTCATCAATCTGGATATCCTCCAAAGGTACCACCGTGGTATCATCAACAACACATTTCCGTAGCTGAGAGACGTGGAAAGTGTCATGGATCAGGCTAAGCTCATCAGGTAACTCCAAGCGATAGGCGACCTCCCCAATGCGAGCAATGACCTTGTAAGGTCCAATGAATCGTGGTCCTAGCTTTCCCCGCTTCCGGAAACGAATCACGCCTTTCCAGGGAGAGACCTTTAACAACACAGAATCTCCCACCTGAAATTCAAGGTCGGAGCGTCTTTTGTCGGCATAGCTTTTCTGACGACTCCTCGCCGTGGCCAAATGGTCTCGTATCACCTGTATCTTCTCCGTAGTTTGCCGCACGATTTCGGTACTCCCAAGTACCCTCTGCCCTACCTCGCCCCAACAAACAGGCGTTCTACACTTCCTTCCATACAAAGCTTCATACGGGGGCATTTTAATGCTTGAGTGATAACTGTTGTTATAGGAGAACTCGGCTAGATGCAGGTGATCATCCCAGCTACCCCCAAAATCGATCGTACATGCCCGAAGCATGTCTTCCAGTGTCTGAATCGTCCTCTCACTCTGTCCGTCTGTCTGTGGGTGGAAGGCTGTGCTAAAGTGTAATCGTGTACCCATCTCTTCCTGAAATTTCCGCCAAAACCGAGAAGTAAATCGAGTGTCACGGTCGGAGATAATAGAAACGGGCACACCATGCAATGAGACAATCTCTCGATCAAAGATTTCGGCCAACTTCGTCGTAGATGAGCTCTCCTTTATGGCCAAAAAGTAAGCGCTCTTAGTCAGACGGTCGACAATTACCCAAATAGTATCAGCTCCACGGGCAGTCCTAGGAAGCTTAGTGATGAAATCCATGGTCAGATGCTCCCATTTCCATTCCGGAATCTCCAAAGGTTGCAATTTCCCATGCGGTTTCTGGTGCTCTGCCTTGACCTTCCGGCAGGTCATACATTCTTCCACATACTGGGCTACATCATTCTTCATTCCATGCCACCAGTAACCCTCTCGTAGATCTAGATACATTTTGGTTGCACCCGGATGTATGGAGAATTTAGACTTGTGAGCTTCCTCCATTAGGGTTTTCCAGTTGCCTCCTGTATATGGAACCCAAACTCTACCATGGCGAGTCAGCAAACCCCGCCCATCTACTTCCATCTTAGGCAGTTCATTCTCGATTTTCTCCCGCTTGATGTTTATTGCCGTCTTTTGAGCGTCACGAATCAGGTCTAGCAAGGGCGACATCATCGTCATACGGAGGCACTTGGCTCGAATAGGCTCAGTAGTCGGTTTGCGACTGAGAGCATCAGCCACCACATTAGCTTTACCGGGGTGGTAGTGAATTTCGCAGTCATAGTCTTTCACCACATCCAGCCATCTAATCTGCCTCATGTTCAGATCCCGCTGATCGAACAGATACTTCAAGCTCTTATGGTCGGTATATACAATAAACTTTACCCCATAGAGATAATGTCTCCAAATCTTGAGGGCAAATACAACAGCCCCCAGCTCCAAGTCATGAGTGGGGTAGATTTGCTCGTGGGGTTTTAGTTGTCGGGAGGCGTAGGCTATAACCCTGTCTCGCTGCATCAACACTGCACCAAAGCCCCGAAGTGATGCGTCACAGTAAACTACTATATCTTCCATTCCATCCATTAGGGCCAAGATCGGTGCATCACTCAATCGTGATCTCAACTCATCAAACGCCGCTTGTTGCTCCGGACCCCACACAAACTTCTCTGACTTCTTGGTTAGTCGGGTAAGTGGTAACGCAATCTTTGAGAAATTTTCTATGAATCTACGGTAGTAACCAACCAAACCCAAAAAGCTACGAATTTCGGAAGGCGTTTTTGGAACCTCCCACTGCTTAACTGTTTCCACTTTGGCTTGATCGACCTTGATACCTTCTTTGTTCACCACATGCCCCAAAAACTGAACCTCATCTAACCAGAATTCACACTTCGAGAATTTAGCATAAAGTTTTTCTCTCGCAAGAGTCTCTAAAATTTCCCGAAGATGTCGCTCATGCTCCTCTTTGGTCTTAGAGTACACTAATATGTCATCAATGAACACAATAACAGAGCGGTCAAGCATCGGACTACACACCCGATTCATGAGGTCCATAAAAGCAGCGGGTGCATTGGTGAGCCCAAAAGGCATTACCACGAACTCATAATGCCCATAGCGAGTACGGAATGCGGTCTTCTCAATGTCTTCTTCCCGAACTCGCATCTGGTGGTACCGGACCGTAAATCAATCTTGGAGAACCAAGATGCTCCCTGTAGCTGATCAAAAAGATCGTCAATACGTGGTAGCGGATATCTATTCTTTATCGTGCGCTTGTTCAGTTCCCTATAATCGATACACATACGCTGGGTGCCATCTTTCTTCTTGACAAATAGAATAGGAGCTCCCCATGGTGAAGAGCTAGGCCGTATAAAACCCTTATTACTTAATTCATGAAGTTCTTCATGGAGTTCTTTCATTTCGGGTGGCGCCAACCGGTATGGGGCCTTAGCTATCGGAGTCGCACCTGGCAATAATTCAATGCGGAACTCCACTTGCCGAATAGGGGGCAAACCAGGAAGTTCCTCTGGAAAAACATCGCTGAAGTCTGAAACGACCGAAACATCATTAAGTACTTTGGCAGAAGAACAAGAAGCGATAGCCATGCAAGGAGTATCTCCCTGAATGATAAGTTCTCCACCCTTAGGGTTTTGAACACGGATTTGTTTCTTACGACAATGGATCTCCGCATCAAACGCGTCCAGCCAATCCATACCCATGATAACACAAAGATCCCGCATCGCAATGGGGATAAGATCAATAGGGAATTCAACCCCGGAAAATTCGAGAGTACAGCCCCGATACACGTCGGTGACATAAATCATACGGTTATTGGCAACCTTGATAACCATTGGGCGAGCCAATTTTCCGATACTACGCCCCAAACGATTAATGAATGTGCGAGATACGAAAGATTGAGTAGCACCGCTGTCGAACATAACAGCAGCGGGCTCGGAGTCTAACAGATAAGTGTCTGATTCACAACATATAAATACATAGACAAACTTTAAAACTATCATCAAATTAAACAATACAAGAGTGAAGGAGAATGAAGAAAAGTGAAATTTACCCGCCACAGTTGCTGTAATAGCCGGCTCCTCCGCAGTCAGCTGGTGAGCACGTCCTCGTGTCACCATGGCAGGTCCTTTAGAGGACGATGCACTCGGGAGTTTCATACCCCCGCCTCCACCACCATTATTCAACTGCGGGCAATCAGGCTTCTTGTGTCCCTTCTCATTGCAGTTAAAGCAGGTAGGAATCCTAGAAGGAACCTGTGGTAATGGCACCACTACTGAGGACTTACAATGCTTCCAATGATGACCCGGCTTCTTGCAATTGTAACATACTAACCGACTCTTGTCGTCCTGTCCCGCAAACGGCCTGTACTCGTATCTCGTCTTCCCACCGTTCTTCTGCTTCTTATGTGCATCCCCGGACGTCTTGGTCAGGGCATTTTCTGCCTTTCTCTTGTGCTGCTGGGTCTGTAGCTCAATCTCCCTCCTCCTAGCGGCATGCATGATAGCTGACAATGTCGTGAACTCCTGCATGCTCACGAACTCCCGTATCTCGGTACGTAGGGAATCTTTATACCTACTAACCAACCACGCCTTATCTCCGGCAAATGAGGGACAGAAGGACATCATCTCCAGGAACTTAGCATTCAGATCCGACACACACTCTGTAGTCTACTCAAAGGTCATAAACTGTTGCTGCATCCGCTGCTGCTCCACCTGGGGCACATACTGCCTCTCAAACCTCTCCACAAACTGGGCCCAAGTCATGGCTCTCAGCTCCTCCTCAGTCATCAATGTCGTAACAGTTTTCCACCAGGTATTTGCTTTCTTCCTAAGTTGGCTCATAGTAACAACAACTTTGAATCGATCTGGGCACCCGCAAGTCATGAGAGCGCTTTCGATATCGGCAATCCAGTGTTTAGCCTCCATTGGATTCAAGTCACCATTCCACTGTGGAGGGTGGCACTTAGAGAACTTCTCGAAATAATAGGCTGAGTCGCGAACAGGCGGAGCGGGTAAAGCTCCTCCGTTAACAGCTGCGAGGCGCTCATCCAAGAGAGCACGGAATTGGGTAATTATGTCAGAAGTGACATTTGGAATGAGCTCGTTAAAGGCATTGTTGAATTCTTCAGCAATGAGTTCCCTAACTTGCCCCATTTGGGTCTGATTAAGACGAGTTGTCGGAGCCATCTAGATTCGCAGAATAAAGAGATTATTAGGAGTTATTCACCCTAGATTTTCCTAGGAAGACTGAAACACTCAGCTCACCAGACATTTTCAACCTTGCCCCGACCCGAGATTGGCACCGGTGCTTCAAATAGTAGGGGCCCTTCTACTACCTTCCACACAAGTTCCAATCTCGCATTCGTGTCTAGTTTCAAATGTTCCAGTTTGCTCTAGCCGTTTATTTAAACAACTCTCTCACATGATATTACTAACATGGGTGAAATCTAACAATTTAAGGATAATTAAAGGTATGTTTGCAGATAAAACGTATAATAAACAACTCAAGATATAACAATCTATCGAAATAAGAATTTAAGAAACAAGGCTTACTTGGCTAACTGGCGCACCATAGGATCTTCCACTACAAGTCCTCAAAAGTCTTAAGAAATTCTTTTAAGGAAAATATTTTTAAAGAAATAAAATTTTTACGAGCCTCAAATTTGAGTCTAGAACATTCCTAAGAATGTCTAGTTCCCTCAAACGTGTGCTCTGATACCAACTTGTAACACCCAAAATTTTTCGCAAAATATTTTAACTTTCAAAGATAACTTTTATAAAAATAGTTATAAGTTTCCAAAATAAATAAGTAGCTCAAACCCAAAACATGGCAAAATACTAAAGTAAAGTGCGGAAGCATAACATGTCATAGTCCCAAATAAATAAAACTCCTAGTAGTGGCAATCCCGGTGCTCCAATCAAGCCTGAGCCTCCTTGATCTTAACACCTGAAAAATGTTTAGGGAAACCGTAAGCAAAAGCTTAGTGAATTCAAACACAAACATCATATTAATATTCACATTTACCAGCCCTAATCCATTTCCAATTATAATTATAAAAACTAAGCAAAGAACGAATCAGTGCTTATATAAAATAGGGCGGACTTGTAGGTTTGAGCCGCACCGGGTAAATCCCGTATCCTTTGGCCCTGATCCCCGCACCTCATAAAGAGTATAACTTTGGTGATCTTACCTAACTACCCCTCATAGTAATAATCGATTACATACAGTGCACATGTACGATTTATAATAATAATATAGCATATTTTAAATAATAAATCTAAACAATCACACACGAGCTAACTAGTAAACACAAACATCAATACAACGGTGTGAGAGAACTCACCTTGAGTGAGTGATATAATAGATAGAAGTCAATATATGGCTACCAAGCTTGTGCAAACTTCAACATTTCACCTAATTAAGACTAAAGGTTAGAATGATGAAGTTGTGAAGCTAATGAATGAGAAAGGAGTAATCACAGCAAAGTCTCTAAAACAGACCTGCTATTTAAGACTGAATTACTCCAAAATATAAAACAGAAGGATAGGTTTAAATAATTTTTACAATAAATTTCAATGACTTAGGTTTCCAGAACCATAAAGAACTCCTCCTAATTCCAAAGGATGAAAGAGATATAAAATTTACAAAAAGACATGTCACTGTTGTCTTCAGACGGACAGTCAGGTGGTGTTGGCCAATTCTACCCAACTTGTGGGTGGAATTAGTCCCAACCAAAAATCAGAGGAACCATAGATACATAAATAAAAGTTTCAGAGTTGGAATCAATTAAAAAGGGCTTCCTAAGGTCTGGATATAAAAATCACAATGTGGACAATCACAGAATCAGCACAAGCTGGTGACTGTCCACTGATCTGGAGTGTGGATCCTTTCTAACCACGTTATAATGAGAATTAGCAACCAAACTTCTCCAGATCTTTAATTCAATATGTAATGTACATGTGGGAACTTGGAATCACTCTGGATCATTTTCCAAACCCTGGTAATGATAAAAACAAAATGACATATCACAGCAGACCCGGATTAGACCTAACAGCAAAGAAGCTGTTGTTGCCCATGATAAAGCCCTTTTCAGCGAGAGTGGTATTCTTAAGAAAGTTACTCAACTCAATGTTTGAACTTTGGGCACTGGTTGTGGGTCTATTTGAGTCCTAGAACTCGATATATGAGTTTTACAAGAAAGGAGACTCAGCAGTGAAATCTGACAGAAACCCTAGGTTATGTTGCGAAATTCATAACTCAAAATCTATACCTTGAAAACACAATTCCTTCGGTCAGAACCTTCATATATGTCTTGGGAACCTTCAGTTAAAGTTTGGTAGCGATCCAACATTTCAATCTCCGGGAATCGTCCAAACACTGCAGATGTGTTCTCAGATTCGGGATTAAAGAGAGATGTAGAGGGAGAGAGAGAGAGAAAGAGAGAGAGCTTTGAGTGAGGAGGGAGAGAGTCCTTTGAGTGAGTGTTTACTAGAAAATGAGTGAAATGAATTAATTTGAGCTTTAAGTATTCTTGGAAAGATGGGCTAAAACATAAAGCCTATGGGCTTGATTAATCCTTAAGCTTATTGGGTTTAGTCTCTTAACCTATGAACTTAAATTAAAAGATGACACTATAAGCCCACCACATAAATAATCAGATCTTAATTAATTAAATTAATATAATGTTACAAAATAAATTAAATAAAATAAATAAATGTACCGGGAAAATCCAGGGCGTTACAGGGAGGGGGTCCAAGCTTTCTTCTCTACTCTAGACTCTCTTTCTCACCACAGGATGACTGATTAAAGAGGATATGCCGGAGGAGTATAAACATATGAATACCAATGGAGGTTTAGCGCTGGAGTATAAGAAACGATAAAAGGAAAATTAAAGAAAAAGAGTGGGTGCGCAAGTGAGAGAGAATCCATTTAAATGGGATGGGGTTGTTAGGGATTTCTTTTTAAATTTAAAAATAATAAATAATGAAAGAAAATTAGAAAAGAAATTATTAAGGGTATAATTGTCTTTTTATGTTTGGCAGAGACTAAGCGCGAAACAAAATCAAATTAGAGGGACCGTCCGAGTTAAAATAAAAGTTAGGGACGAAACACGCAAACTATCTCAACCCACAGGGATCATTCATGTAATTTACTCTTGTATTTATTCTCTAAATTAATAAAAATTTCCGAAGATACCGTCCTCTTTATTATAAAAAAAGTTTATCGCTAGGGGCCCTATTTTATATTTCGCCCCGGACCCCAAATCGGCTTGAGACGGCCGTGTGTGTATATATATATATATATATATATATATATATATATATATATATATATATATATATATATATATATATATATATATATATATATATATATATATATATATATATATATATATATATATATATATATATATATAGTTAGTATTAAATACATTTGGTAAGGATTGTGTGATTGTAGAACCAATTCTGGACCATTAGATTGAAAAAATCAAGGGCTTAGATGATAGTGGCATTTGTGTAATTAAAATGAAATACTTAAATAAAAATAATTAAAATAATCTGATTAAGGGTATAATGGGCATTTTAATATACCGACAAATAAGGAAACGATATTTTTTTCAAATCAATTTTGAAGATCGAAACAAAAATGACGGAACGTGCTCTTAATTTCGGTTCCTTTATTTTACGATTTCTGGGGAAGAACATCATCACTTGGGTACACAGAGAATGACTCTCATTCTCAAAGAATAGGTATTTTGGGTTTTATATCTTTGTCTGTTCTCGGTATCAAATATGGTGTACCACCAGCAGACACATTCTCGGAGAATGGGTATATAAAGAATAACTCTCATTCTCAAAGAATGGAGTACACAAAGAGATGTAGACAGTTACTTTAAATTGGGAATGACTCTCATTCTCAAAGAATGGGTCATAAAATACGCTCAAATTCTCAAATAATACACTACTATTTTCAATTACGTACTTTTGTTTTGGCATAACACATAACTCATTCTCAAAGAATGCACTTTATTCTTGCCATAACACACACCATTCTCAGATAATATTCTGTAGAAGAAAGAAGATGTGAACTATTCTCAGAGAATACACTTTATTTTGGTTATATAATTCTCCAGAAAAAAGAATATGTGGACTATTCTCAGAGAATCCCATTTTTTCCAAGCGAAACCTTTATCGACATCCCGATTTTACTCCACCTCCATCTCCCACACCAGATCGACGTATGCATGTGCATGTTTGTGATTGTATATAATTTTTGAATTCCGATCGAGGTGTGCGTGTTTGCGATTGCACAACCTCAGTCTCTTCGATGATTGCGACTGCAAATCCGCGAGAACGAATGCGTGTGCGTGTTTGCGATTGCATATTATTTTTCATCCATCGCCATTGTTTACCGGAACCAGGCCCATGGCCGTCGTCGATCGCTCCACGCTTCTCCCCGTTCTTCATCGTCGCTGTTCTTTTGAGAGCCTGCACCGATGGTTGTGGCGATGATGGAAGTAGTAGCACCAATCGCCGCCTTTACAATCTTCGGGTTTGATTTGGGGTTAGGGTTTTGAGAGAGAGAGAGAGAGATAGAGGATGATTCGCTGTCGGCGATGCTATTTTTAACACAACAGAAACCAGCAACAACGACCCACATGGACCAACTCCACCACTAATGACCACCATCGGCCAGTCGTCAGCCCTAAGCACCTCCGGAGAAGCCACAAACACGCAAACCGCACACGTACACACCGATCAGAGAGGTGTGTGTGCTTCCTTCTTCATCCTGATTTCTCTTTCTTTCTCTCCCGGTTTCTGATGAACACGTCTTAGACCCAAATACATGAATAAGGGATTTCTTTACTGTAAGTATATCCTACAAAGAAAATATATGTATTCTTTGAGAATGGTAGCATGTAATGAAATTGATGCACCTGTTTAATTTCTTTACTTTAAATATATGCTACAAATAAAACATATGTATTCTTTAAGAATGGTTGTGTGGTTTATGTGAAATCTTTACTGTAAATATATGCTACAAACGAAACATATGTATTCTTTGAGAATGGTAATATTTTTTGAAAATGGTAATGTTGTTTATCTGAACATTCTTTCAGAATTTAACTTGTTATGCTTAAAATGAAATGTATTCTTTGAGAATGGTAGTGTGTTACCCCAAGAAGTGTATTCTTAGAGAATGGTAGTGTTACGCCAAGAATGAAGTGTATTCTTTTAGAATGACGGTGTATTTTTCAAGATTGATTTTCTATTCTTTAAGAATGACAATGTATTATGTGATCATATGCGTTTTTTATATGCAGTTATTATATTTATGTGCAGTTATTCGCCACGTAATACAGTTATAAATATTATATTGTAAGACCCGTTCCACCGAGGCACGGCTCGGGAAGAATCTGGATTCGCGAATGATTTGTACGCGTGGCGCGGCTCGGGAGGATCCGCGGCGCGGCGTGCCACAGATGTGCAAAACCCTAATTCGGATTTAAACGCCTATATAAAGGGTCCCAGCCCTAGGGTTCGTGTTTTTTGAGGTTTTATGGAGTAGAGCCGACTGGTTTCGGCAGAGGCTTTTCGATTTCAGTGCTTTGAAGGTTTTGAGAGATTGGAAGGAGGAAATACAACATGAGAGAAGGCTTGTAACGGATCCTGTGCATCACTCCGTTTTCAGAAGTAAGGTAAGAAGATCTACTCTTCTGACTTTACATTTCATCCCGTCATATAGTGTTATCCTTTGGTTAGTAGTCTTTGATAACTTGTAAAACTTAGGGTTTTGGACCATGGACATGCATGGACTTGCATGTCCATAAGAAAGTGACCTTAGGGTAGTTTCTGATCCGAGGAATGGTGTAGAGAGGAACCCTAATCGATGGCTGTACTAGTTAAGGTCTTTAAGGGATTTCGGACTAATACGAGTCCGCGACGCGGACTGGCTATGTCGGCGACACGGGTTCGGGTAAAGCCCGTAAGTATGCAATGATAGTCCGCGACGCGTAAGGGGCGGAGCCGCGCCGTGGCGACTGACTGTTTGACCAGGAACTTATTTTCGACCATTGTTTGATGGCAATTGTTGGGTCTGACCTTTGGGCAAGTCTATAGGAGTTTGGTCAGTGATTAATATGTGTATATGTGGGATATAGGTGATTAGACGAGCTTAGTTGGGATATTAAAGTATATACACACGATTACGAATCAAGTGAGTATCCTCACCTTACTATATGATGTTGCATGTTAGACATCTTGTGTGTTATTTTACAGTTATATGATTTGTTCTATATCAGTGATTATTTGTTGTTGTGCTCAGTACTGATGCGGGTCCCCTCGTGGCTGCTGTTTGACAAGTTAGACTATTGCCTTGTCCCATAGCTGTTGTATGATGGGCTGGGCCATAACCGGGAACCCATAGCTGTTATATGATGGGTAGAACCGCCCCGTGTCCATAGCTGTTGTATGATGGACGCCTGTAGCTGTAGTATGGCGTATAGGGACGGGTCGTTCTCGAGGACGGTTGTTCAATGTGTGGGCATGTATGGTAACTTGTAGAACTCACTAAGCTTTGTGCTTACCCGTTCATTTTATAACATTTCAGGTATTTCAAATGAAAAAGGGAAGGGCAGGGCTTGACGGCAGCGCATCGCATACACGAGACTTATTTTAATGTTTATGTTATGATTTTCAAATGCTTTCGCTATTGGTTTAATAATTATGTCAAAACAGTTTTACTTTTTGAATAAAGATTTTGTTGAAACCTTGATAATAAATGAAATTTTATAATTGTGGATTTGGGGCGTTACAAATTGGTATCAGAGCCTTATTTTGAGGGATTTGGATGAACTGTATTCGGAATCTAAACTCAAACTTAGGACTGACTGATTTTGTTAAGAAAATGATTTTGGAAAGTTAATCTAACTAAGAGAAGATGCGATGCGAACCGTCAGCCGAGCTCAAGTAAGTTTTGTGATTCCCAATTACCCATGCCATGTTTGTGCTATGTGATATATGCTAAAATGTAGAATTGTCTGGATTAAGATACTTTATAGACTGTTTGTGCAATATGTGCTGCTTTGGAATTTCATGCTAGTGTTGTTAGGTTGCTTAGTGAATGCTAGTAGGTTATATACAATTAGGATATGATAGCCTAAGAACTCTTGGTCTGGCATTGCTGGCTGTTCCTTGTTTGGTTGTGACTTTAGGGTAGGACCAGTTATTCAAAAGTCTATCTTATTCTCGATTGTGTACGGCTGTGTCCGTGAGGCGACTCGACGACGTTAGCAGTAGTTCCCTTAGGCACGGCTGAGTGTGAGATTAGGTCAAATGATTAGGCACCACGGTGCATGACCACAGGATTCATAGGAAATGGTTTTCAGCGTATGTGCGACAATTTAGGAGGAGGATTGATGAACTTGGAACAAGGGCGAATAGGTGTGGAAGGTAGTACCAGGCCAGTACTACCAAAAACACAGGATTCATGCTTGAGCCAAGAGTAGTCAACCAAAGTCCTAGAAAGTCGAGTAGTTGGGTGAATGGGTGTGACCCGAGTATTGATATCAAAATTATTGTGCATTTCAGAATGGCAATCACACGAAGTAACGGTGGGGCAAATGCGGGTACCTTGAACGGGGAAGGCTCAACTGATGAAAATCTCCGCAACCTGATAGCAAAATACGTTTCACGAGAAGTGTTGGCTGGATACCTCAGTTCTTTGGTACTAACAAGACTGAACTATGGGCAATGCTCAAGGAGCGACTGGCTACACAGGGCTCGTCAAGGGCTAGGGATGCAAGCTATAGGGACTTTTCGGCTTGTTCGCCTCCGATGTTCGAAGGGTACAGTGATCCGATTGTTAGCATGCGGTGGATTTCTGCGGTGGAAGGTGCCTTCCGCACCTACTCATGTTCTGAGAATTCCAAGGTAACATTTGCGGTGAATCTTTTAAGAGCAGGTGCGAAAGATTGGTGGGAAATACGAACGATAGATCTCACCCCTGCTCAGTTGGATGCTATTACGTGGCCACAATTCAAGGATCAGTTCAAATTGGAGTATGTTCCATAGGTGGAAATGGAATGCTTGGTGCAGGAATACCTGACTCTGGCCCAGACCACGGAGACGGTGACGGAGATCACCAAAATGTTTAATGAGCGAGCACTTTTCTGTCCGGAGTTTGCGGCAACCGAACGCATGAGAATGACTCGATATATGGCGATGCTTCGCACAGACATTCGGGAATTTGTGTCTGCTGCTAGGCACCAAACTCTTACTAATATGATTGCGGCCGCTCGGGCCCGAGAGTTGGAACTGGAAACCCAACAAAGGCAGAAGCGTCCGGCGCCTACTCAGACTCAGCAGGCATCAAAGAAGTTTTGAGGGGCGTTGTTGGGTGTTAATATGCCATAAGTGTGGAAAGGAGGGCCACTATGCTAGGGATTGTCGGCAAGAGGTCAAGATTTGTTTTAATTGTAATCAGGTGGGTCACTTCAAGGCCCAGTGTCCCCGTCTGACTCAGGGAGTGGTTCAGAATCTGGCACCCAATACACTCCGGATTACCGATGGTAGGCTGGGGAAAGGGGAAGCCCCTAAGACCAAGGGTCGAGCATTCGTCATGACCGCAGAGGAGGCACAGGATGCGCCCGACGTCGTTACGGGTACTCTTTCTTTACTTGCCTCATGTTTTTAGTGTGTGTACTTAATGTGTCTATTATGCCTTGATTAGGAAGTTTCTTAGTCAACTCTACGCCTACTTTTGTACTATTTGATTAGGGTGCTAGTCGTTCTTTTGTGTTTGCCTATGGGGAAGGGTTTCAGTATTGCTTTAGGAAATCTTCACCGCCCGTTAGAAGTAGAGATTGCAGATGATAAAACCGTCCAAGTGACTAGTGTGTACCGGGGAAGTGAAGTAGTGATTCAAGGAATAAAGTTCCCGATTGATCTCATCCCTATACCGTTGAGTGACACTCGAGTTATTATCGGCATGGATTGGTTGAGTCAGCACGAGTCATGGATTGACTATAAGAACAAGCGAGTGTGGATTCAAACCCCAATTGGGGGAGAGCTAGTAGTACAAGGAGAGAGGAGGAATCAGGGTGCAGCCTTCTGTTCAGCCGCCAGGGCAAGCAGACATTTTCAACATGGAGGTTCGGGGTTTGTGGCATATGTTTTGGATGCACGAGAAGAGAAGTCAAAGCAAAGAACGAATGATATACCGGTGGTTCGAGATTTTCCTGATGTTTTTTCCGAAGACCTGCCTGGGCTGCCGCCTAAGAGGCAGGTGGAATTTAAGATCGACTTAACTCCCGGTGCAGCTCCGATATCTAAAGCACTGTATCGTCTTGCGCCTCCAGAGATGCTGGAGTTGTCTATTCAACTTCCTGGACTACTGGATAACGAATTTATTCGACCCAGTTGCTCACCGTGGGGAGCACCTATTTTTTTGTTAAGAAGAAGGATGGTTCCAATAGGATGTGCATAGATTATCGTGAGCTGAACAAGCTTACGGTAAAGAATCGGTATCCGTTACCTCACATCGACGACTTATTTGATCAACTGCAGGGCGCTTCGTGGTTTTCGAAAATTGATTTGCGGTCAGGATACCATCAAATGCGGGTACGGGAGGAAGACGTCCAGAAAACGGCTTTTCAAAAATTGATTTGAGTTTGTAGTGATGCCGTTTGGACTGACCAATGCCCTGCAGCTTTCATGGACTTAATGAATCGGGTGTGTCGACCGATGTTGGATCGGTCGGTTATAGTTTTTATTGACGAAATCTTAGTCTATTCTCGGAGCAAGGAGCAACACGAACGGCACTTAAGGGAGGTATTGGAGACCTTAAGGAAGGAGAAGCTTTATGCAAAATTGTCCAAGTGCGACTTTTGACTGCGAGAGGTCCAGTTCTTGGGGCACATCGTCAACGAGCAAGGAATCATGGTAGACCCGACTAAGGTGGAGGACGTGATGCGGTGGGAGGTTCCGAAGACTCCCTCAGAGATTAGAAGTTTCTTAGGTCTGGCCGGTTATATTCGTCGTTTCATCTAGGATTTCTCAAAGGTTGTTGTACCTTTGACTCGGCTAACTAAGAAAAATGCTACATTTCGTTGGGGTGAAGAGCAGCAGCTGGCTTTTGAGACCTTGCGGCGGAAGTTGTGTGAAACTCCAGTTTTGACTTTGCCTGAAGGCATGGAGGATATGGTGGTTTATTGTGATGCATCTATCTCTGGGTTGGGGGCAGTCTTGATGCAACGAGGCAGGGTGATTGCTTACGCCTCGCGACAGTTGAAGCCCCATGAGGCTAACTACCCTACTCATGACTTGGAATTGGGAGCGGTGGTCTTCGCTCTCAAGATTTGGAAACACTATTTGTATGGAGTGAAGTGTACCATCTATACGGACCACAAGAGCTTGAAGTATCTGATGGATCAGGAAAATCTCAATATGAGACAGAGAAGATGGTTAGATGTATTGAAAGACTATGATTGTGAGATACACTTTCACCCTGGAAAGGCCAATGTGGTAGCGGATGCGTTAAGTCGTAAGGCTTCAGGTGCACCCCTTCGGGGCATTTGTCTAAGGATGACAATTGTGGCGCCGCTGCTTGAGCTGATAAGGAAAGCTCAAGTGGAAGCAATCAGGAGCGAAAATCAAAAAGGTGAAACAATTGTAGGTCAGCTTGCAACTATGGTCAGGGATAGTAGAGGTTTATTAACTTGCTATGAGAGAATTTGGGTACCGAAACTTGGCGGGGTTCGTCTAACATTATTGGAGGAGGCACATAAGTCCAAGTTCTCTGTCCACCCCAGAGCGACGAAAATGTATAGGGATCTGCGTGAATATTATTGGTGGCCGGGTATGAAGAAGGAAGTAGCTTGGTTTGTCGAAAGATGCATGACCTGTCGTAGGGTCAAGGTCGAGCACCAACGGCCTCATGGTAGATTACAGCCTCTTGAGATCCCATAATGGAAATGGGAGCACATCACAATGGATTTCATCACGAAGTTGCCAAGAACCCCTCGACAAATGGACACAATATGGGTTATTGTGGACCGACTGACTAAAAATGCTCATTTTATTCCTATTCAAGAGATTATCTCTTGGCATGGTATACCGGTCTCGATGATATCTGACAACGCCTAGTGATATCAAGTATTTTAGGCGTTGTTGAGCCCTGTTCTTGATAAAATTATATCAAATATGTCTGGGTATTCTCACTTTTCGTGCCAGGACTTGTTTGGAGAAAAAGAATGGAAACAGGGACTAAAAGCGTGCAAAAGGAAGAAGTTAGGAAGGAATGAAAAATCAAGAGAACTCGTACGCGTGCCGCGGGAATCAATTATGCGCGACGCGGGCTTAAGGCAGTGGAACACATTCAAATGCCGAAGAAAATGGGAAAAGATAAGTACGCGCGCCGCAGATTTCACTTCTACGCGGCGCGGTTGCGAGAAATTTGCAAGTATAAATAGATGCATTTCCAGCCGAAAACCCTAGTAAAGACCGGGTGTAAACATCAACCTCGAAGCTCTTTTACTCCAGGATTTCATTTCAGCAAGCTCACAATTGGTATTTTATGTTTTTGGATTTAATTTCCTTTTTAGTAGTAAGTAGTTTTGTAGCTAAAGTCTTTGGGAGTGACAACCACTAACTTTGAGCACTTAGGTTTCTGTCTTAGAAACATTTGGTTACTGTTTTTGTGATTGGAATTCAGTTTGGTGAATGAAAAGCATTTGGTTAAATTTAATCTTAGCTTTTCGGTGTTTGGATGTTTGTGTTTGGTTTGTTTAATTGATTGTGTTTTGGATATTGTTTTGGTCCTTGTTAGGACTGTTTTTCTTAGCTGAAATCAGTAGTTAATTAGGTTATTTGGTAAGCATTAAACCTTGGCTAGTAACTGTTCAATAGGACTTTAACTAGTGGTTAGTTTATGCTTTGCTTGGTTTGGTTAGTTTGGATGCCTTTGATTGCTTTTGAGTCAGTGATGTAGTTCTGATTTCAGAAACTGACTAGGTCATTTGGACATAGCTTAGCTTGGCTTGAGTGTTTGATTCTTGTCTCATTTGCTAGTGATTAGGAAAATAGAAACCAGATCCTCCGACTATAGCTGTGACACTATTAGTTGGTAATCTCTCATCTAGTCTAACCACGAAGCTCCTGTGGATCGACCCTGACTACCGGTATACTAGTGTGTGTTAGGTATTTCTCTTATTTTTGACCGCACAACGACCCAGGCGTGTCAAATTTTGGTGCCGTTGTCGGGGAGCTGTGAGCTTAGGTTAGGTGAGTAGTAGGAACTTGTTTCTTGCTTTTTGAAATTTCATTTTGGTTTGATTTTGATTTTTGTGGGCGTGTTGCACTAGTGCATGCGTACCCGCAGGGGAAAGCAATCATCCCCATTGCAGTTTGATTCTGAGATTGAGCGTACTGCGCACAAACTCCGTGCCCGTAGGCGTTTAAGCATCATGAATTTTAGTCAAGTCAGCAGTAGTCCGGTCAGTGTTGCCCAGGACCCGTCAGGTGAGGCAACGGGGATGTTTTCCATTCCCCCACTTTCAGAATTTCAGTTTGGGAGCACAAGTGCTTCCGGTGGTGCAGTTTCAACCCCTGCACCCATACCATCATGCACTCCACCATCTATCCCACCATTTACACCCGCTTCACAACCCCAATCCACCAATCCATTTACTTCTGCTATGACTTGGGGAGAGCCGACCCGAGATGGCACCCCAGCTCCTAGACAGCATACACCAACATCCCAACCACAACCAGTCCTCTTTAAAGCTCAACCCACATACCAAACAACACAACCTATACACTTTCAACCACCGCCTCAGCCACAATACCATTACCTAGAGACGGAGGAAGTGTATGACGAGGAAGATGAAGGATGGGTGCCACTAGCACCACAACCACAATGGAACCGAGGTCGGGGACCTTTTAGAAGAACACCACAATATCCACCACCAGGTCAGCGGGAGTACAATGATCATCTTTACGGTAACCCCGCTGAACCTTTACATTTTGCACAACCGAGACGGCAATCGGTTGCATCACATTTCCAACCGCGGGAATATGATGATTCGTCGCCGATCTATATTCCTGATAACATAGATTCGCAAGTAGAGATAAAACCTCAGTTATTAAGAATATTAACTCAGTTTAGGGGATACAAGACTGACGACCCTTATAATCATTTATATGAATTCTTAGCAATTGCCAACGCCAACACTCCTAGGAATACTGATAGAGATATTTTTAGGCTTAGATTGTTTCCATTTACTCTTAAGGATAAAGCCAAGTATTGGTTCACATCGTTGCCATCAAACAGCATCACTACGTGGGATCAGCTCAAGGCAAAGTTCCTTCAGGAATTTTATCCAGCGAGCAAAACAACTGAAATCAGAAGAGTTATCCAGGATTTCCAGCAAAAGCCTGGAGAGGCTTTTCATGAAGCTTTTGACAGACTGAAGGAGTTGTTGTGATCTTGTCCACATCATGAGATTCCCAGGTGGCAGTTGGTCAAGCTATTCTTCGAAGGAGTCAGCGAGACACACCAGGCCATGATAAATGCCTCATCCAGTTGGGCATTTATGTGGCAGGACCCAGAAGAAGCCTGGCAGTTTTTGGAGCAGTTGAGTAATGGATCCAAAGCAAACTTTTCCACCAGGAAAACTGTAAGTACGGCGGCAGCGGTAGGAGTCGATGTTGATTGGAAAAAGGAAGTGAAAAAGGAAATCAGTGAACTAAACAAGAAGTTTGACAGACTTATGTCAACATTACAGAATGGACCGCCAAGTTCATCACAAGGAGGTCAAGGAGGACCTAAGACTCACGAGGCAAATCAAATTTATGGCCAAGGTCAAGGCCAACACAATAATGGACAACCCTACAGACCATACAACCAAGGACCGCAACAAAACTTTAGGCAAAACAATTATCAGGGTCAGTCGACTAGTCAGCGTAGAAACCAGCAGCCTGCGAACAATGGAAACAACAATGGAAATGGAAACAACAACAACAACAGGGGTCCCACTAATGCCTCCAACAACGCTCCAGGGACTCAAGAAGAGATGATAGCAAAGATGTATGATATGATCACTACGACACAACAACAATCTCAAGCGAATGCAAAGGCCATCGCAAATATGGAGAGACAAATAGGTCAGATGGCTGCAGACCAGCAAAAGAGAGATAATGGCAAGTTGCAGAGTGCTACTGAAGTCAATCCTATGCATAATCAGCGTCCAGGGAAAGAACAAGTCAACACTGTTGAATCAGGATGGCGAAAGGTCACTCTGGAGGACTTGTTCGAAGTCGGGAGTGAAGTGAGACCAGGGGAAGAAGGAAAGGCTCTAGAAAGCGAGGAAGGTAAAAAAGGAGGAGTTCCGGTTGAGAATGGCACTCAACCAGAAACAGATAAAGAGACTCAAAAGGAAGAACAATTAACAATAGCAGGGATCAAACAGAAGAAGAAGAATAGGAAAGAAAAGAAGAAGCAGGAAGCACCCAGATCAACGGGACCCTTAATGAATCAGCCCCTGTGGGACGAGCTTAAGGATGCCCCTGAAGACACCAGGATTCTGCAAGAAATGTGTGAACAGAATGGGAAAAGCAAAGCACCTACACCAAAAACGGTGAGATTGACTGTGAGAGCCAGCGAGGCATTATTGGGAACACTGCCCAAAAAGGAAAAGGACCCCGGATCACCATTGATCACTACAACTGTAAGGGACGTGGTTATTCGATACACCCTATTAGATTTGGGAGAAAGTGTTAACAACTTGCCAGGATACCTGTACGACAAGTACAAAAACGAGGAAATTGAGCCAGCAGAAGTTATATTGCAGCTGGCTAACCAATCAACTAAGGTATCTAGGGGAAAGCTAACAAATGTAATAGTTAAAGTAGGGGACTTTTTCTATCCCGTAGATTTTCTGGTCATGGAATATGAGAGTCCCGACGATGCGCTTGCGCTCATCTTAGGGCGTCCATTTTTAGCTACTGCCGGGTCAGTGATCGATTGAAAGACTGGAGATATGGATATTTTCTTCGGGACCAGGAAAAGAAGATTGAATATGTTTGGGAACCCGATATCACTACCTTCAGAGGAAAACGGCAAACCGGCAGACAAAAAAACATTAATGGAGCCAGGAATCAGGAGTAAAGAAAAGATATGGACACGTACGGGAGAGGGAGGAAAAGAGGAAATCTTAAAGGAAACCAAGGACCACCCGTTGTCCGCCATCGACAAGGAACAATTGCTGGAAATGATAGAGATGATGGAAGCAAGGCATCAGCAATATGAAAGAGAATCCAAAAAACGAGAGGCGAATGTTTTTGAGCTCTTGAAATCTCAACAACAATGGATCAGCGGTGTGAGTGATCGGATGACCCAACTCACATCCCTTATGACAATGATGGCCAATAATTTCATGCCAGAATACCAGCAAATGCCATCAAGAGGTCAGGAAGAAGAAGAAGGGTCAGCTTAGGAGCAGAACGTCTGGCTGAAGACGTTGAATTTAGCGCATGTTGGGAGGCAACCCATCGTGTCATAAGTAGGATATATTTCTTAAAAAAAAAAATATATATATATATATATATATATATATATATATATATATATATATATATATATATATATATATATATATATATATATATATATATATATATATATATATATATATATATATATATCAAACTTCTGCAGGTACTAGTGGTTTGAAATAAGTGTGAGGTTATTTGAAAAGTTTTGAAATTTTTGAAGTCCGCGCCGCGGGTATTTGAATTACGCGACGCGGGATCGTAAACCAACCCAATGCGCAGGGGTTGATTTGGACACGTGCGACGCGCAAAGAGCAAACCCGCGACGCGGTAAACGATCAGTCGGTTTTTCTCCTTTATAAGGTAAATCGCGGCTCGCATGACCCACACGCGACTCGGAGCTCTAGTTATTGAAAATTTCTTGCGATTTTTCTTGCTTATTGTGTTTCTACTACCAAGGTATGCCATTCTAACTATCTATTGTTCGTTAAAACTAGCGATTAGGTAGTTAATTTTAGTGAATTGCCCAAAATAGTTCAAAACTTAGAATCGCTAATGATAGCTCATAGGGTGTTTGTTTTGCCAAATGGAGACCCTAGATGAGCTAGTCGGCACTTAGGCTACCTTGTAGTGTGATTGGATTGAATTCTAGCAGGTTAAATTGAGATTTTGGACCGGGGTTTGGAAACAGCCGTACGTCGCGCCGCGCCCCTGCTCTTGGGCCGCGCCGCGGTGCGGTGGGGAAGAAAAGGACTGATTTTGCAAAAATTTTTGTTTTGTGCTATGCGTTTTCTTTTGCAGATGATGTTCAGATTGGACCACCCCTTCCTCCAGTTCCCCGCAGAGCTTGCCAGTTCAGTGGAGTACACTTCACGGAGAGACGCATTGACTCGTCGCCGGGTCCTTGAGGCGACAGTCATTGATTGAGATATTCTGAGAGACGCTGGGCTCTGGGGCGCGATTGAGCCATTCCTACATCGCACCTGGACCCACGAGGAGGCATCCTTCACATGCCGTGGCTGGGATAGGATCATGGCCACAGACGAGGACGTGGTCTACACGGAGTTGCTGCTGGAGTTCATATCCACCATCCAGTTCGCACCCCGGGCGGGAGACCCGCGCTCCAGGTTGGTACGATTTCGTTTGGGAGGTGAGCACAGGGAGTGCAACCTCCGGGAGTTCGGGAGGCGAGTGGGGTTATACACCCCAGCGGACCTCTAGCATCGCTATTTCACCCGATTCTTCGGGTCTTGCATTCAGGGGGAGCCGGACAGGGCTCCCAACATGGAGGTTTGGGCATCGTTGTCCAACATCAGATATGAGGCGGGAGCTTCTAGGGAGAGTCATCTTCGGGACCCACTTCACCGCCTCATGCACCGGATCGTCTCCACCTCCATCATGCAGCGGGAGGGAGGCGAGAAGGTGTCGGGTGACGACATGACCTTTTTGTGGGTCCTCCTCGACCCATCCAGATTCCTCCACCTCCCATACGCCCTCGCAGTCGCCCTCTCCACCCACGCTATCGGCGCCTCCACAAGTAGCCCATTAGCCAGGGGGTATTTCATCACCCGCCTGGCCCGTTCTTATGGCATTCTTACTGCCCCCGTGGCAGCCTCTTTGACCGCTCTGCCTCCATCCCGCACTACAGCGCGCACGTTGGAGAGGATGCGGCTCATTGAGCTGCAGCGCCCGGGGCAGTACATCCGGGCACCTACCGAGCCTCTTTAGGCACCCCAGCCTGCGTATGCTCAGCCTTGCAGGAGACGTAGGAGGCCAGAGCCGGAGCCAGAGCCCGCAGCCCCGACAGAGCCACACCAGGAGGACCTGGCAGCCAGGGTTGCCAGGATCGAGGACCAGCTCGAGTGGATCGGGGAGGTACTTCTTCATATCGCATCAGCGTAGGGCCAACACCCCCGACCATTCCCAGCCAGGGCCTACGATCATGAGGCCGAACCCTCCAGGCCGCCTGGTAGTGATTGATGTACCTTTTTCTTTCTTTCTTTCTTTCTTTTTATTTGGGATATATGTACAAACTTATGATACATCTTTCTATATATTTTTGTGTTCATGTTTTATTTCTGTCATGTGTATTTTTAATTGTTTTTTGAGTTATGCATGATATACCAATTTGAGAAGGAGTTGTCTCATACAAGTGTGGGGTCACCGTGCCCCCTCCACTTGTCTCGACCATCGGCGTGTTCACTGTAGCGCTACAACTCCAGAATACGAAATCAAGGATCCGTTTGTACGCATTTATACCTGTGATATTGAGCAGCAAGCAGTCTGTCGTCCAAAAAGGGGTAACTCTTTCTCCCTTGTTTTGAAATAATTTTGTACAACGGGGACGTTGTACGGTTTTAAGTGTGGGGTGTGGACGGTCGAAAGAGAATATTTTTTGAAATTTTTGCATAAATGATCAATTTTCAAATTTTTAGCAATATTTTTCAAAATTTTTAATAAATTGCAATTTTGAAATGAATGATTTATGATTGTGATAGCATTAGTATTTTTCAAGAAATACTATTTATTTGTGATAATGCTATTAGTTAGTCAAATAAGTTGAGTTTTACGAGTTTAGAAGATTGAGCTGTTTTAGGATTGGAATTTAGGATGGAAATGTCAATCTGTGGCCTTTGTTGTTCGAGCCGGTAGGTCTAAAATGGGTGGGCCTTATGCACCTTACCACCTAAGATCGTCTGGTCTGGGATGGTATTTCTGAAAGCTCGCTACACGGACAACATCGAAAGTCATGGACAATTCCTTAATGGCCTTTAGAATCTGAATGAGTAAGTACACTTCATTGTGGACAGAAAGTTTGTAATCAAGGGTTCTCTAGAAAACCATGAATTCCAAAGAACAACTCAATTATGTTTTCGCAAACTATTCCACTCTAACTCAAAAGAGCAATAAACTTTGAAACTGAACACAGTCAAAAATTGTTTGATTCTTTATTATAATTTGTTAAAAACTCTCTTGCTTGGGGACAAGCAAGGCACAAGTGTGGGGTGTTTGACAACGTCTAGTGATATCAAGTATTTTAGGCGTTGTTGAGCCCTGTTCTTGATAAAATTATATCAAATATGTCTGGGTATTCTCACTTTTCATGCCAGGACTTGTTTGGAGAAAAAGAATGGAAACAGGGACTAAAAGCGTGCAAAAGGAAGAAGTTGGGAAGCAATGAAAAGTCAAGAGAACTCGTACGCGTGCCGCGGGAATCAATTATGCGCGACGCGGGCTTAAGGCGGTGGAACACATTCAAATGCCGAAGAAAACGGGAAAAGATAAGTACGCGCGCCGCGGATTTCACTTCTGCGCGGCGCGGTTGCGGAAAATTTGCAAGTATAAATAGATGCATTTCCAGCCGAAAACCCTAGCAAAGACCGGGTGTAAACATCGACGTTGAAGCTCTTTGACTCCAGGATTTCATTTCAGCAAGCTCACAATTGGTATTTTATGTTTTTGGATTTAATTTCCTTTTTAGTAGTAAGTAGTTTTGTAGCTAAAGTCTTTGGGAGTGACAACCACTGACTTTGAGCACTTAGGTTTCTGTTTTAGAAACATTTGGTTACTATTTTTGTGATTGGAATTCAGTTTGGTGAATGAAAACCATTTGGTTACATTTAATCTTAGCTTTTCGGTGTTTGGATGTTTGTGTTTGGTTTGTTTAATTGATTGTGTTTTGGATATTGTTTTGCACCTTGTTAGGACTGTTTTTCTTAGCTGAAATCAGTAGCTAATTAGGTTATTTGGTAAGCATTAAACCTTGGCTAGTAACTGTTCAATAGGACTTTAACTAGTGGTTAGTTTATGCTTTGCTTGGTTTGGTTAGTTTGGATGCCTTTGATTGCTTCTGAGTCAGAGATGTACTTCTGATTTCAGAAAGTGACTAGGTCATTTGGACATAGCTTAGCTTGGCTTAAGTGTTTGATTCTTGTCTCATTTGCTAGTGATTAGGAAAATAGAAACCAGATCCTCCGACTATAGCTGTGACACTATTAGTTGGTAATCTCTCATCTAGTCTAACCACGAAGCTCCTATGGATCGACCCTGACTATCGGTATACTAGTGTGTGTTAGGTATTTCTCTTATTTTTGACTGCACGACGACCTCTGCGCGTGTCAATATCCGACCGAGATGTCCGATTCACTTCTAGGTTTTTGAAGAAGTTTCATGAGGAGTTAGGTACTCGCCTTCATTTCAGCACATCATATCACCCTCAAACGGATGGACAGAGTGAAAGGACAATTCAAACATTGGAGGATATGCTTTGGGCTTGCGTCATTGATTTCGGTGGGAGTTGGGACTCTCATCTCCCTTTAGCTGAGTTTTCTTATAATAACAGTTATCATGCGAGCATTGACATGGCTACCTTCGTGATGTTGTATGGAAGGAAGTGTCGGACTCCTGTTTGTTGGGGCGAGGTTGGCCAGCGGGTGTTGGGTAGTACTCAAGACAACTGAGCTAATTCAGAATGTTCGGGAGAGGTTGTTAACGGCTCAGAGTCGGCATAAAAGTTATGCGGATAGGCGACGGTCCGATCTCGAATTTCAGGTTGGGGATTATGTTCTTCTAAAGGTGTCACCATGGAAGGGAGTTATCCGTTTTAGGAAGCGAGGAAAGCTTGGTCCTAGGTACATTGGACCATATCGAATCATCGCACGAGTAGGTAAGGTAGCTTACCGATAGGAGCTGCCCGAGCAGCTTAGCCAGATTTACGACACGTTCCACGTTTCGCAACTCAGGAAGTGTATTACCGATGAAACTACAATAGTGCCTTTGGAGGATATTCAAGTAGACGAACGTCTGAATTATGTGGAGCGACCAATTGCTATCATTGAAAGGAAAATAAAGACTTTACAAAATAAGACGATAAGATTAGTTAAGGTGCAGTAGCAACATCGTAAAGGGTCCGAGTGGACTTGAGAACCGGAGGAGGAAATGCGGAGGCATTACCCGGAGTTGTTTACAGGCGCGGATTTCGGGGACGAAATCCAGTCAAGTGGGGATTATTGTAAGATCCGTTCCACTGAGGCGCGGCTCGGAAGGATCCGCGGCGCGGGTCGGGAAGAATCTGGATTCGCGAATGATTTGTACGTGCGGCGCGGCTCGAGAGTATCCGCGGCGCGGCGCGCCGCAGATGTGAAAAACCCTAATTCGGATTTAAACGCCTATATATAGGGTCCCAGCCCTGGGGTTCGTGTTTTTGGAGGTTTTCTGGAGTAGAGACGACTGGTTTCGGTAGAGGCTCTTCGGTTTCAAAGCTTTGAAGGTTTTGAGAGATTGGAAGAAGGAAATACAACGTGAGAGAAGGCTTGTAACGGATCCTGTGCATCACTCCGTTTTTCAGAAGTAAGGTAAGAAGATCTACTCTTCTGACTTTACATTTCATCCCGTCATATAGTGTTATCATTTGGTTAGTAGTCTTTGATGATTTGTAACACTTAGGGTTTTGGACCATGGACATGCATGGACTTGCATGTCCATAAGAAAGTGACCTTAGGGTAGTTTCTGATCCCAGGAAGGGTGTAGAGAGGAACCCTAATCGATGGATGTACTAGTTAAGGGCTTTAAGGGATTTCAGACTAATACGAGTCCACGACGCGGACTGGCTATGTCGGCGACACGGGTTCGGGTAAACCCTGTAAGTATGAAATGATAGTCCGCGACGCGTTAGGGGCGGAGCCGCGCCACGGCGACTAATATTTCTTAATAGACTAAAATACCATTTATAAGGGTTTAATTGTAAAATCTTATTAATTAATTGTTACAATTTTACAGTTAGGCCATTAAATCTAACACCATTGATCATTTCAATCGGACGATTTGGTCCTACATTCACACAATAATTGTTGTTTTTATTTGATCCTAACTATATCTCTCTCTCTCTCTCTCTCTCTCTATATATATATATATATATATATATATATATATATATATATATATATATATATATATATATATATATATATATATATATATATATATATATATATATATAGGGTAAAGTTCAATTGAGAACCTAAAAAAGCCTAGGAACCTAAGAACCCATTTTATGAACTTTTTTTCTACACAATATTTTTCAAAAAAAAATATACCAAAATTTTTGTTATGATACGTCTAGAAGATTTCAAAAAAAAAATTCAAAAAAAAATCATTTTTTTAATTTTTTTTATATGAGTTTAGGGTTTAGAGTTTAGGGTTTAGGGTTTAGGTTTAGGGTTTAGGGTTTAGGGTTTAGGGTTTAGAAATCTCTTAGACGCTTTAAATAAAAAAATTGGATGCAAAAAAAAATCTTTTATTATTATTTTTTTTTCATATGGGTTTAGGGTTTAGGGTTTAGGGTTTAGGGTTTAGGTTTAGGGTTTAAGTTTAGGGTTTAGGGTTTAGGGTTTAAGGTTTAGGGTTTAAGGTTTAGAAATCTCTTAGACGCTTTAAATAAAAAAATTGGATGCAATTTTTTTTGAAAAATATTGTGTATAAAAAACGTTCCTAGGTTCCTAGGGTTTTTTAGGTTCTCTCATGATCTCGACCCTATATATATATATATATATATATATATGTATGTATGACTACTTCTGGGCCAATCAAGATAAAAGGGTAATTCTGGAATTTTATATATATTTATTTTAATCGCCAAAAATAAAATTCTTTATTTATGGATTTCCCTATAATTAAGGATTAGATAGCCTGTAATTTCACCATATTAATATGTTATAGCCTTTTTTCTTCTCTCCAATCTAAACAAGCGACGACTTCTTTCTGGAACCCTAAGCATCGCCAGACCACCATCACTCGTTTACCCTCGTTGCTGCTCACTCTCTACTTCTTTCGCCGTCTGCTCACCTCCGCTGCTACTCATTTGGTGCAAAATATATTTGAAACCGCCTAAAGTCGGATACGTCCATATAATCATTGCCATGCCTGACAAGAAATATTCAATGGACATCGAAAGAAAAGTGTCTAATAATGCAGATGATCGGTTAATGATCAACCCTTCTTCGTGTGTCAAAGTCGGAAGGCTTGTGCGGTTGTATTCCTCCTCCCACTGTATAATTCCAGGTAAGAACGTCATCCCCCTCACTCTGCATCTTTCTTGCAAGTTTTCTTTGCCCCCAAATCACCACATATAGAAATTCGTTTCGTTCGTCGTTCCTAAACAATGTTTTGTCAATTTCTTTGCTTAAATAGTTAAAAATCTCTCTATCTCTCCTTCCCACGGTTGTATTTTCATGATAAGTATCGTCCCAATCATATGAGGGTTTTGGTCTACCTAAACCATTATATTCTATAGATCTTCTTACTCTTCAAGTAAATCATGAACACTTTTATAAACCCCATTGAAGGAAGAACCAATATAGAAACTTGTTTAACAGGCTTAATTAGTTTTTGAAGTGGTGATCCTTTGAGGTTATGTTATCGTAGTTGTGCTGTTGATCATTTTCGTTGGTATTGTGATGAATCAGAAAATTGTTGTCGATCTCCATAAAAACTTTATGATGGCGTTTATTAATCTATGGATAATTCTACCCTAACTTGGTAAACTGTAGTATCAGCATCTTTGAAAAGTTTTGTTGGATGGGGAAGTCTTCTCTGCTCAAGGCGTATATGTTTAAATCTCAGGTTTGTTGGCTTAAATACATTCCGTATCAGCCTTCTATGGCCTTGAATGGGAAGTGGGGCTAAGTTCAATTTTAACATTGAGTTTCTGCAGACAGTTCATTGCTATTAAGCCCTTTTTCTCTTGATTTGGTGCTGCATTAGTGGCTATTAAGCCTTTTCATTCATTGACATAGTTCATTGTTATTAAGCCCTTTTTCTTTTGCAGGTTGTGTTCGTTGGAAGGTGATGCGCAAAGGTTTTCATATTCTGGAGGCATTCATCTTAAATCAACATACGCTCTTGGACCTATAACTCGATTTCAAGAATGAATGATGGGATAGATTCATCTTATTCTCACAGAATGTTATTTATGTTTTTCCCATTTTAGTAAAATATTCTTTTAGAATAAATATATGAGAATAGATTATTTTAGAATACATTATCTGGGAATACATTCCCTGATAATACATTCTCTATTGATTATTTCATAATACAATCTTTGATGATTCTTTCAGAATATATACTATGATATGATCATAATGTATTATATTATGATTCTTTCAATTCATTATTCTGAAAGAATATTTAATTTTTTGATGTATTTGTCTATTTTTTTTAAGAATTACTTATTCTTATGTCTTAATGTATTTTGTCCATTTTTAAGAAGGCTTAATCTTTTGACTTCCATTAAGAATGCTTATTTTTAGTAGTATTCTTTAAGGAAAAAAAATCCTAACATTCATAATCTATATTCTATTCTTTAAGAATGTACTTGTCTTTATATTTATTCTTTTATATATATATATATATATATATATATATATATATATATATATATATATATATATATATATATATATATATATATATATATATATATATATAGAATATAAATTTGTATTAAATCAAAATGCCCTCAATTAAGAGATAAATAGGGAGTTTCCTTTTTATAAAACTGATTGATAGACTAAAATACCCTTTATAAGGGTCTAATTGTAAAAACTTATTAATTAATTATTTTATATTTACGTTTTGGATCATAAATCTAGAACCGTAGATCGTTTTCATCCGACGCTCCACACTTGGTCACACATTCACATAATACTTGCAGTTCACATTTGATCCTATATATATATATATATATATATATATATATATATATATATATATATATATATATATATATATATATATATATATATATATATATATATATATATATATATATATAGCTGTAATCATAAATGAATAAAAAAATTAGAAAAAAAAATTCAATACTTCATAAATGTATATACATCTATTCATTTATGAATAACACAACAATGGAAAAAAAATACAATGTCATAATTAGGTATCTTTTTATAATCATAAATGAGTATAACATAACACGGAGAAAAAAGTGAAATTCTATAATTAACTATTATTCCACAATCATTAACGAATAAGTTATAATCTTCTCCACTTTTGGTTGTACATTAGCACTCCAATACTTCATTCCAAAAGGATCGAGATTCTTGATGTATCTTGATATTGTTGATTTTCTCTGTACATTGTCAAATACAAAATAAATATATCCATAACATCAACTAAAAAAGTAAATTGAAAAGACTCAATGACATTAACGAGTGCAAATCATGTAATCATTAATAAATAAGACATTGTAACCATCAACGAACAATTTATGTAATCATCAATGAATAAGACATTGTAATCATCAATGAAACAGTCTATTATTCATGGTTATAAAGAGAAATAACACTTACCAGGATACAAAATTCCACCTGCTCCAATGCAAGAATATGAAATCAGAAGTACGATCGAAACCCTAGTAGTTGGCCTCGAGAACTCCCTCTCGTATCTTTCTCTTGTTTCTATGATTTTTCATTCCTTCTTTCTATATAATGTATATTTGTGTGTAATTAGTAATGGATTTCCTGGGCAGAAACGTTGCAATGCAAACGAAGAGAATAAACCTAAGTGGGGGGGGGGGGGGATTAGGGCGACGGTGGGTATAAATTAAGTCGATATATAGAAAAGGGAAAGAAATATGAGTGAGAGATATTTAGGACGTGATAAAAACTAATAAAATTAAGTTATGAATTAATACCCTTCTTTTATTATTGATTTCAAATTAATTGAATCTAAAATTATTAATAATGACATAATTTTCATTAAATTTGAGCCCTAGATCTAAAATAATAGATGGCTAATATATGTTCTTGCGTTCTCAACCTATTTACTTATTTACTGTCCTCAATTTAACTTTCATATAGGGGATGTTCACATGAGAACAATTATTGAATCGACAACGCGAGGACAAATCTAAACCCCACAATTTTAAATGAGGCCCCCATCCGCCCCCTTTTAGTCACCACCACCAGCCACCCCAACCCTTCCTCTACCCCTCCAACTACCCACCAACACCAATTTACCCCAATCATGCCCATTTCCATCCCCTCCACCCCATCTACCCTACCCACCCCAACCCCCCCCCCCCCTCACAATTTTTTTTTATTTTTTTACCACCCATTCCTGCCCACCCCAACCTACCCTACCACCCCACCAATTTTTTATCACTGACACGCCTAGGTCGTCGTACGGTCAAAAATAGTAAAATAAACCTCATACACACTAGTACAACGGTAGTAAGGGTCGATCTTCGGGAGTTTGGTGGTCAAGATAGAACGGCAGTATACTAGAGTATTCTTTGGAATTCACGAATATTCTTTGGAATTCAAGAATTTCTAAAGAACCCTTGATTACAAATTTTCTGTCCACAAAAGTGTACGTACTCATACAAATTCTAAAGGCCATTAAAACCCCTGCATTTACAATATTGACAGTTCCTTCCTAAATTTCAATCATATAATATTCCAATCTTCTAACTCATAAAAATCAACTTATTTGACTAAACAAATAACATGATAACAACTAAATAGTATTTCTTTAAAAATACCAAAGCTATAACATTCAAAACTATTCGTTTCAAAATTACAATCTATTAAATTTTTTGAAAAATTGCTAAAAATTTTGAAAATTACTCATTTCCCGCAAAAATTTCAAAAAACACTCTTGCGACCGTCTAAACCCCACACTAAAAACCGTACAACGTCCCCGTTGTACATAAATTATTTTAGAATAAGGGAGAAACAGTTACGCCTTTAGACGGCAGTCTGCTTAATTATCGAGATCATACTGTAATAAGTCGATCGTTTGCATTGTCTCGATGAAATCTAGGAGTCGGGGTGCAACAGTAAACACGCTAGCATAATGCAAGTGCAGGGGTACGGTGACCCCATACTTGCGTTATGCAACACCATCAGTTGGTGCAACAATCATGGTTTGGCTACATACTATTCACACTAACAAACATATTAAAAAATAAAAGTTGCAAAATACAAAAGGAGATTATACATTGCGAGTTGTCCTTCTTGCTGATTCCCAATCTCCGCGACGCTGAAGTACCACGGTCGCGACGCGTAGACGCTATGAGATCTGGTGTCCATCGGTCAAGGTTGAAGGTCCGCAGCGCCATATGAAGATGTCCACGTCGCGAGTATGCATAAAAAGCCCCCGTACATCGGGTCTCTCCCCGGTCCGTGTCGCGGTTTGATGGTGTTGGCGGCGCGACTTTTGAACTTTCCTTTGTTTTCCTTTCTACTTATTCATCCTCACCCCTCAATTAGGACATACAGTATCACACTCAACAATAATCATCCTCAATAATATTTTGAACAAAAATAAAAATAAAAGAAAATACTTCTCGAAAATCGGGTTGCCTCCCGAAAGCGCTTCTTTGCTCGGTTTTTAAGCTGGACCGTCTTTATGTGGCTACGGTAGATCGTACGCCATTTGTCTCCACTGAATTTCAGTTACCACCGTTCCTTCATCGATCCCGTACTCCAATTTTCTCGGGTCAAAAGGTTTGCCGGTTTTGCCGTTGCTGCCCGTTTGCCGTTTTCTGATTATTTCGCGTGAATGCTTAGAAGTAGCTTTAAACCTCCAAGCTCGGTCTTTTCTACGATGTCTCTTTAAGATCATCGATTTGATGTGGAGCGTGCCCAGTGCCGCTCCCAGTAATTTTTTTGCGCCTCGTTTGTTGCTCACATCCTACGTGTCGTCTGCAGCTTGTTGTTTTGGCCTGTAGTACAAAACATTTTCCAATTTGATGGGATCGGAGGGCATAATATGAGTATGCACCCGAATGTCCTCATCAATGGTATTGATCACATTTAATTTTTCACTCATTAATGGGTCATGAGTGGTGAGAAAATCAAGTTTCTTGTTTTTGAAAACCACAACGGTGTCTTCATCATCTTGGTCATCGTCCAACAGGTGGATCGGCGCCAAGAGTGAGCGATTGGCATTTTCTGGTGATGGTACAGATTCATTCATCACCAGATCTTTACTTTCAAAATTTTCAAAATTTGTTGTGTCAGGGGTGGTATTGTCATCTACGCCCCCTTCATCGACAACCGTTTCAATCATGTTGTCCGGTGATGGTATGGATTCACTCATCACCAGATATTGTATTTTAAAAGCGTCAAAAATTTCAAAAATTTCAGGAGTTGTTGGGCTGGGGTTTGTACTGTCACTTACAGCCCCCTCCTCAACTTCCTTTTCAACCAAATAACCTGGTGATGGTATAGGTTCACTCATCACCAGATCAGCATTATCAACATTCTCAAAAACATCAAAAGTTTTCAAGTCAGAGGTAATTAATATTGTCACCTACAACCTCTTCCTCAAAAACCTATTCGACCATTTCAGTTGTCTCCTGATTTTTCCAAGGTGTATGACCTTCCTGAAAGGGTTTCTGCATAATCCAACAGTTCCATCACATATTCAGGTGATACAGGTTCACACACAGTATCATTGGTGTTAAAATCACTCGCCTCAGTTTCTGGCGAGTATGGCGGACATCCCAAATTTTGGTCGTTCATAGAACACGACATAGCACAATTACCTTGACAGTTGTTGTTGTATTTAGGGTTGTAGTTACCATTGTAATTCTGCCCTCCCTAATTATTCGGCATATATGGTCGGCCGTTGTTGTTGTTGTGGTATTGCACTTGACCATACGCTTAACTAACCTATTGTGGTCTTTGTTCTTGTTAACCGTGCTGCTGTTGATTTGGTGGTCCTTGCTGCACAATGGCCAATACTGTATCAAGCTTCCTGCTAAGGGCACCGATCTCATTCTTCACCTCCTTCTTCCAGTCGTTATCGATATCTACTACTGCCGCCGATAAGGTGTTGTTTGTCTTCCTTGCTGAATGATTAAACTTGGATCCATTGTTGAGTTGCTCCAAGAACCATCATGCTGTCTCGCTATCTTGCAGCATAATTGTCCCTCCAAATTATGCATTAATCATGGCCTGGCTAATACTGTCGACATCGTTGTAGAATATCGTGACCAACTGTCATCGTGGAAACTCGTGGTGTGGACATGAGCGCAATAACTCATTCAATCTCTCGAAAGCATCATGGAATGCTTCCCCGGGCTTTTGCTGAAATTCCTGTATATCTCTTCTTACTTCCATTGTCTTGCTTGCAGGGTAGAACTCCTGCAAGAACCATCTCCTTAACTGCTTCCAAGTGGTGATACTATTGGCTGGAAGCGACATGAACCAATACTGCGCATTGTCCTTGAGTGTGAACGGAAACAACTTAAGCCTAACGATATTCCTATCAACATTTCTAGGTATGTTCATGTTGGCTATAGCTTAAGGATTATCATGCTTATGACCCCTAAATTTAGGCAACACACCTAACAACTCTGGCCCAATCTCTACCTGACAATCTAGATTTTCAGGAAAAAATATAGCCGATGCCTCATCATACTCCCACGGTTGGGAGTGCGATGCAACCGACCACCCAATCGGTTGTGCAAAGTAAAGCGGAGGAATGAAATTATTGTTATTGTTGAGCTGATATCGTTGTCCTCGCCACTGATTGCTATGTTGTTGCTGTCGTGGAGGTCCTCGACCTTGGTTCCACTGATTGTTATTGTAATAAACCAGGCCAGCATAACACGTGTATTGACCTAGGTACATGTAATCGCCCACTGTGAGGACGTACACAAACAAAAAATTCAAAACTAAAAATCAAACAGTAAAAGTCAGAAACAAACTTACTGATCGTCTATCCTAAGCGCACAACTCCCCGGCAACGGCGCCAAAATTTGAAACGCCTAGGTCGTTGTGTGGTCAAAAATAGTAAAATAAACCTCACACACACTAGTACAGCAGTAGTAAGGCTTGATCCATGGGAGTTTGGTGGTCAAGATATAACGATAGTATACCAACTGTAGTGCCCCTCTACAGTCAGCGATATTGTTTCTACTTTCCCAAAAACCAAAACAAAACACAATATCAAAATAATTGCCAAAATCCAAATCAAGCATGAACTAAACTAAACTAAACTAAACTAAGTTCTAAAGTAAGATTACTTACTGATTCCAGAAGTAAATTCCAGAAAAATCAGAAGCAATGACAATCCCAAAACATCCAAACAAGCATTCAACATAAACAATACCGAAAAAGTGCAAATCAACATCAAACCGAATGATTAACTTTTATAAATCCAAATCAAACTCAAATCCAAACCACACAATCAAATATCAGATCTAAACTACTGAATATTCTACTGAAATCAGAAACTATGAATCTAAATGAACATCGAGTAATCGACAGAAATCCCGATTGGTGGAATACCTCGATACCAAGTTGATAAAATAAGAGAAAAACTAAATTACTAACCAAAATACTGATTCCCACTGAAAAACTGATGAAATTGTGCCTTCGGATCCCTCCTTCGCGTCCCGGGATGCTCTAAAAGTCATACGGGACTCCGGTATTTATAGTGTGCGAAATTAGGGTTCCCGCGTCGCGGAAAAGGTTATCCCACGTCGCGCGTGTTGCCTTATCCTGAAATCTTGGAGTTTGAAATTCAAAAAACGGAGATTTTATGCGGTCGCGAGATAGCAGCGCTGTCTCAAGAGATAGCGGCGCTATCTATGCCAAATTTGTCTTTTTGCCTTTTTTGCTCCATAACTGGTCTATAATTGCACTAAAACCCCTGCATTTACACTATTGACAGTTCCTTCCTAAATTCCAATCCTAAAATATTCCAATCTTCTAACTCCTAAAACTCAACTTATTTGACTAAACAAATAGCATGATAACACCTAAATAGTTTTTATTGAAAAATACCAAAGCTATAACATTCAAAACTATTCGTTTCAAAATAACAATCTATTAAAAATTTTGAAAAATAGCTAAAAATTTAGAAAATTACTCATTTCCCGCAAAAATTTTAAAAAACACTCTTTCGACCGTCCACACTCCACACTTAAAACCGTACAACGTCCCCGTTGTTCATAAATTATTTTAGAATAAGGGAGAAAGAGTTACCCCTTTAGACGGTAGACTGCTTGATTATCGGGATCATACTATAACAGTGTCGATCGTTTGCGTTGTCTCGATGAAATCCAGGAGTCGGGGTGCAGCAGTAAACACGCTAGCATAATGCAAGCGCAGGGGTACGGTGACCCCGCACTTGCGTTATGCAACTCCATCAGTTGGTGCAACAATCATGGTTTGGCTAGATACTATTCACACTAACAAACATGTTAAAAAATAAAAGTTGCAAAATACAAAAGAAGATTGTACATTGCGAGTTGTCCTTCTTGTTGATTCCCCTTCTCCACGACGCTGAAGTACCACGGTCGCGACGCGTAGACGCTATGAGATCCGGTATCCATCGATCAAGGTTGAAGGTCCGCGGCGCCATATGAAGATGTCCGCGTCGTGAGTATGCGCAAAAAGCCCCTGTACATCGGGTCTCTCCCCGGTCCGCGTCGCGGTTTGATGGTGTTCGCGGCGCGACTTTCGAACTTTCCTTTGTTTTCCTTTCTACTTATTCATCCTCACCCCTCACTTAGAACATACAGTATCACACTCAACAATAATCATCCTCAATGATATTTTGACCAAAAATAAAAATAAAAGAAAACACTTATCGAAAATCGAGTTGTCTCCCGAAAGCGCTTCTTTGCTCGGTCTTTTAGCTGGACCGTCTTTCTGTGGCTACGGTGGATCGTATGCCATTTGTCTCCACTGAATTTCAGTTACCACCGTTCCTTCATCGATCCCGTACTCTAATTTTCCCGGGTCAAAAGGCTTGCCGGTTCTGCCGTTGCTGCCCGGTTGCCGTTTTCTGATTATTTCGCACGAATGCTTAGAAGTAGCTTTAAACCTCCAAGCTCGGTCTTTTCTGCGGTGTCTCTTTAAGATCATCGATTTGATATGGAGCGCCCAGTGCCGCTCCCACTAATTTTTTTGTTCCTCGTTTGTTGCTCACGTCCTGCGTGTCGTCTGCAGCTTGTGGTTTTGGCCTGCAGTACAAAAAATTTTCCAATTTGATGGGATCGTAGGGCATAATATCAGTATGCTCCCAAATGTCCTCATCAATGGTATTGATCACATTTAATTTTTCACTCATTAATGGGTCATGAGTGGTGAGAAAATCAAGTTTCTTGTTTTTGAAAACCACAACGGTGTCTTCATCATCTTGGTCATCGTCCAACAGGTGGATCGGCGCCAAGAGTGAGCGATTGGCATTTTCTGGTGATGGTACAGATTCATTCATCACCGGATCTTTACTTTCAAAATTTTCAAAATTTGTTGTGTCAGGGGTGGTATTGTCATCTACGCCCCCTTCATCGACAACCGTTTCGATCATGTTGTCTGGTGATGGTATGGATTCACTCATCACCAGATATTGAATTTCAAAAGCGTCAAAAATTTCAACAATTTCAGGAGTTGTTGGGCTTGGGGTTTATACTGTGACACCCCATTTCTACTGTTTGAAAATACTGTATAAATAAAGAAATACATGAATACGGTTTGTCAAAAACTGATAATTTAAATGCTTAAAACAGTGGGTGTACAAATCCATATCAAAACTAACCATAGTAAGCAAGAAATGATTAAACCTTGAGTCCAAGGTAGGAGCTAATTCGAGCTCCACTCCAGCTAAACTTCATCTAATTATAGCATATCATCTTAACCTGGAATACATGGCATAAAAATAGAATACGTAAGACAATAATGTCTCGTGAGTTACATGAGTTTTAGACTCAAACTTTTAACTTCTTTTTCCAACTTTTTGTAAATTTATAACATAAAACTTCTGTCAAAACTTTATAGTAATAACATACTATAACCCTTTACTTCTCTAAATCATTTCATAACATACTTTGGAAAAATAGCATCTTTCAAAACTTTATAGTAGTAACATACTATAACTCTTTACTTTTCAAAATCACTTCATACTATACTTTACAAAAATAGCTTCTTTCTTACTTTCTTTGACTGGTTTTATAAGCTTGCTGGATTTTTATACTTAGGGCTTTAATCACCATAAGTGATACCCCAAGTCTCTATGGCTAGAAAGAACGGATCAATCCTCACCATAGAAGTGCTGAGGCAATCTACTTCGCGATGGGGATGTTTCCCCAGTAGACCCCTTACCTAACTCGGGTAGGTTGGAACATAGTTCCCTTACTAACGCTGCTTGCTACAATTACCAGTCATACAAAATACTCGCTGCTTGCTTGAACATTTCTCAAATACATATAACTTGTGGCTAGGTGCCAAACTACATCATTTTATGTCTTTATGGCTAGATGCCGAATATATAGCTTTCATCACATAATAATAATATGTTTAAAACATATTTTTCTAACATGCTAAGCTTTATGCCAAAACATACTTTCCAACATCTTATGGCTATATGCCATTCATACTCGAAAACATATACAGTTTGTAACCAAAACATACTTCTTAAACATCTTGTGGCTATTTGCCATTCAGACTTGAAAACATATATAACTTGTAATCAAAATATACTTTCACATAATTGGTTCATAGACCAACATACCATTCTTTAATTTAACTTGTAGTTCAAAACATAACTTCAAATATAGCATCATACTTTCACAACAAGTTAGAAATAATATTCTTGCATATAATTTCACATATAGAAATTTTATAAGAAGTCTTGAAAATACTTACTTGCCATGTACCCAGAATGGGTAAAAATACTGCATGTACTCACCTCATGTATTGCTAGAAGACTGACTACACGTTCCTTGTATTTATACTCTCTTGAACCACTAATCACTTTGCATGAACCTATATTTAACATATTATACATTAAAATTCATGCTAACTGACTCTATAACTCCTTAGAGTCCTTGTTATACCAATATGGGTCATAACAAGTCTATAACTTCTAAATGACCAACTTTAAATAAATCGTATATTATACGTATTTTACTACAGTACCCTCGGGGGGTCGTATTTCGATTCCGACAATTTTCCATAAAGTTTTGGGCCATAATAGACCTATGTTTAAAATTTGAGGTCAAACGGATAAGCCGAACTCCAAATTCCAAAAAAAAATTCACTTAACAGGGGACTTTTGCCGCTGACGCGAGATCGGGACCCGATCTTAAAGAGATCGCGTCCCGATCTAGATCGCGACCCGATCTTAAAGAGATCGGGACCCGATCTCTGCTGAACAGACCAGATTTCACAATTTTTTAAGCTATAAACCCCCATTTTCATACATTAAGTCCTTAATACACCACTTTATCGTTAAGGGATTATTCCAAGACAAAAACCTTCCATTTTCTTGAGTTTTTAAACCATGGAAATCATAGATTTCAATCATTCCCAAAAATTCCCGTTTTTACATTTTTGATTCAAAAACCGAAACTGTCCAATATTAAGCACTTCTACTGATTTATTTCAACAATTACCATATATGGAACTCATTAAAACCCCTTAGAATTAATTTGATCATGTAAATTTGAATTCTAAGGTTCTTGAACAAAATTCTAATTTTTCAACAATAGCAACATACTTTGATGATTTTAAGATATGTTCTTAATACACAACTTAGTTGTTTTAGAATCATTCCATAACTAAAATCCATCATTTAACCATGTTCTGAAACCATGGAATCAATGATTCCAAGTTTTTCCAAAGATTTTCCATTTTTCACATCTTTACCCAAAAATCTGAAATCTCTTGAATTTAACAACTAGGGCTAACTTATTACTTCTGTTAAGACATATTAAACTTATTAAGAACCATTGAAACTGACTTGCTCTTACAAACTCGTTGGTTAGGGTTCTTGAGCTCAAATTCTCATTTCTTGATCTTTAACACTTTCAATGGTTAAACTAGGTTTAGATGGTGATTAAGACACAAGTTAAGGCTAGGAATCATAGGATAATCCTCCTCTAGCCACTGGATTTTCGAAGCTACAGTAACTCACTCATGGGAAATGGTTTAAATAAACCTAAAAACAAGTTTACTAACCTTAGAAGGCTTGGAATTCTTCAATTCCAAGTGAATTGCATTCACTTCCTCCAACTCTTCAAGGATCGATCTCTCTTGGCACTCTCTATAACTCTCCCGTAGCTGAAATGAGTTCATAGTGAGGAGAGTGTAGATATTTTTTCCTATTTATACCTCCTCACTTTACACTAATGACAATCTAGCCCCTCAAGTTTCATTTTCTGAATTTTTGGCACTTTTATCATATTTTATCACATAAACTTTCTTTTCTTATATTTTTATCACAAGCAAAGAATATTTTTACATATTTGGTCCTTCACATGGTCTAATGTCCAAATTACCCTTTTATGGTAAATTGACCAAATTACCCTTTTTACTAGAATTAACCTTCAAATACTTATCACCATTATTTGGTGTCACAATTTCATTTCGTTTCTTATTAACTAGCAAAAATCATATTTTCATTATTTAAAAGTCATTTGGATATCAAATGACCATTTTGCCCTTTTTCATCATTTTTTTCCAAACGCTTGGAATTTTACTACATTTCTAATAATTTACTTTAAAACTTCCAGAATGTTTTAATCTTTTCCTTATATATTTTCTCGAATATAAATTCACGATTTTTGGGTCGTTCAACTACCTCCCCCTTATTAGGATTCCGCCCTCGGAATCATCATTCAACTATTAACTTAAGGGATCACTACTTCCTTTTCTTCAAAGGTTCTCAGCTCAAGTTTGGTTCATAGTAAATACTTTCTTTTATCAACCCATACCCATATTCTTTATTCTTTTATCTTTTTAGTATTTTCTTCTTTGAGTTACTTTTGGTTCTTAATCAACTTTTAGAGATTTCTACTTTCATATTCTTATCAAGAATAACAGCTTACTTTGTAATTCTTCTTATATGTTTACCAAAACTTCATGAGACTATATTAATCACATTCTTCACTTATAAAACTCTTCCCAAATACAATTTTGGTAAGATTTTTTATTTATATAATTTTATAGATACACAATACCTTTCTTTGAAAAATCTTGTCCCTTAACGGACATTTTATTTGAGCATAACTTCTTCTTCTTCTATTATAACATTACTTATTCATTCTCACATTTCTCTCTTCTTATTTCTTTGTTCCTGCGTTATACATAATAATTTTGCTTTTATTCTTTCTTTATCTCTAATGGCAACTCCTAGTTGGTTACCATTTTTAAGGAATGCATTCTTTTCCTTTCATTTCATTTCACACCTTTACTTTTCTGTTTGGGACAGAATCTGTTTATATCTTTCACGAAAATCTGCATATCTCACTGTAAAAGTGTTGAAACGTCGCACTGCTTTTTATTTTAACAATTTAACATTATTAGCTTTCTTTCTATGTATAATACACAATGTTTGACCTTATAAACTTGTACAGTTTTATTATTGAAGTTGATCTATTATTTCAGTCAACTTCCTTCTTTTCTACTCTTGTCATTTATACTACTAATTGTATACTAATTGTATACTTCTTGTTAGCTTCTATACTTCCGGAATCCCCTTGTATATGTTCCACTTTGTAAACATATGTATTATTTTCTTTAAATACATATCTCTTTTCATTTCGTATATGTATGCTACTATTACATCATTATACTTACTACTTTCATTCTGAATCCATCTTTTATAAAATGTCCTTTTCATATACTTCTTACTCCTCTTACATTATATTTGTATTACTTTCATTAATACATATGTTATATCACCTTTTTCTCATGCTATTTGCACATTTCGACATAATAGCAGTCCAAGATACTTCTTTCATCCTCCTTTATTAGTTATAAGATTTTATTCTCGTTCACTCATTACACTTACTAATACAATTTTGTCTTTTTCATTTCTTAGCTTTCTTACAATACTCTTATGAGTACATTTCTTATCTTCTAAGGTACCCCATGTACCATTTTCATCTTATTACACTTTTCATAATATTACTATCTTGTGGTGTATTTATGTTTCACAAACCACATTCATTAACTTCTTGACATATACTTACAAGTTCTTAGTTGCATATTATACACATAGATATATACTTGGTTCTCTTTTGGTTTAAGAACTCAACTAGGTATTTTTAACATTTTCGTCCCATGACAACTTCTTGACAAAACCCTCAATCACCATTATCATTCGTTACTCTTTACCTGTCGTAGCTAATGCCAATAAAATATTTTTTTTAGCTTTACATCTTTTACCGTCTCTGTTATGTGTTATAAGGCTACATGCCTAACATATTATGTTATTCTTTCATTTAAACTTCACTTCTTTACACTATATATTTCTTTACAACATTATATATTTCATATTTCTTATAAAACTTCCTTCTTATGTATCTCTAGGTGATACACAACTGCCCTTGATTTTCTCATCATCTTTCGTTCTTTTGTATTTCGAGGCAATTTGCCCAATACATCATTTTACTCTTTTGCTTCATACTTTATAGTATTCTAATTAGAATACCTATTTCATAACGACTTTTATACTTTTATACATTATATTTATATATATCCCAAAACTTACTCATGCTTTTACATTTATAAGCACGTATGAACATATATATACATTTCTTTGTATTTCATGGTTACTAGCCATGTACTAACCATTTCTCACAATCTTTTGAGACTTTTAACCATTATTCCCATTCGGAAGTAGTAACTTCTTGTCTGTTTATCATAGTTCTTACATTATCTTAAATTCTTCGTCTACTACTTGTTTAGATATTTACACTTTTTCTTTACTTCATATCATTTATGACCTTTAGTCATTTTGCTTACACGATTTTGGTTTTCTTTAATTAACATTTCTCATTATACTCTTTCATTACTGGTATTTCTTCTTTTATTTCATTCATTTGGTTGCGGAATTTATTTCCTGACAACCACTATCTCATCATCGTTTGTTTCATCTTTAATCTCTCGCCTAACATTTATTTAGGCATTCAACCTTTATTTCTCAATTCAAATTTATTTAATCACTTTACTTTAATGTAATTTATTTACAATATCATAATCTTTAACAATTTACCATTCATCATTCTTTTCCCCATTTGGGTAATCTTATTTTGTTTTATGACTCATTATAGCACTGTACTTATAACTTAATCAATTATTAAATCTTTGAAAGACTTTCTTGCATCTTCTTTGTTCAATCTGTACGTTAGTCTTCCATTCCCTTTTAGCATTGCCATCTTCTATCTTTAACTTTTCTCATCATTTTACTGTTATCGTTCTGCAACGATATCTTACTTCCTTTATATCTTTAATATTCACACGACTTTTAGATAATATTCTGCATTTAATGGTTATACCTAAAGCACACCACTTGTCAACATTAAACTTTTTTTATTACCAAATTTATATACTATTAATGCACTCTACTTAAAATTTTCATTCTTTATGTAAGAGTCTTACAACTCTTATATAGGTAATCAATACCCATAATTCTTCTTTAAATTGATCTTATTCATACTTCCTCTCGCCTCGGCAGGCATATACTTTAATGTCATTTAATTTGCCTAGGAATTATTAATTATCTTATTGATTTCCTTTTTCTTTACCATACTAAGTGGTATATATCCACTGCATTAACTTTTATTACTTATAATCTTTCTTGTTCTTGTTACATAAGCATACAATTCCTATGTTATTCTTACTACTCTCTTCACAAATCTTACCCACCAGAATGCCAAAATTCCTTTGCGATTCCACCAGTCCCAATACATATCCTGTGATTATGATAATATGGGCCCATATTACCATAATCACCTATACATATTGATTCTGCTGTTACCACAAGGTCTCATGGGACACTTGTTCCTTTAACATATAACACCATTATAAGTACACGGTGATCAATACTAGAAATCTTACTACTTTATAAACATAGCATTTATTAAATTTGGACAGTTACGGAAAATATCATATAATTTTCCTAACGGTCAGATTTTTGCTCACTTTAAACGTTAACTTAACACTTCTTAGTGTTATATATCTACATATTTTAAATAATGCATAATGTCTTAATCATTTAAGACATCATATATCATACTTTCATAAACTAACACTTCTATAGCATGAGTTTAAGCCTAGGAGTGGAACAAGCCAATCCTAATTCACTTAAACTATGGCTCTGATACCAACTTGTGACACCCCATTTCTACTGTTTGCAAATACTGTATAAATACAGAAATACATGAATACGGTTTATCAAAAACTGATAATTTAAATGCTTAAAACAGTGGGTGTACAAATCCATATCAAAACTAACCATAGTAAGCAAGAAAGGATTAAACCTTGAGTCCAAGGTAGGAGCTAATTCGAGCTCCACTCCAGCTAAACTTCATCTAATTATAGCATATCATCTTAACCTGGAATACATGGCATAAAAATAGAATACGTAAGACAATAATGTCTCGTGAGTTACATGAGTTTTAGACTCAAACTTTTAACTTCTTTTTCCAACTTTTTGTAAATTTATAACATAAAACTTCTGTCAAAACTTTATAGTAATAACATACTATAACCCTTTACTTCTCTAAATCATTTCATAACATACTTTGGAAAAATAGCATCTTTCAAAACTTGATAGTAGTAACATACTATAACTCTTTACTTTTCAAAATCACTTCATAATATACTTTACAAAAATAGCTTCTTTCTTACTTTCTTTGACTGGTTTTATAAGCTTGCTGGATTTTTATACTTAGGGCTTTAATCACCATAAGTGATACCCCAAGTCTCTATGGCTAGAAAGAACGGATCAATCCTCACCATAGAAGTGCTGAGGCAATCTACTTCGCGATGGGGATGTTTCCCCAGTAGACCCGTTACCTAACCCGGGTAGGTTGGAACACAGTTCCCTTACTAACGCTGTTTGCTACAATTACCAGTCATACAAAATACTCGCTGCTTGCTTGAACATTTCTCATATACATATAACTTGTGGCTAGGTGCCAAACTACATCATTTTATATCTTTATGGCTAGATGCCGAATATATATAGCTTTCATCACATAATAATAATATGTTTAAAACATATTTTTCTAACATGCTAAGCTTTATGCCAAAACATACTTTCCAACATCTTATGGCTATATGCCATTCATACTCGAAAACATATACAGTTTGTAACCAAAACATACTTCTTAAACATCTTGTGGCTATATGCCATTCAGACTTGAAAACATATATAACTTGTAATCAAAATATACTTTCACATAATTGGTTCATAGACCAACATACCATTCTTTAATTTAACTTGTAGTTCAAAACATAACTTCAAATATAGCATCATACTTTCACAACAAGTTAGAAATAATATTCTTGCATATAATTTCACATATAGAAATTTTATAAGAAGTCTTGAAAATACTTACTTGCCATGTACCCAAGAATGGGTAAAAATACTGCATGTACTCACCTCATGTATTGCTAGAAGACTGACTACACGTTCCTTGTATTTATACTCTCTTGAACCACTAATCACTTTGCATGAACCTATATTTAACATATTATACATTAAAATTCATGCTAACTGACTCTATAACTCCTTAGAGTCCTTGTTATACCAATATGGGTCATAACAAGTCTATAACTTCTAAATGACCAACTTTAAATAAATCGTATATTATACGTATTTTACTACAGTATCCTCGGGGGGTCGTATTTCGATTCCGACAATTTTCCATAAAGTTTTCGGCCATAATAGACCTATGTTTAAAATTTGAGGTCAAACGGATAAGCCGAACTCCAAATTCCAAAATTTTTTTCACTTAACAGGGGACTTTTGCTGCTGACGCGAGATCGGGACCCGATCTTAAAGAGATCGCGTCCCGATCTAGATCGCGACCCGATCTTAATGAGATCGGGACCCGATCTCTGCTGAACAGACCAGATTTCACGATTTTTTAAGCTATAAACCCCCATTTTCATACATTAAGTCCTTAATACACCACTTTATCGTTAAGGGATTATTACAAGACAAAAACCTTCCATTTTCTTGAGTTTTTAAACCATGAAAATCATAGATTTCAACCATTTCCCAAAAATTCCCGTTTTTACATTTTTGATTCAAAAACCGAAACTGTCCAATATTAAGCACTTCTACTGATTTATTTCAACAATTACCATATATGGAACTCATTAAAACCCCTTAGAATTAATTTGATCATGTAAATTTGAATTCTAAGGTTCTTGAACAAAATTCTAATTTTTCAACAATAGCAACATACTTTGATGATTTTAAGATATGTTCTTAATACACAACTTAGTTGTTTTAGAATCATTCCATAACTAAAATCCATCATTTAACCATGTTCTGAAACCATGGAATCAATGATTCCAAGTTTTTCCAAAGATTTTCCATTTTTCACATCTTTACCCAAAAATCTGAAGTCTCTTGAATTTAACAACTAGGGCTGACTTATTACTTCTGTTAAGACATATTAAACTTATTAAGAACCATTGAAACTAACTTGCTCTTACAAAACCCGTTGGTTAGGGTTCTTCAGCTCAAATTCTCATTTCTTGATCTTTAACACTTTCAATGGTTAAACTAGGTTTAGATGGTGATTAAGACACAAGTTAAGGCTAGGAATCATAGGATAATCCTCCTCTAGCCACTGGATTTTCGAAGCTACAGTAACTCACTCACTGGAAATGGTTTAAATAAACCTAAAAACAAGTTTACTAACCTTAGAAAGCTTGTAATTCTTCAATTCCAAGTGAATTGCATTCACTTCCTCCAACTCTTCAAGGATCGGTCTCTCTTGGCACTCTCTATAACCCTCCCGTAGCTGAAATGAGTTCATAGTGAGGAGAGTGCAGATATTTTTTCCTATTTATACCTCCTCACTTTACACTCATGACAATCTAGCCCCTTAAGTTTCATTTTCTGAATTTTAGGCACTTTTATCATATTTTATCACATAAACTTTCTTTTCTTATATTTTTATCACAAGCAAAGAATATTTTTACATATTTGGTCCTTCACATGGTCTAATGTCCAAATTACCCTTTTATGGTAAATTGACCAAATTACCCTTTTTACTAGAATTAACCTTCAAATACTTATCACCATTATTTGGTGTCATAATTTCATTTCGTTTCTTATTAACTAGCAAAAATCATATTTTCATTATTTAAAAGTCATTTGGATATCAAATGACCATTTTGCCCTTTTTCATCATTTTTCTCCAAACGCTTGGAATTTTACTACATTTCCAATAATTTACTTTAAAACTTCCAGAATGTTTTAATCTTTTCCTTATATATTTTCTCGAATATAAATTCACGATTTTTGGGTCGTTACATATACTGTCACTTACAGCCCCCTCCTCAACTTCCTTTTCAACCAAATAACCTGGTGATGGTATAGGTTCACTCATCACCATATCAACATTACCAACATTCTCAAAAACATCCAAAGTTTTCGAGTGAGAGGTAATTAATATTGTCACCTACAACCTCTTCCTCAAAAACCTGTTCGACCATTTCAGTTGTCTCCTGATTTTTCCAAGGTGTATGACCTTCCATCACATGTTAAGGTGATGCAGGTTCACACACAGTATCATTGTTGTTAAAATCACTCGCCTCAGTTTCTGGCGAGTATGGCGAACATCCCAAATTTTGGTCGTTCATAGAACACGACATAGCACAATTACCTTGACAGTTGTTGTTATATTGAGGGTTGTAGTTACCACTGTAATTCTGCCCTCCCTGATTATTCGGCATATATGGTCGGCCGTTGTTGTTGTTGTGGTATTGCACTTGACCATACGCTTAACTAACCTCTTGTGGCCTTTGTTCTTGTTGACCGTCCTGCTGTTGATTTGGTGGTCCCTGTTGCACGGTGGCCAATACTGTGTCAAGCTTCCTGCTAAGGGCACCGATCTCATTCTTCACCTCCTTCTTCCAGTCGTTATCGATATCTACTGCTGCCGCCGATGAGGTGTTGTTTGTCTTCCTTGCTGAATGATTAAACTTGGATCAATTGTTGAGTTGCTCCCAGAACCTCCATGCCGTCTCGCTATCTTGTAGCATAATTTTCCCTCCAAATGATGCATTAATAATGGCCGGGCTCATACTATCGACATCGTTGTAGAATATCGTGACCAACTGCCATCGTGGAAACTCGTGGTGTGGACATGAGCGCAACAGCTCATTCAATCTCTCGAAAGCATCATGGAATGCTTCCCCAGGCTTTTGCGGAAATTCCTGTATATCTCTTCTTACTTCCATTGTCTTGCTTGCAGGGTAGAACTCCTGCAAGAACCATGTCCTCAACTGCTTGCAAGTGGTGATACTATTGGCTGGCAGCGACATGAACCAATACTGCGCCTTGTCCTTGAGTGTGAACGGAAACAACTTAAGCCTAACGATATTCCTATCAACATTTCTAGGTATGTTCACGTTGGCTATAGCTAAGAACTCGTGAAGATGATTATAAGGATTATCATGCTTATGACCCCTAAATTTAGGCAACACACCTAACAACTATGGCCTAATCTCTATTTGACAATCTAGATTTTCAGGAAAAAATATAGTCGATGCCTCATCATACTCCCGCGGTTGGGAGTGCGATGCAACCGACTGCCCAATCGGTTGTGCAAAGTAAAGCGGAGGAACGAAATTATCATTATTGTTGAGCTGATACCGTTGTCCTCGCCACTGATTGCTATGTTGTTGCCATCGTGGAGGTCCTCGACCTTAGTTCCACTGATTGTTATTGTAATAAACCAGGCCAGCATAACACGTGTATTGACCCGGGTACATGTAATCGCCCATTGTGAGGACGTACACATACAAAAAATTAAAAACTAAAAATCAAATATCAAAAGTCAGAAACAAACTTACTGATCGTCTATCCTAAGCGCACAACTCCCTGGCAACGGCACCAAATTTTGACACGCCTAGGTCGTTGTGCCGTTAAAAATACTAAAATAAACCTCACACACACTAGTACAGCAGTAGTAAGGGTTGATCCACGGGAGTTTGGTGGTCAAGATAGAACGACAGTATACCAACTGTAGTGTTACTCTACAGTCAGCGGTATTGTTTCTACTTTCCTAAAAACCAACACAAAACACAATATCAAAATAATTGCCAAAATCGAAATCAAGCATGAACTAAACTAAACCTAACTAAACTAAGTTCTAAACTAAGATTACTTACTGATTCCATAAGTAAATTCCAGAAAAATCAGAAGCAATGACAATCCCAAAACATCCAAACAAGCATTCAATAGAAACAATACCGAAAAAGTGTAAATCAACATCAAACCGAATGATTAACTTTTATAAATCAAAATCAAACTTAAATCCAAACCACACAATCAAATATCAGATCTAAACTACTGACTATTCAACTGAAATCAGAAACTATGAATCTAAATGAACAACGAGTAATCGACGAAAATCCCGATTGGTGGAATACCTCGATACCGAGTTGATAAAATAAGATAAAAACTAAATTATTAACTAAAATACTGATTCCCACTGAAAAACTGACAAAATTGTGCCTTCGGATCCCTCCTTCGCGTCCCGGGATACTCTAAAAGTCGGACGGGACTCCGGTATTTATAGTGTGCGAAATTAGGGTTCCCGCGTCGCAGCAAAGGTCATCCCGCGTCGCGTGTGTCGCCTTATCCCGATATCTTGGAGTTTGAAATTCAAAAAATGGAGATTTTATCCGGCCGAGAGATAGCGGCGCTATCTATGACATATTTGTCTTTTTGCCTTTTTTGCTCCATAACTTCTCCATAATTGCAGTAAAACACCTGCATTTACACTAAAACCATTTCCAAGCACTTTGACACAAAAGTAAGTGATATTAGCCAATTTAAGACATATATTTAATCCAAAACATAGCTAAAAGACGACTATAATACTTGATATTACTAGGCGTCGTCAATCACCCACTCCTTCTCCACCCTACCCATCCAACACCCACCCCACCCTACCCCGTCCCCCCCCATCGGCCGAAAAATAAAAAATTGACTTCCAAAATATTATTTTTACCACCCCACTCTCGCTCCACCCCAAATAACTTGCAGCAAAAATAGAAGAAGAATAAAACAAAGATCAACACAAAGAATTAAATGGTTTACTCGATCGCGAGATGAAGCTACGTCCACTGTGGAACAAGATAGATTTATTATATTTGAATGCTATAGAAATTACAAGTATTTTCTACACACAAAAAGTTGCACACACTCGTGATGATTGTTCTAAAGCCGGGATATGAGCTTATAAAGGAGGGGTTCAAAAACCGAGAAGATATGGCAGATCTTCAAGACATTAACTTTTTGCACATAGGCCAGCAGATGTGACAGTACAAGGAACATCTTGTGGCAGACAAACAGTGTACGGTTTACGTACTATGCATACCAACTTATTGACATCTGCAGTCCTTTGTACTTCTAGTAGATGGACACTTCAGACTGGAGCGACGCTGCTCCACGGTCTGTATGATACATTCTCCATCGGACATAGTAACTCTCCGGTTTGGATTAGGCTCCACATACTCAACAATCTCCCATTTGGAGACTAATCAAGACTTGATTCTTCTGCCTATCAAGTGTAACCGATTGAGATCTATCACTCTCTCTCTAGTTCCTTGCCTTCGCCTTACTTTTGCGGAAGACCAATTGAAGTAATGCACAACTTCAATTTATCCAACGGGACCACCTTGGTGAACATATCTACAGGATTCTTTACACTAAGGATTTTCTTCAAGATGAACGTACCTTCGACTATCTACTCTCAAATGAAGTGGTATCGCATCTCGATGTGTTTCGTCCTGTTTTGAAACACCAGATTCTTTGCGAGGTGAATTGCACTCTAATTGTCACAATACAACACACAGTCCTCCTGTTTCTGTCCTAGCTCTAAAAGAAAGTTCTTCAACCACAGTAGTTCCTTGTTAGCTTCTGCTACGGCCATGTACTCTACTTCTGTGGTTGAAAGGGCTACAATCTGGACATCCAACTAACTGCAGTTCATCCAATTGTGAAAACACAACCAGTCGTGCATTTCCCTGAATCCCGCACAACACCCTACTGCATCAGTAAAACCCTCAAGGACCATATTATGTCTTTTGTAAACTAAGGCTGCATCTGACGTACCCTTCAATTAGCAGAGCAGCCACTTGACTCCTTCCCAATGCTCTTTCCCTGGATTTTGCATATACCTGCTCACAACTCCCACTGCATATGCAATATCTGGTCTTATGCACACCATCGCGTACATTAAGCTGCCAACTGCGGATGCATACAGAACCTTAGACATTTCTTCGTTGTCTCTATCAGTCTTTGGGGCTTGCTCTTTTGAGAGCATTATGTGGCTTCCAAGTAGGGTGCTTTGGACCTTAGCACTTGTCATGTTGAACGTCTCCAAAACTTTCAGGATAGACTTCTACTGAGAAAGTTTGATCTCGGCTAAAGCTTGGTTCCTGACAATGCTCATGCCCAAAATTTGCTTAGCATGTCTGAGGTCCTTCATCTCGACCTCCTTGGACAACTACTGTTTCAGACTGTTGATCTCCTATGTGTCAGAACCCGCCACTAACATATCATCAACATAAAGAAGCATGATGATGTATGAGGTATTGAGTTGCTTCCAGTAACAACAGTGGTCGCTATCGCTCCTCCGAAACCAACTTCTCCTCATGAAGTCATCAAACTTCAAGTACCATTGTCATGGAGCTTGCTTCAATCCATACAGGTTTTTCTTTAAACGACACACCAGGTTTTCTTTCCTAGCAATCTCAAAACCTTCAGGTTGCGCCATGTAGATGTCTTCTTCAAGGTCGTCATGCACGAATGCAGTCTTGACATCTGGCTGCTTTAGGTAGAGAGACTCGGATCCAACGATCCCAAGCACCATTTGGATTGTGGTCATTTTCACAACCAGAGAGAAAATCTCGTTGTAATCAACCCCCTCTTTCTGTTGAAACCCCTTAACCACTAATCGAGCTTTGTATCTCTTACTCCCATCAGCTTCGTCTTTGACCCAAAACACTCACTTGTTCGACAATTCCTTATTCTTTGATGGTAACTTGACAAGAGACCAGGTCTTATTTTTATCAACTGAGTGTATCTCATCCTCCATCGCCTTCTTCCATTGTACGGAGTATTTCATCCTCAAGGCTCCAGGATCATATTCTGGTTCCCCATTTTCTGTCAGTAATAGGTAACTTGCTAATGCGGGGTATCGAACCGAATGTCTTCTCTCTCCAGTGGATCTCCTGAGAATACCTGGAGTTGCAGCTCCGGATTCATCAACTTCGTATCGGTCTGAGGTGTTACCCTCCTCCTCGGACGAGCTCCCACTATATTCGGTTCTCCTAGATGCTTCATCATTGCTCCCACTGCTTCAAGAGTCCCTACTTGACTTTCCCTCGGAAGGCTTCGCATGATCATCTTCGTGTGTTTCTTCAAACACAACTTGCTCCTTTGGATCGGATGGTTTCCTTCGCTCAGTACTTAAGAAAGTGTCTTTATATAAGGCATTCTCGTTGAATATCACGTCCCAGCTTCTGATAACCCTTCGAATCTGGCTATCCCATCATCGGTACCCCATGCTATCCATGCTATATCCTATAAAGAAACACTGCTTCGACTTTGCCTCTAGCTCGTTTCTCTCACTATCCTCAGTATTGACATATCAGACGTATCTGAACACTCTTAAGTGTTTGAGGGACACCTCATGACCTTGCCATTACTCTTCAGGAATCTTAAACCCCAAGGGAACTGAGGGTCCTCGATTGATTAGGTAGGCAGTGGTGTTCATAGCATCTGCCCAGAACATCTTTGGCATCCCAGCATGCAACCTCATGATCTTCTCCTTTTCATTCAGAGTTCTGTTCATCCGTTCCGCTATACCATTCTACTGAGGAGTTTATGAGACCGTCTTTAACATCCAGATCCCGTGTTCAACATAATAATCAACAAGTTCTCTGCTGCTGTATTCTCCCCCATTATCGGATTTAAGGCATTTGAAAGTGGTAAATATTTCGGATTTGTTTTTAAGGAAGTAAACCCATACCTTCCTCGTTGAGTCATCAATGAAAGAAACATAGTAACCAGATCCTCCGACTGAAGATACAAAGGTTGGTCTGTAGACATCATAATGCACAAGCTCGAGTTTCATAGCCTTTGGAGCTTCGCCCACCATAGAGAAGGTGACCTTCTTCCGTTTATGAAATACACAGGGCTCGGAGAATTCTTCGGCGGCTGCATTAACCTCTGGAATCTTGCTCTTAGCAGCCAACATCTTCATTCCCTTTCTACTCATGTGACCAAGTCTTTGGTGCCATAGAGTAAAGATCTTATGATCTTATTCGGTTGTGTTGATCTCGCCCGAGGAGTCTTCCACTATATACAAGGATCCTCTCTTATGGCAACGAGCAACGACCATGTTGCCCTTCGTTACTTTCCACTGATGGTTGCCAAACTCAACCTTATGCCTTCATCATCCAACTGCCCTGCTAATATCAGCATCATCTTCAATCTCAGAATGAACTTGACATGTTTCAAAGTCCACTTCGTTCCTAAGGAAGTCCGGAGTGTAACATCTTCAACTCCGGTTATATCAAGCCTTTTGTTGTCTACAAGTCTCACCCTGCCGCTGTAACATCTGAAATTCTTCTTAACATTCTGGTTGTGACAAGCGTGGAAAGATGCACCTGAATCCATTATCTAGGACTCTGTGGAACTCTCTACACAGCATATGAGTGCATCTTCAAAATCTTCTGCAAGATTTACTTTTTTCTTCACTCCTGCCGATTCAAAAGGCTTTGGACACTTATTTCGCAAAATGACCACTCTCCTTGCAGTTCCAGCAGACGACCTCTTTCTTGCTCTTGGACTGCCCTCTTCTTTGTGACTTCGGTGTTCCTTTACCACCGCCACATCCACCTCGGTTTGGTCTCCTCCCTCTCTCCTTGGTTGACAAAGCACTACCGGAACACTCACCTGTATTCCTCCTCCAGATATCTTCCCTAAGGATTAAATCACGAATGCCTTCGAACGTGAGTTTTGCAGTTCCGGATGAACTCCTAACCGCAGTAACGGTTCCCGACTAGCTATCTGGAAGCAAAGACAATAACAACAAGGCTTGGACTTCATCATTAAAACCAATGTCCACCGATATCAGCCTCAATATGGTGTAATTGAACTCGTTGACGTGTTCTACCATAGAACCTCCTTCTTTCATCTTCGTGTTCACAAGTTGTCTAATCAGGAAAACGTAGTTTGCGGCTGAAGGTTTCTCGTACATATTGGACAACGCTTTGAGCAAGCCATATGTGGTCTTCTCGTTGACGATGTTGTAAGCAACGGACTTTGACAACGACAATATGACAACACCCAACGCCTGTCGATCCAGTACTTCCCATTCCTCCAACGGCATATCCTCTGGGTTCCTTTCGGTCCATGGGAGATGGAGTTTTTTCTGTTAATGATAGTCTTATTCTATCTGCATTCTCTAGAACCCTAAATCATGGCCGTCAAACCTGTCGATCTTGATCTTCTCTTCTTTAGCCATATCTCTGATACGAGTTTGTTGGGTGTAAGCAATAAGCGAGATCGTGAACTCAACCTCTTCAAGAACAATATACGGCCAAACAACCCTAGACGGTAAGCACTCCGGCACACGATAACTTTCAGCAAGAAATACAAGAAGAATAAAACAAACATCAACACAAAGAATTAAGTGGTTCACTCGATCGCGAGACCAAACTACGTCCACTGTGGAACCTATTGTTGACATGTGATTAAGACCTGTTTTTCACATGTAATATGCACATAACGATTTTTTTTTACTTTTTAATGATTTTTCTTATTATATATATTTAATCACATTTGATTAAATCTTGTTATTCATATATGCATAAAGCCTATTATTCACATGTTGTACATAACGAATATTTCTTTAAATAGTTTTTCCTATTATATGTATTTAATCACATGTGATTAAAATCTGTTTACATGTGAATATGCACATAACAAATTTTTATTTTTTAATGATTTTTCTTATTATATATATTTAATCACATTTGATTAAACCTTGTTATTTATATATGATTAAATCATGTTATTCACATGTTATAGACCATGTCATTCAATTAAAACATGTTATTCATATGTGAATATATAGATAACGAATTTTCTACTTTTAAATAATTTTTACTATTATATATATTTAATCACATGTGTTTAAAATCTGTTATTTACATGTGATTAAAACCTGTTTTTCACATCTGAATATACACATAACGAATTTTTTATTTTTTTATGATATTTCTTATTATACATATTTAATCACATTCGATTAAACCTTGTTATTCATATATGATTAAAGCCTGTTATTCACATGTTATATATATTGTTATTCCATTAAAACCTGTTATTCATGCGTGAATATATACATAAAGTATTTTTTATTTTTAAATAATTTTTCCTATTATATGTATTTAATCACATTTGATTAAAACCTGTTATTCACATGTGAATATGCATATAACAAATTTTTTTATTTGTAAATAATTTTTCTTATTATATTTATTTAATCGCATGTGATTAAACCATGTTATTTACATATGTTTAAAACATATTATTCACTTGTGATTAGCCTATGCTATTCACATGTGATTAAAACTTGTTATTCACATGTAAATATGTACACGTCGAATTTTTTATTCTTTAATAATTCTCCTTATTGTATATATTTAATCACATGTGATTAAATAATGTTATTCAAATATAATTAAGCTATTCACATGTGATAAACCCTATATATACATGTGATTAACAGAGCAAGAAAAGACAAGGTGTTTAACAGGATTCCTACCTCTCCAAGGAAAACTGTTGAGATTATTATTGCTATAGTGTTTGGGTGGGTAAATCATAGAGGTAGAGAAGAAAACTGTAATTGGATTAAGTGGAATTGTTGTCTCTTGTAATGTAACTTTATTTTCCCGTTTTGTCCCTCCTTGGTACGTTACTAAGGTTGTGGCTTAATAATATTGCCTTGCCATTTCCAAAAAAAAAATAAAAAATTAACCCTATAATTCAAATGTAAATATACGCATAATGAATTTCTTCTTATCATATGTAAATATTCATATATGGTTAAGTTATGAAGGTAACATTGTAGCCGTTAATGTAGGCAGGGGGTGTGGGGGTAGGGTAGGGTAGGATGAGGCGGGGTGGATGTTGGTGGGTGGGATGGAGCGGAAGTAGATGGTAAGATTAAAAATAATGTGTGTATGTGCGCATCTGTGTCTATTGTTTTCTGTCGACCATATTGTCTTCATAAAGATTGAGATATTTTCTTTCCTTTCAATATATTGACTTGCTTTTGGTCGCTGAATTTATGAAGGTAACATTCTAACCGTTAATGTCAGCCGCGTCCCATCATAGAAGGATAATTTGTTCTTTTCCATAATCTCTCTATAGGATATCATATGAGAATTTTTTTTCTTATTTTTTTCTTTAATTTATTTGCTCTCGTTGTCAACCTGACTTACCTTTTCCCTTCTTTTTATTCCATTGCCGTTTGTTTTGTTAGGTGAGTTTTTTTGGTTGGTGAAGATTTTTCTTCAAAGGTAGGTGAGAGCCTGATTTCTAATTCTATGTTCACATTAATTTAAGTATATTATATACATTCTCAAATGTATATAAATAGGTGATTTTAGTTGTAGAGAAATGCACCACAACACACAAAACATACAAAGATTGAGTGTGTATCTCTTGTAATCTCCTCAGTCAAATAAAATCTAGTTGTAGCTCGTGGATGTAGGATTGACACCGAATCCGAACCACGTAAAATCCTTGTGTTATCTTTTGATTTATTTTCGTGAGTTTGTGTGTGTGTGTGATAGTGTGTTTCCGCTGCGTGTACCCTGTCCGATTCCTAACAACTGGTATCAGAGCTTCGGGTTTTGGAGGAGGTCTCAGTTTTAGAAATTAGAGTATGCTCTGTGGTTGCAGTTTTGTCTGATCTTCCACATCATAAACTAATTTCTATTAATCGTATTAAAGGTATCTTGGTACTTTGAAGGGTACTGTTCTGTCACACACGAGTACACTGAACGAACCGGTCAGGTCCGTGCCATTGTTGTGTCTGTTTCGTTGTCTCAATTTGTTTCTTGTTTGTCGTAATGGCTGAAGACAAGATTGTAATCGAGAAGTTCGACGGTTCTGATTTTAGTTGGTGGAAAATGCAAATAGAAGCATTGCTATGTCAGAAAGATTTGGACGTGGTACTTGGAGACAAACCAGAGAAAATGGAAAAAGCTGCTGAAGATGCGTGGAACTCAAAGGACAAGAAAGCTAAGGCGGTTATTACATTGTCGTTGGAAAGGAGCGTTGCTTTCAATATCATGAAGGAAACCACAGCGCGTGGTATGATGGATGCTCTGACGAACATGTATGAGAAACCATCGGCGGCTAACAAGGTGTTCTTGATGAGGGAGCTGTTCACTACAAGGATGAATGAGGAAGGCTCAGTTACGGTTCACATTAACAATTTAAATTCAATTCTGTCCAGATTATCATCTGTGGGAATTAAATTTGATAATGAAACTCAAGCTGCACTGCTGCTAGCTTCACTACCTGATAGTTGGTCCGGAACAGTTACGGCTGTTACTAGCTCCGTGGGAGCTAGTGGTATGACTTTTGAAGGGGTTAGAGACTTGGTTTTGGGCGAGGATATCAGACGCAAAAATCAAGGTGGATCATCTTCTTCTGCGTTATTGAATATGGACAGAGGTAGAAGGAATAGCAGGAACAGTGGGAGCCGAGGAAGAAGTTCTTCTAGAACTAGGAAGAATGTGAAGTGCTGGAACTGTCAAGAGGTGGGACATGTTAATAGTCAATGTCCAAAGAAAGAATTGAACATTGCTGGTGCTGAGAGTGTGTCTGAGGATGATGCAGTGATACTAAGTATGGAAAGTTCTGTAGACTCTTGGGTCATGGATTCAGGGGCTTCGTTTCACGCCATGGACAACGGAGAAATGATGGTGAATCTAAAAGAAGGAGATTTTGGGAAGGTACGATTAGCAAATGACGAGATGCTTCAAGTAACGGGAATGGGAGATATTGATCTGGTTACTTCATTGGGAACTACATGGAACCTGAAGAATGTCAGGGTGATTCCGGAGCTGAAGAAGAAATTGATTTTTGTTGGTCAGCTGGATAAACAAGGACTGGAAGTAAGGTTTGGTGGTGGTAAATGGAGGGTGGTCAATGGTAATTCGGTGATTGCTCAAGGTATGAAGCGTGGGTCATTGTATATGGTTAAGGTACCTGCTGAGGGAAGTATGACCGTCCCTGTTAAGCATGACAAAATTTGGTTCGCTAAATCTAGTGCTAAGAGAATTCATTTTGCAAACATGAATTCTGGAGCCAATGGGATGTTAGCTGAACGAGTCGGAAAGTCTAAACCATTCAGGGGATTTTGTGACAGTGGGAGCACGAGGTGTGTTTCGGGTACAGTTACAAAGAGCCGTTGGGTTTTGAAGACTAAGACTGGAAAATTCTCTCCTGTTGGAAGTTTGCAAAGTTGGAGAGTGTTAGTGGTCGTCGGTGTATCTCTGGATCCGGTGGAGTGTCCAAGCCGGTTGAGACAGGGGATGAGTCGGTATTGGTATTGACCACGGCTGAGTCGGTAGCGGGATTGGCTACGACTGAGTTGGAGCTTGTGGGAGCTTCAACTGGCCCTTCTAGTACTTGATAATGAGGGGTGGCTGCAACTAGGAATTTGACTAAGTTTAGCTTGTTCTTGAGAACTGGAAGCTTGGAAGACTTGTTATGTTAGGAGATTAATGAGAGATGTTAAAAATCTTCAAGTGGGAGATTGTTAGGTGAGTTTTTTTGGTTGGTGAAGATTTTTCTTCAAAGGTAGGTGAGAGCCTGATTTCTAATTCTATGTTCACATTAATTTAAGTATATTATATACATTCTGAAATGTATATAAATAGGTGATTTTAGTTGTAGAGAAATGCACCACAACACACAAAACATACAAAGATTGAGTGTGTATCTCTTGTAATCTCCTCAGTCAAATAAAATCTAGTTGTAGCCCGTGGATGTAGGATTGACACCGAATCCGAACCACGTAAAATCCTTGTGTTATCTTTTGCTTTATTTTCATGAGTTTGTGTGTGTGTGATAGTGTGTTTCCGCTGTGTGTACCCTGTCCGATTCCTAACATGTTTATGTGGGAGGATCACAGTTGATCGCACGTATTGGACATCTGATAAAACTAATTAACGATTCTACCGACGCCTTAAGAATTTCAAAATGATTTCATATTTATGCCGATTTTCTACTAAACTTCCAAGTTCTACCTAAACATTGTATCTGGGATTGAACAGCTCTCAAGCTGGGCCTCTGTTGGATGGGTTGATCCAGCAATTTGTGCTTGTGTATATGACACATGGATTACTAAGGTCCAGCAACAAAATGAAAACATGTGTCAAAGAATACAAGGATGAAACTCAAATGTTCAAGCTTTATATATCCAGTTCAAATTTTTAGTTTTAGTTTCATTTAGTTGGAGTTACGAGACGCAGTTCGCATGATGTTGTGGGAAATTTGTGTATATAGGATAGGTAACGCATAATTTACAGTAGGATTGAAGAAATCTAATAATCATATTCTTCTTCAATTTAAGTTTTACTCACATCTAGAATAAATTCAGGACATATCTGAAGAAATTTTGACTGCTAGTCAAAATGGTTTGTGTGTTTCGAATGGCTGAATGCTTAAACCTAATAAGATAGTCATCACAACCCAAAAAGTAAACAATACTTGACAGTGGATTTGGAAACCCTCGATTTTACAATAGAAATTTGGTCTATTTCTACGTCATATAACTCATTTTCAATTTACATATAATATTTTAATTTTCATTTTGATTTATTTCCAAAAACACTTTATACTAAAAACTTTTATAAGTCCATATGCTATATTTAACCCGTTCTTAATTATGAATAACTAATGATGCAAGTGTCTATGTTTATGAGACTCAAACTATTTTAACATATTTCATATCTAATATGATCAAATATGTGTATTATATTTTAGAAAAAAAAGTTAAACCGAATGATTTGTCTTTATATTTATGAAAGCAACATGGAGAACCAAATTAATTATTTTATTTCATTTTGTATTGCGTTTATTGTATTTTGTAGAAAATGAAAAAATAAAACTAAAAATATATAAATGGAAGGATGACATTAAAAAAAACCTCTCAACACAACATATGGCTTTTATATATATATATATATATATATATATATATATATATATATATATATATATATATATATATATATATATATATATATATATATATATATATATATATATATATATATATATATATATATATATATACACACACACACACACACATATATATATAGCACATATATATATATATATATATATATATATATATATATATATACTATTTAATAATACTGTATTACTAATAATAAAAGATAAAATCAATATCAATAATAATATTATGGTTAATATGATTATTATGTGAAAATTTTAAAACTGGTGAGGATAAAAACAATGATAAAAAATGGGATAAGAAATTATCAATTTTTAAAAGATAAAAGAAAGTAAAACAGTAAGTATTTAATAGATATATGAAGGTAAAAGAAAGCAAAGATACAAAAGAGGGTAAAAACATGTCAACATTTAAAGAATGGGCGAGGTAAAACACAAAGTAGTTAAAATCAAGGTGTGGAGAAGAGAGGGTAAAATTCGTGTCCAACTTGGTTTCAAGATTAAGGCGCTACCACTTATTGTTTGGCTGAACCATCTCATTATTTTAATCGGCATATCAATATTATAAATAGTTAGAGAAAGTTATTGTTTATGACTTTGGTAATTGTAAACGATATATAATGGTCCTTATTCTTATCTAACATGTGAAAGGTCCAAATCTGTATACAAATAACAAACATGTGTGGAACTACAAAACCAAATATCCAATCATTGAAGTAAGAATAGAATTTAGGTTTTTAATGATTTTCTATTAATAAAATGTAATCAAATTCTTACACGGTGAAATAGTTTTCAAGTTTCCACATTTATCAGATGTCGAATTAGTATAGAATCCGAATATAGCTTTGTGATGCTGAAGTAGAAATAAGAGCATATTCTCCTTCGGTAAGTTATGTATCACGTGGACTAACCTGGTCCTAATAGAAAGCTTCTGCTAGTGTGAGCAGTTAATTTGGGTATTCATGTGTCTGTGTCTACGTGTTATTTTAGGATTGTCTAGACTAGCACCATCTTTTTTCTCTCTCTCTCTCTCTCTCTCTCTCTATATATATATATATATATATATATATATATATATATATATATATATATATATATATATATAGATGAAGGTTCATTTGAGAATAATTTCAATAATTATAGAAATTGAGAACATGAGAACAAATATAAGTCACATAATTTTATAAGAGGCCCCCATCCACCCACTTCCACCGCAACCACGCTACCACCCATCTCCACCACGTCCCCTATCCAGCGTCAATCCATCTTACCCGACTCACTCTCGCTCCACCTCACCCACCCCACCCTACCCTACCCCCCCCCCCCACCAAAAAAATTATTTTTTTACAAACCACTCCCACGCCACCCCTACACTACCACACCCTCCCCGCCTACCAAAAGAAATTTTAATTTTTTTTACCACCCAATTCCGCTCCACCCCACACACCCGCTCCACCCCACCCACCAGCACCCACCTTACCCTACCCACCTACCCCGCTGAATAAAACAAATTAAATTTTTTTACCACCCACTCCCGCTCTACCCTACCCTCCAGCACCCACCTTACCCTACCCACCCCTCCCCACACAACCCTACTCCACCCCCTGCTCACCAATTTTTTTTTATTTTTTTTCACACTCCCGCTCCACCCCTCCCACCAGCACCCACCCCACCGTACCCTATCCCGTCCACCAAAAAAATTAAAATTTTTAATATTTTTACCACCCACCCCCGCTCCACCCCACCCACCATACCATACCCACCCCGCGTTCCCTACCCTACCATGTCCACCAAAAAAATTTTAATTTTTTTACCACCCAATCCCGCTCCACCCCACCCACCAGCACCCACGCTACCCTAGTCACCCCACGTCACCCTACCCTACCCCAGGTCACCTTACCCTACCCCCCACCAAAAAAAATATTTTTTTACCATCCGCTCTCACTCCACCCCACCCACCAGCACCTACCCAACCCTACCCACCCTAGCCCACCCTACCTTACCCTACCCCGCTAACCAAAAAAAATTTAATTATTTTTACCACCCACTCCCGCTCCACCCCACCCACCAACCAGCACCCACCCAACCTACCTACCACACCCAAGTACGTACCCCTACTACCCCATCCCTAACGTACCATCACCCCGCCCGCCAATTTTTTTTAAATTTTTTACCATTCACTCCCAATCCACCTCACCCTAACCCACCCCACCCGACCAACCAGCACCCCACCCTACCTTACCCCTACCATCCCCACCCCTACCCTACCATCACCTTGCCCACCAAAAATATTTTAATTTTTACCACTCACTCCCGATCCACCCCACCCCACTATTCACATGTGCATATTCACAAGTGAATGATAGACTTTTAATCAAATATGAATAATAATGTTTAATCACATGTGAATAGTTCAATCATATGTGAATAACAATGTTTAATCGCATGTGATTAAATACATATGATAGGAAATTTTATTTAAAAATAAAAAAAAATTATGTACATATTTACATGTGAATAACATGTGAATAACTTAATTATATGTGAATAACAAGGTTATAATCACATGTGAATAATAGAGTTTTATCACATGTGAATAACTTAATCATATGTGATCAACAATGTTTAATCACATGTGATTAAATACATATAATAAAAAAATTTATTTAAACATAAAAAATAATTATGTACATATTTGCATATAAATAACATATTTTAATCACATGTGAATATATGAATAACAAGGTTTAATCACATTTGATTAAAGAAAAAACATATCAAATGTGAACAAGATTTCAGAATCATATATGATTAAGCGCTTAATAACAAGGTTTAATCACACGTGATTGAACAAAAAAACATATCACATGTGAACAATATTTCAGAATCATATATGATTAAGCACTTAATGGTACCTGAACAAGCCTGCAGCTCCTTGGACTTCGACATGACAAAGAATAGGGGTGTGAGATTGGTTTTTTGAGTTTGGTGGCGTATTTTGAGGTCGGAGTGAGTGCAAGGACCACTGATAGGCGGTATTTGGACGAAAGTTTTTTTCAGCCATTTTGTCGAACACCTTAGGTGCATAAAGTGTGTCTCCATATGTGATCAACAATGTTTAATCACATGTGATTAAATACATATATAAGAAAATTTATTTAAACATAAAAAAATCATTATGTACATATTTGCATATAAATAACATGTTTTAATTACATGTGAATATATGAATAACAAGGTTTAATCACATGTGATTGAAGAAAAAACATATCACATGTGAACAAGATTTCAGAATCATATATAATTAAGCAATTAATAACAAGGTTTAATCACATGTGATTGAAGAAAAAACATATCAATGTGAACAAGATTTCAGAATCATATATGATTAAACGCTTAATGGTACGTGAACAAGGCTACAGCTCTTTGGACTTCGACATGACTAGATAATAGGGGTGTGAGACTGGTTTTTTGAGTTTGGTGGCGTATTTTGAGGTTGGAGTGAGTGCAAGGACCACTGGTAGGCAGGATTTGGACGAAAGTTTCTTTCAGTCATTTTGTCGAACACCTTAAGTGCATGACGTGTGTCTCCCTTTTCTTAGCATGTGGGTAATCGAGTGGTCCCAAAATTATCTGAATAAAGTTTGGAATTGGATATAAAACAGAATATGTCACAATAAGAAATATTTTTACATTATCAATTTCAAATCAAAACCTAAGCATGGACTAATCACATATGATTAACAAGTTTTAATCATATGTGAATAAAATGATTTAATCGCATGCTATTAAACATAAATAATAAGAATTAACTAATATCGGTCAAGGAACGATATTCGAGTTATAGGTTCATGCGGTGGGATATCCGTATTTTTATATCATATGAATTAACTAATTAATCTCACATATATGTTACATAAATACAAATGAATACATACATGTACAAACTCCTTAAATCAATTTGATTTCTTTTTCAAGCATATGATCGAACACCTTACATGCATACTCAAAATTAACTAATTAATCTCATATATATGTTTAATTCACATCCCAGCAAACTTCAATTATGTCTTTTAATATGTGAAGTGCTTAGACCTCAAATGTTCATTAATTGTGGAACTAACGTTGGGTTCACCTCCAAATAAAAAATATAAGTGAAATCCACTTTACTTGTTTTCCAACCCATATTTTATTGAGACATTAATATCCAACATAACTAAAAATGAAAAGTAAATTGAACCTTTAAAACCTGAGCGACAGAAGTAAATGAAAATGAGAAACAGAAGTGTATAATTGTGGAAAAACATAATCTTCAATTAAATAGTGCATCCTTACCGGTGTACAATGATTGAAAGTTACATCATATAGGCTTGAGGTTGTTTATCAAATAGAAAATTACATGTAATATAGCATTTACGTCTTAAACAAAAATCATTAATAATTAATGATTTTCTATACTACGGCACTATTCGCGTATACAAAATTTAAGTTATGATGTGAGCTATCGTCAAACAGACCTTGGTGCGCTAGGTTATTAGATATTCTAGAATCATCTTCTAGGTAGCAAAATGGCGGAGTTCAAGAACAGGGAGAGAACCGGAATAGAACCTGCAATTGAACCTAGATACATTTGTTGGATTAGGTGTCTAAGCCATGACTAATAATTAGTATTTACCTAATTAATAGTAGCATAGTCCATTTGGGTTGCCCTCATGGCTGGAGGTTTGTTGGAAAGTTAAGTAGAGAGAAAGGGTTGATTTATTATGTGACTAATAAATCAAGATATTGTTTGTTAATATATTATGAAGATAATATATTAATTAGAAATAATATTATTTGGTTAATAATTAATCAGAAATTAATTGGATTAATTTCTGTGGCATTAATTAGATTAATCAGGAGGTCAGGGATTAAAGTCGTACAAATTCAATAGTTGAATTGCGGCGCGCGGCGCGCAAATGACTTGGCCGCGGCGCGCGTACAGATAATCCGGAAAATGGGCTGCGGCTAGGGTTTCTAGCTTGGCCACTTGGTTCCCTATAAATAGGGATCCCTAGACCTCATTATCGTGGGCTCATTCTATTATTTTCTCTCTGGAATTTCGATCCATAATCCTCTCGGCTAGGGTGTGATTTCATTTGAGGCAGGATATTTTTGCTGCTTAGCTTCCAGAAAATTCTAAAAGGTTGGTTTTTTCTAATTTTATTCTTTTAGTTAATTTTCTTATGGCCTCTAGGTTTTGTTATATGTTCAATTAGAAGAAAACATAGATCCTTATAGGTTGCATGTGAACTTAGGTTATTTAGTTCATGGTTTGCTGAAAACCTTTCAGTGGTATCAGAGTCTGTCTTGTTTTCTTGTTGAATTGATATAACTGTTTTAGGGTTTAAAGCTTATAAACCCTAATTTTTTATGTGGATCGATTTCTAGGATTAGGGTTTTGGAAACCCTAATCCCCTCCCCCCCATGTAATTTTCGATTTTTGGCTTTTAGGGTTTTAGGAGGTTTTCTATTTTTGGTAACTTTATTTGTTAATTAAAATGGATAACCTTAAACCCCATTATTTGAAATCGATTTTTAGGGGGTTTAGGATAGGTTTTAATTAATTTGATTAATTTGGATAAACCTATCTTCATTTGAATTAATTTAATTTATTGTTAATTAAAAGATAATTCAAAAAGGGATTTAATTAATTTTAAATTGTCGAAAATTAATAGAAAAATCCAGAAAAATATTTTAAAATGTTTAAAATATTTATATTTAATTAATTTAATTAATTGGTAATTAAAATTGATTAAATCGAATTTGAGGTTTAATTTAATTTAAAATTTAATTGTTAAATTTGGTAAAATTAAAAGATAAACCTTGAATATTTTAAAGGGTTTTAAAATACATCTTATATATGTTATTAAAAGTTAATATTATATATATGAGATAAGTTTGGTTAGTCAAATCAATAGTAGGCCTCATTCACGAAGCTGGTCTATAAAGTGAGTATAAGGAGACTGCCTATAAAATGGTAGTCTAATGGGTGATCACTCTAACCCACCGCTCGCCTGATCAGTGGAGGGTCGTTAGCCGAACGGGTTTGACAGAACCACTAAATCATTAAAAGTATAATGATCAAAGTACTAGAACCTTTACACAAAATCCCAATCTAGTTACTTTAGGAAAAATGTGAATTTGATGCTACCCCATGAAATTGCACATTGCACTTTATGAAACGTTGGTGGAGCGTGTGTGGTTTACCGGCACACCAATGGGAGTTCATAAAGAGTGGCAATGGGTGTCTCGGGTGTTATCATTGTTGATGGAGCGTGTGTGGTTTACTGGCACATCAATTTGAGATGATAATGGACCCCGAGAGTACCAACCTAATTTGCATGGTTATTCACACCCGGTTTGTGATCCTCGGCATCCCAGTCACAAACAGTGGGGCATATCCGAGATTAAACATGCTATTGAACAGTTCAATAAATCTCAAAAGAAACTAGGAATTCCATTTATAATAAGATTATTTTTCCGCGGTGGAATTTGCTGAATCGTCATTCGCCTACCTTTATAAAATTTGCTTATAGATTACGGCATCCCTCTTCTATGTTGCAAATTGTTATAGTTGGATCCTAGCCTTATTTTATATTGGGTTATTATAAGGACCGACAAGTATCTAATTAAACTTACCTTCTTTTATAGATGTCTTCTGCTGATCAATCCGCTCCCCACTCAAACTCCAGTGTTCCCTCTATCCTCTCACTATGTTCCAAGGTTCAATTGAACGGGACAAACTACAATGACTGGATTAGAAATATCAAGATGGCTCTGAGGTACGAGAACAAAGAGTATGTCCTCGAAACCGAGCTTGTCGATATTGACCCTGAAACTGCTACTCCCGATGAGATTGCCTTGTACCAAAAACATTCTGATGATGCGACCAAAGTGGCCTGCATCATGATCGCCACAATGAACCCCGAATTGAAAAGGATATACGAAGACTACTGGCCCTTTGAGATGCACAAGGAGCTTGCAGAAAAGTTCCGCAAGCAAGAGCGCATCGAAAGGTGCGAGGTGGTCAAGGACTTCACGAACAGCAAACCTAAAGATGGAGAGTCCATCTGCGCTCATGTGCAAAGAATGCAAGGTTACGTGGAGCGGCTTAGAAAGCTTGCGATGCCTGTACCGGAGGAGTTGGCCGTTGACATAGTGCTTAACTCCTTACCGAGTTCTTATAACCAGTTCAGGCTGGCTTATCATTTGAACAACAATCAGGCTAACCTGACTGAGTTGCATCGCATGCTTCGAGTTGCTGAGGACGGGATGAAGGGTAAAAGTGTACCCTCGGTTAATCAGCCCGTCCTAGCCATTGGAAGTGGCAAAGGAAAGAAGAGGAAGGGCCCTCCTAAGCAAAATTGGAGGGAAAAGGTTCAGGTCGGGTCATCAAGCAATGGCTCGAGAACCAAGTCTTCCCAGATTCCTTGTGTGGCCAACCCCGATGAAGCCAAGTGTTTCTACTGCAAAGAGAAGGTCCATTGGAAGAGAAGCTGCCCCAAATACTTGCAGGATGTCAAGGATGGGAAAGTAAAGCCATCGATAGCAGGTATATACACTATCTCTAAAAACTCACCATCTTCTAATTCTTGGGTCCTTGATACAGGATGTGGTTTTCACATTTGTTATGATCTGCAGGGCCTAAAGGAAAGCAGGGAGGTGGAGCACGGTAGACTGAACTTGATCATGGGCAATAGGAGATCGTCCCCTGTTACCAAGATCGGCGTTTATAGTTTAGTGCTTAGTAGTGATGTTAGCTTAGAGTTATTTAATTGTTGCTATTCGCCAGAAATGGCAAGAAACATTATTTCATTTCACGCATTGTTCAGACAAGGATTTCAATTTTCTTTTGATAATAAAATTGGCTCGATTTCTGTTTTCAAAAATGGTATTTTGATTTTTACAGCTTATCCTTGTGATGGTGTGTATGAAACTGTTGAATGTGTTGACAATTTAGGAAATAGTGTAAATTATATTGATTCTACTAGTAGTGTAGAAAAGGCATGTCTGTGGCATAGTCGGCTCGGGCACATCAGCAAGAAACGCATCGCCCAACTCCAAAAGGATGGAGTGTTGGAATCATTCGACCTCAGGTCGGATGATGTATGCGAATCTTGTCTGTTGGGAAAGATGACTAAATCACCTTTCAAAGGGTCTTTTGAAAGAGGTGAGGGTCTGCTGGACATCATTCACACAGATGTGTGTGGTCTATTCAGATCAACCACAAAGGATGGCACGCGGTTCTACGTGACCTTTACCGACGATTTTAGTAGATACGGTTATATCTACGTGATCAAGCACAAGTCGGACACCTTTGAAAAGTTCAAAGAGTTTAAGAACGAAGTAGAGAATCAATTAGGCAGGAAGATAAAGATGCTCAGGTCCGACAGAGGTGGAGAGTATCTTAGTATCGAGTTCCTAGACTATCTAAAGGAATGCGGAATAGTTTCGCAGTTGACACCTCCCAGGACACCACAGTTGAATGGTGTTGCAGAGAGGCGCAACCGAACCCTGTTGGACATGGTTCGTTCCATGATGAGTCGAGCTTCACTTCCCATTCACTTCTGGGGGTATGCCTTAGAGACTGCCACCCATATCCTCAATCTTGTCCCTACTAAAAAGGTTGCTAAAACACCTCATGAGATGTGGACGGGGAAAGTTCCCTCGTTAGCACACATCAAGGTCTAGGGTTGTGAGGCTTTCGTTAGACGAGAGGCTCAAGACAAACTCGCAGAAAGAAGCGAAAGGTGTTTCTTCCTTGGTTATCCCAAACAGTCCTTTGAATATCTATTCTACAGACCAAGCGAGGACGTGGTCTTTGTAGCTAGACGAGCGGTCTTTCGAGAGAGAGAGCTCATATTCAAAGAGGGCAGTGGGAGTACCATTGATCTGGAAGAAATTCAAGAGTCATCAGATGACGCAACCTTAGGAGAAACTAGCAACCAACATGAGGAAGAAGTTCCTGTTGGTCCGACAGATGTATCCTTACCTCTTAGGCGTTCCGGTAGGGTTAGCATGCCACCCGAGTTTTATGGGTTTCATATAACTTCGGATGGGGACACGTTTGTCAGTGATAGGACACTGATAAATTTGGATGAACCAGCTAACTACCAGGAAGCAGTGGCGGGCCCTGAGTCTGCCAAGTGGAAAGAGGCCATGGATAGCGAGATCAAGTCCATGTATGACAATCAAGTTTGGAACTTGGTTGACAACGTACCGGGTCGAAAGACAGTCGGGTGCAAATGGATCTTCAAGAAGAAGACCGACATGGACAGAAAAGTACACACTTTTAAGGCAAGACTGGTTGCGAAGGGTTTTACTCAAACCCCAGGGGTTGACTATGACGAGACCTTCTCACCAGTAGCCAAGATAAAGTCTATTAGGATTATGCTGGCCATAGCTGCATTTCATGACTATGAAATTTGGCAGATGGACGTCAAAACCGCTTTCCTTAATGGGAAGTTGACTGAGGATGTTTACATGAATCAGCCAGAGGGTTTTGTCGATGCAAAGTATCCTAATAAGGTGTGTAAGCTTGAGAGATCAATCTACGGATTGAAGCAAGCTTCTCGCAGCTGGAATCTTTGTTTCCATGAGAAAGTCAAAGAGTTTGGTTTCTCTAGGAGCGAGGATGAGTCCTGCGTATATGTCAAGGCTAGTGGGAGTATAGTCACCTTTCTGGTGCTGTATGTCGATGACATACTGCTCATGGGAAACAACATTCCAACCTTGCAAGATGTCAAGGCTTGGCTTGGGAAAGGTGACTATAGGAGAGGCTGCCTATATTCTTGGAATAAGAATATTGAGAGATAGGAAGAAGAGACTAATTGGACTTAGTCAGGGTACATACTTGGAAAAGGTACTAAAGAGGTTTAGTATGGAAAATTCCAAGAAGGGAGAGCTGCCTATCCAAAGCAATGCAAAATTGAGTAAGACTCAAAGTCTGAGTACAGACGTGGAAATAGCTGAGATGAGTCGGGTACCTTACGCTTCGGCTGTAGGATCGATCATGTACGCTATGACGTGTACTCGACCTGACGTGGCCTTTGCTTTAAGCATGGTCAGTCGGTACCAGGGTAACCCTGGAAGGGCGCATTGGATAGCTGTAAAGAATATACTCAAGTATCTGCGAAGGACAAAGGACATGGTGTTAGTCCTTGGAGGCAGTGATACATTGAGAGTTGAAGGATATACGGATGCCAGTTTTCAGACGGATAGAGACAGTGGTCGGTCTCAGTCTGGCTGGGTATTCCTTCTGAACGGAGGAGCGGTAACTTGGAAAAGTTCCAAGCAAGATATGGTGGCTGATTCTACTTGTGAATCAGAGTATATAGCAGCAAGTGAAGCATCAATGGAAGCGGCTTGGCTGAAGAACTTCATCGGTGACCTTGGAGTAGTCCCGAGTATTCAGGAGCCCATGGAACTGTTCTGCGATAACGAAGGTGCGGTCGCCTTGACAAAGGAACCGGAGACCATGGAAAGTCCAGACATATCGACAGAAAGTACCACTACATAAAGCATAAGGTAGAAGAAGGTCACCTCGTGGTAAAGAGGGTATCATCGGAAGATAATCCTGCAGATCCCTTGACAAAGGCTCTGAGTAGGATTAAGCATAATCAGCATGCTAGGAGCATTGGATTAAGAGATGATATAAAGTTTATGTAAATTAGATAGGTTTCGAAACTTGTAACAATGTATTGTATTTGACTCTTGTGATTTAATAATAGAGATTTATTAATGAGTAATGGTTTACTACTTTTGTCAATACTTTATCATTGTGTTTTATTTTGCATGTTTTACTTCCTGAATAATTGGATTATTCAAATATCCACAGTCGATTACACTTTTGGGAGTAAGTGTGAAGTAAGACTGTCATGAATTGGTAATAGATTGTCTAAGGAGTTAGACATTGCAATTGGATTGCTGCACCATTTGTGAGTACTTGGAAATGGAGATTTGAGTATTGGATAAACCCGCGCTCAATGGATTGCTTCATGGATTACATCACGAGCAATATTGAGACGATGATATCTTTTGATCTTTAAGCTAAGACATATGAGTTATGATTTATTAGACGGTTGTTCATTGATAATACGAAAACGCATCGGTAACTCGGTGTTATAAAACGTATTGTTGTGAGTGATTTGTCTGGTAAAAGACATAAGTATATGAGTCGAAGCTTATTCGTCCCTTGACCCTAACGGGGAACAGATATCTGTAGGCATCTCGATGAATTTGAAGTTGACTAAAATGGTTGGCCAACCGGGACTAAATTGGTAGTCTAAGAGTCATTTGTAAATCGGATATCGAGAAACAGTGAGTCAGACCGGGATTGACTTTAATCCATGTCTTGAGTCTGAAAATATATTGTTGGACGGAGGATCATCTGATCACTTATCTATGGACAGAACTGATTAGATCAGAGTTTGGCAGCGGTTTCTAGGAAGCTAAAAGTGCTGGTTAATTAGAGGTTAAATTGGTAATTATAGTCATAGACTTATCCAAGTGGGAGACTGTTGGATTAGGTGTCTAAGCCATGACTAATAATTAGTATTTACCTAATTAATAGTAGCATAGTCCATTTGGGTTGCCCTCATGGCTGGAGGTTTGTTGGAAAGTTAAGTAGAGAGAAAGGGTTGATTTATTATGTGACTAATAAATCAAGATATTGTTTGTTAATATATTATGAAGATAATATATTAATTAGAAATAATATTATTTGGTTAATAATTAATCAGAAATTAATTGGATTAATTTCTGTGGCATTAATTAGATTAATCAGGAGGTCAGGGATTAAAGTCTTACAAATTCAATAGTTGAATTGCGGCGCGCGGCGCGCAAATGACTTGGCCGCAACACGCGTACAGATAATCCGGAAAATGGGCTGCGGCTAGGGTTTCTAGCTTGGCCACTTGGTTCCCTATAAATAGGGATCCCTAGACCTCATTATCGTGGGCTCATTCTATTATTTTCTCTCTGGAATTTCGATCCATAATCCTCTCGGCTAGGGTGTGATTTCATTTGAGGCAGGATATTTTTGCTTCTTAGCTTCCAGAAAATTCTAAAAGGTTGGTTTTTTCTAATTTTATTCTTTTAGTTAATTTTCTTATGGCCTCTAGGTTTTGTTATATGTTCAATTAGAAGAAAACATAGATCCTTATAGGTTGCATGTGAACTTAGGTTATTTAGTTCATGGTTTCCTGAAAACCTTTCAACATTAAGCGAAAATCAAACCTGCAATTTAAGCAATTGAACCTGCGACTCAAGCAATCGAACCTAAACTCCAACGAAATCGAGAGAAAAAATCGAACCAAGCAACTGCAACGAATCGATGTCTGCAATGCCGTTCCTGTTTCTGTTTCATTCGTTGTTGTAATCCTTTGATTAGATAGAGGGTCGGGACTGAAGGGGGCGGATCAGATTCAATGTCTACAATCGACAATGAAGACGGAATGAAATACGTAAAAGGAAGTTTCGATTAATCTTGTTTGCCTCCAAATGAAATACATGAAATTGTAATCCATGTCTGCAATCGATGTTGAAATGAGATACAAAATAAAAAAATAATAATTTTTTTTTGCGGTTTTTGTAGTGGAGGGTGTCTAATGGGGGCTTTTTTTAAATTACGTGGTCCAGATTTGTTCTCATGTTCTCAGTTTAATAATTGTTCTCATTTTAACCTCCCCCTATATATATATATATATATATATATATATATATATATATATATATATATATATATATATATATATATATATATATATATATATATATATATATATATATATATATATATATATATATATATATATATATATATATATATATATATATATCAAGGTTGTAAAAGTCGTTAGGCGGTAGGCGGGCGGTCGATTGGGGCCTAGGACTAGTCGGTCTAGGCGATGACTAGTCGGGCGCCCAGGCGAGGAGTATTAATTGTAACAAAATTTATTTTTTTAAAAAAATTAATATATAATAACAATAAAATTGATACATTTAGAACTTGATATCAAACATTGGAATAGAAGTTGATATCAAACCTATGAAATTAAACATTGGAACCAGAACTTAGAACCAAAACTTAGAACCAGAACTTAGAGTACAAAACATAACAACACAGACAAGCACCAAAACTATACAACAATAGAAATGTACTTTTGCTAAAAGAGATGAAACCACAACCCCAACATATAAAACTCTACCAGAAAATGTGCAGAAACAGCATCAGCCCCTAAGCTATACAAGATCACCAAATGGCCTGTAAACAAGTCCGTGTAATAAAATTCATGTAACAAAATTCATACAGATAATCAATAAAAGTATAAATAGATAATCAACATAATATCCCAATTACCTGTAAACAAAATTAATCAAACAACCTGTAATCTGAAATCGATAACAAACTAAAATCAAACCGATGCAATCGATAATCTGAAATCAAACAACCTGTAATCCGAAAATCGATAACAACCTGAAATCAAACCGATGCAATCGATAACAACCTGAAATCAAACTGATGCAATCGATAACAACGTGAAATCAAACCTGAAATCAAACTGATGCAATCAATAACAACCTTAAATCAAACCAATGCAATCGATAACAAACTGAAATCAAGTTATCTGAAATCGAATCGTGTCTCGAACCGTGGAACGAACCTGATGAAGCTGGAGGATGAGTCGGAGGGAGCTAGAGTCAGGCGGAGGCGGAGGCATGTCTCGAATCGTGGAACGAACCTGATGAAGCCGGAGGATGAGTCGAAGGCAGAGGCCTGTCTCGATCCTGTCGTACAAGCTAAATCGGGGGGAGCAAGAGGGCTGAGGAAGGTGGAGGCGGAGCAAGAGGGCTGAGGAAGGCAGAGCAAGAGGGCTGGGGAAGGTGGAGGCGGAGTCGGGGAGAGCAAGAGGTGGAGTCGTGCAAGCTGAATCGAAGAAGAAAGGGGGAATTTTGAGATATAGGCGGGTGGATTATACCGCCTTTAGGTTTAGGTTAAAGAAAGGGGGAATTTTGAATTTTTTTGACTTTCATTGACCGACTTTGACCGTTTTTGACCGATTTTGACCGACTATGACCTAATCCGCCTATACTCGCCGCCTAGCAGTAATCATAGAAGGAAATCCTCCGCCTAGCGTCTAGGCGGCCGCCTAAACCGACTTTTACAACACTGATATATATATATATATATATATATATATATATATATATATATATATGTATATATATATATATATATATATATATATATATATATATATATATATATATATATATATATATATATATATATATATATATATATATATATATATATATATATATATATATATATAGCTAGGTTATATTAAGACCAATAGTTATTGTGTGGACGTAAGACCAAATCAGATACGTTGGATTAGAAATATCATTCGTTTAGATTAAAATGGCATAACTGTAATTATCTATTATATTATTTAATGCTTTTTAAAAAACGGTTATAAAAGGGTAAAATGGGCATTTTATTTACAGAAAAAAAAGGAAACTAACTGGTTTTTAGGAAAGTTGATTAAATACATTAAATAAAAAAATTATTTTCGAAAATAATCATTTTCTTCTTCAAAATTTATTTTCGAATTATTTTTTTTTCTTTAGAAACCTTTTCTTCTTCAAAAGTACAGAATTATTGTTTTCTTATTCTAAATAGCATTCTGAAATATACATTTTGGCAGAATGACATCCAAAAAATAAACTTATGAAAGAATAGCATTCTGAAATATACATTTTGGCAGAATGACATTCAAAAACACATTATTATTGACAGAATGATATACAAAAAACGTCCTATGAACTAAAATACATCAAAAAGATAACATTCTTTCAACTAAATTATCAAAAGAATAACATTCGTTGAACTAAATACATCCAAAAAATAAAATTATGAAAGAATAGAATTCTAAAATATACATTCTGGCATAATGACATCCAAAAACACATTATTATTTACATAATGATATAGAAAAAACGTCATATGAACTAAAATACATCAAAATTATAACATTCTTTAAACTAAATTACATCAAAAGAATAACATTCGTTGAACTAAATACATCCAAAAAATAAAATTATGAAAGAATAGCATTCTGAAATATACATTCTGGCAGAATGACACCCAAAAACACATTATTATTACAGAATGATATAGAAAAAACGTCATATGAACTAAAATACATCAAAAAGATAACGTTCTTTGAACTAAATTACATCAGTAGAATAACACTCGTTGAACTAAATACATCCAAAAAATAAGTTATGAAAGAATAAGATTCTGAAATATACATTTTGACATAATGAAATCCATAAAAACATTCTCTTTTAAAATGTATTCTGATCAAATCCTTTGTATAAATGTGTATTCTGATCATAGAAAGAAAAAATCAAAACCTTGAAATCTAAATTGCAAGTTTGGTTGACATCGATTTCATTACTTTCCCTTTTATGCCTTTCTCGCTATCATGAAACGGTTCCTTTAAGATGACGAATGTAGCAAACTGATAGTTGTGTTGTTGTTGTAGGACCGATGACAGATGATGTATAAGATGAAGAAGGCTGGTACGATTGAAGGTTATAATGTTGATGTCGTGATTCTTGATGTCGTGGTTGAGGGCTATTGTGTTGATCGACTTCATGATGGTTGATGACAGTAGATTAGTATCGATTAGGGTAGATATCATGATTGAAGAATAACCTGGAAGAGAAAGTCAGAAAAGTCATACGTGAGGGAGAGAAAAAAGGAGAGAAATAAGGAAAGAATTAGGATAAATACGTATACCATAAATACAGGATCTTAATTTTAGATATTATTTAATGCAATTGAAAAATCCCTAAACTACCCTTGGACAATTCTAAGCTGTGATTGGGTCTTACGTCCACACAATATTTAGGGTTCTTAATATATCCTAAATCTATATATATATATATATATATATATATATATATATATATATATATATATATATATATATATATATATATATATATATATATATATATATATATATATATATATATATATATATATATATATATATATATATATATATATATATATATATATATATATATATATATATATATATATATATATGTGCGTGTGTGTGTTAGTTGTTACAATTGATTATGTGATTTTGTATTTCTCATAGCTTATAATACTTTGTTATTTGAGATTATCACTAATCAATGAAAAAGCTAAACAGTAATATTTACATTGTTGTTCAATTACATTCCGCATTTCTGTTTGCAATTTAGATTATTGACTCATCAAGTGTAACAACCGGTTCCCGAAAAGACCAGCTTGGCTTTAAGCAAATTGGATTGAGGAAGATCTAGAGTTAGTGCCGCTAGCTATTGAGTTAGAGCTGCTATTTGGAGCTTAAGTTGTACGCGCGATACCTGTTGTTAGCAACGCTAACTGCAATGGTTAGTGCCACTAGCTGTCATTAATGCAAAACCCTTGAAAGTTTTGGGCCTATTAGTGCACCCTTAAACCCTAGCAGTCGTCATTCTTCATTCTCTACACCTCTAGAACCTCTTTAATAAACTTAGAGACCTTTGGGAGTAGATTTTGGCTTAGAAGACTTTTGTGAGGATTTCTTGGTGAGGAAGGAAAAAGAGGCGGAGCTTGAGTGTCATCATCAGCTGTAGGAACAAATTTAGTCCTAGTCGGAGGATTATCGTAAGTATTTAATCTCTAGTTTGTTCATCAGAATGGATTAACTTCTTGTTTATGTTAAGTTATTGAGGTTTTAATCCTTGGATGGATTGGTTTTAGGAGTTGGGACAATTCCAGGCCTTTTGGTCCCTTGAAATGGTTGGTTTCTTCCCTTGATCAGATTGGGAGTTAGTTCTTGAGCATCAAGTCTTTGAATGATAGACTTGATTCCCTTTATTGACCTAGTATAAGATTTGACCTACATCGGACATGTATATCAATAAAGCTCCCATTTTTATGAGGTATCAGATCAATGCACTAGTTCTGGAGAGTGTTAGCCCCTGTCTGAATGGATTAAGTTCTAAATGGTGATTTTGAGGAATTCATAGTTAGCGCCACTAACGTATGGAGTTGGCGATGCTAACCGTCATGAGTGCCCGTTTCTGGTTTAGGCTTAACGACTCTATCTTTAGGAGATAGCTGCGCTAAGCGTTGACCTTTGACCTTGATTGTTGACCGTTGACTTTGACATTTGACATTGTCCCGTTGACTTTTGGTTAACTTAAAGGGAATAGGATTTGACTGTTGGGATTTGTGTAAGTAGTTCCACTTGTTAAATTGCACCTTATGGTTAATTTAGGGGTTTACGTTGTTGGCAATTGAGGGCACTTGCTTGTGAGTATTACAATCAATGGATTAAGTGAGTCTCCTCACTATACTATGGGTGATATTGCATGCATAGGTAGTCTCAGACCCATTAGGGTAGATTCGTGTGTAACATCCCTCACTCGCACGTATCACAATATTGTCCGCTTTAGGCACCTCGCAGGAAAACTTCTTAGGGAGGTCACCATCCTGAAAATTTCTCCCGCCCAGGCACGCTTAACTGCGGAGTTCTTATCGGATCTACATCCCTCACATCTTTAAAATGCGTTGTTATAGGTAGGTTGTTGGGATTTTTACAGATTAACACAATTAATCATGCAGCGGTAGATAAAACAGATTAAAATCCCATAAACTGAGCAGATTAAATAACAAGATCATATCATGTTCATAATCAGGATCATAAGTTCTAAGCAATTTCATCAACAACAAGATGAATATGAATTCATACATTTGTTTGGATCTAAGGACCCAAACTAGAATCCCTCTAATGATTCACACTCAATAACACTAGAAGAATAAGCAGACAGAATCCCTTTTAGCTTGAAGGTGTCGATCCAAAACCCTTTGGGAGGGATAAGAAAATCGACAAAAGATGAGGAGGGAGGAGGGTATGGAGGTGGCGGCTTACAAGGAGTATCGGGATACCTTAGGGGTTTGACCCTAAGGCCTCTATTGTATTGGAAGGCTCCTAGGGTTCCAAACATAAGGAGCTTTCTGGCAGTCGCACCCCTGGACTAGAAGAATAAGCAGACAGAATCCCTTTTAGCTTGAAGGTGTCGATCCAAAACCCTTTGGGAGGGATAAGAAAATCGACAAAAGATGAGGAGGGAGGAGGGTATGGAGGTGGCGGCTTACAAGGAGTATCGGGATACCTTAGGGGTTTAACCCTAAGGCCTTTATTGTATTGGAAGGCTCCTAGGGTTCCAAACATAAGGAGCTTTCTGGTAGTCGCACCCCTGGACTAGTTTATATTAATTATACCTTTAATTAATTACAATCCAGTCCCTTAATTAATTTCTATAAATCAATTCCAATTTAATTTATCAATTAATTCTTGATCCAGTTTCTGATTAATTTATTTCTCAATAAATTAATAAACTGATCATTCCTCTATTATTTCTGCTACTGTTTGTTTTTACTAGGTCGTAAGGGCAACCCAAAAGGACCCTGCTATTATTAGAAATATAACCACAATTGATGACCTTGGACACATTTCCAACAGTCTCCCACTTAGACATGTCATCAACTTTCTATGGTGTGATACTTTCAGATAATCAGTAAAGGGTGTAAAATTCAATGCAACTGCGGAACTCTGATCAAGATCATGATCACGAGATGACCCTTAGATAAGAGATCATTTATTCCGCTGTTCTATATATCTTTTGATGAACCTGGGACATGGATAATGGTCAATTCCCTAGTAGTTTAAAATTCTGTTTCCCGATAGAGATTTATGATGACCACATCAGCCTATAGAACTGAACATATCAATTTAGTTCGGACTCGCCCGAGTACTTAAATGTCAAACATCAAATCATCGAGGGGCCCATATATATCGCTTCTCCTTGTTAGGGCAGAAGAAACAGATAAACTTTTACTATATAGTTTCTGTCTATTTCATCATCTTATACATGGACATACCTTTTATAACTACCAGTTATGGACAGTGTCTGAGTAGACCAATGCATGACAGAATCATAGAGCAAATACTCATGCATCTCTGCTTGAAGAATAAAATATATTATCATTCTAGATTACTCGTGACTTAATCCATAAAGTAATCTCTAGGTGCGGGTTGTTCTAATACTTGAATCTCTACCAAGTACTCATGAGTGTTAGTCGCAGTCCCCATGCTATGTCTAGTCATTATAGATAATCTGCTAACACTCCATGACAGTCTTAAATCACTACTTGCTTCCAAGAGTACGATCGACTATGGAAGTTTGAGTAAATTAATACTCACGAAGCGGGTTTTAAACATGCTAAAGTGAAACACAGTGTTAAATTAATGCAAGTGGCAGCTCTCCAGCTTATTATCAAGTCTCTACATGATAATCACCAAATCAGATACAATTTAGTATTGTTATATGTTTCTGTAACTATTAAACTTATAACCAAAATTTTATTTGTCTATGTACTCAAAATGACCTTCATTTTGCTCTGTGTCGACATTATTGCAGATTATCCGATCGAAAACCCTTCTGATGATATCTCATTATGTCATGTTACTTTTCTCTCCTAACTCAGCTCTGAATATGGCAGTATTCTCTATGTATGTGTTTTGACTTTTCATGGTCCTTGAGTTCGTCAGTCAAGATGACTGCACCCTTGGTGTCCTGAAGATTTCAAGGTGCTCATTGATGTTGGGAACAACCATCAAGATCCCGACGAAATCCTTCAACCATGTATTCTTCTTATCCAGCATCACCAACTGTTGAGTCATAAATATAGATTGAGTCAAATATGCTGATCGGATTTGTTGCCAGATTTTATGCCTTTAATTTTGCTATCGGTTATGGAATGGGTCTATCCTTCCATACTTAGTTTTTGTATAAATAGCATGTTCGTACCCTTTTTAGGGTTAACTTTTGTAATCTTTTCTACGGCACTCATACAGAATAGTTCACATCGAATTGTTCTTGAGTTGCATATTAATCATTTGGCATCAGTTCTTCAAATTGTCTGTTCTTGATCTTATTTATTTATATTATTCCGCATTATTTGAATCTCGATCCAACTCTTGTGTTTCAACAATTGGTATCAGAGCGGGAGTTTGTGTCATTCACAGATCTGTTTTGATTATCTTTATCGCTTCGATCGATTTTGGATATCAGACTTTGATCTTTACGTTCGATTCTTCTTTTAATTTGAACTTACACTTCTGATTCATACAAGTAAACTAGTTTCAATGGCTTTTGACGACTCACATACTCAATCTTTCAATCTTTCAAGCAGCATTGGATCCACTACCAGGACTCCAATTCTATTTACTCAAGAGTATGAGGTCTGGGCGTTGCATTTTGAATATTATGTTCTTGGCATTGAAGAACATGGCGCAACGATCTGGCAAGCTATTACTGAAGAAACTCATGTCCACACAGACACAAGGAGGGTTATCAAAACCCTAAAAGAATACAACAATCTGCTTGTCACTCACACAAACATTCCTCAAGACGAAAAAGATAAACTAATGTGCAACATTAAAGCATTTATAATTATCAGGTTCGCTCTCCAAGCAGATACTCTTCGTCTGGTTAGTTCATGCGAGACGGCTAAAGAGATCTGGGATAGACTTAAAGAATTGTATTCCGGAGATGCTGACCTTGAGCACTCAATTCAGACCACTCTTCTTTCCGATTTCGGATCTTTTGCACAAGGTTCGGAAGAAACTCTAACCCAGACTTTCAATCGATACAATCATCTTCTCAGTCGATTATTAAAATACAATCTGGCTCGGACTGTTATTGAGCAAAAGGCTACCTTTCTTGATGGTCTTCGTTCCGAATGGAAGGCTATCGTATCAACCATAAAAGCGCATCAACAGTTCAAAACTTACACTTTGGCTAAAGTTGTGGGAATCCTCAAGTCCCATGAAAAGGAAGTCATTTCGGAAGCCAAAGCCACTATCGGTCTTGGTTCACTTGCACTTGTTGCTGTCGGAAAGAAATCGGCTGAAATCGATTCTGACTCAGACTTTTCGGACGATGATTTGACTAGAGAAGACAAAGCTTTGATGGTATCAAATCCCAAGAAGTTCTTCAAGAAAAACTTTTCCAAATTCAAAAACCGAAGTCGACAAGGAGGTTTCAATTCTGAAAAGACTTTGGAAGAAAGCCAGAAAAAGAAAATTGATGAGGAGAAGAAACTCGTTGGCGACTCAGGATATGATTGCCATTATTGTAAAGGCAAGAACCACTTTGTGAAAGACTGTTTGCTCCGAAAGCAAGCTGAGAAGAAGGAGCAGGTGAAAGATGAAGCTTATTACGCAAAGAAGATTGCGGAACTGAAAAAGAATGATGTTTCATCTACCAAGGCAGCCTTCGTGGTGAAAGAGGATAGCGAGTTTGGTGTCATTGAGGTATGGTCAACGGATTCGGAAGATGAGGAAGTGAGAAATCCGACGCATGGCCGATGTTTGATGGTGAAGGCTGATCATTCCGACAGCAGAGGGTACTCTACCGATGGGTGTCAAACCTCAGCAAGTTGTTTTGCTGCGAAACCAGTTTCTGAACAAGTAAAGGAATGTGAGGCCATGGTCAACAAGGTACGCTCTATTCTTAAATCTTTAAATATTTGCTCTTCTAGTTATGATACTGAATTAGATGATCTTAGATTCACTGTCTCTAGTTTAAGTGATAGCTTAAAAAGAACACGTCTAAGCAATTCTAACCTAAATGATCAATTGAGCAGGATATCGAATAAGAATGAGGAGAGACGAATGAGAATCGAGGCGTTGGATAGTGAGTTAGTTAAAGCACGAGATGATATCATTTATGTCAAAAGGGATAATCTAGTTCTTGTCAAACAGAGAAATATTTTTTGTTTAATTGCTAAGCGTCTTTACAATAATATTACTCAATTGCATCTTGACTGTGACATAGGCAGGGGTTTACACAAAATGATTTTGCCCTTTCTTGAGTTGAAAGAGGATGAAATCGATGCAGAATGTCACAGATGTGAAACCATTGTTTCATCTGATGAGGTTTCGGAAGCTTATCGAATCGGACTTGATAAAATTGAAAGCTATATACAGTCCAAAGAACATAAAAATATGGTCAAAGAATATTTTTCAGAAAATGATCATGAGGAAATTAAAACAGCGACCTTAAAGAATTTTCACTCACTATGCTCTAAACTAAATTCTGATAATACTCCCATTAATGAGAATATTTCTGATTTTGATGAATGTGATATGAGTGAAATATCTGTTGAGGATGAAATTGACTGTTCGGAATTTGTATCCAATTCTACTGAAACTAAGAAAAACCTCATTTCTGAAAATTCAGTTGCTTTTGTGAAAATTGTTGAAAATGAAGGATCACACACTTTAAACGAACAAGCCACTGTTTTTCCAAAGATTCAGACTGTACCAAAACAAGTTTTTGTTAAACCAGGCCTAAATACAAAAGATGTAACTGAACTTAAAGTCCTAGTCGATAACGATAATTCCGATGTATGTGATTCTTTCTTTTGGTCGGAACCAATTAACAACTCAAATGAGACTAAAGGTCTTTCTGAAATGACCTCATGGAAGTCTCGTGGTAACTACATTTCTGGATCGTTGAACTGTAAAAATTCTGTCTCTCAAAATGGTTCATGGGGTACAAAGAATTTGAAATCTAATTCTTCAAACTCTAAGACGAGTACTTTCAAATCTAACTCTAATCATTGCTCAACATCTTGTATTCATAAGTCTCCTGAAGAGCTGATAGCCAAAAGGAAACAAATGAATGCAAGGTACAAAAAGAATTTGAAAGAAAGAAAGCAGTTTTGGAGAAACAAAAACGACTTAAACACAACCCAGAGAGTCAATCCAATTCCAATTCCGAAATTTGAACATACTCCAAGACCAACACCCAAAGCCTCAGTTTCAACAACAACAACAAAGAATCCCACTTGTGTTCTTGGTTCAAAAGATTCTAAAGGGAAGGCAAAGCTCTATCCTTTTGGGTTGAGAGAACATGCATTTTTCCTATCTCAAGTAAATTCTCACATGGACCCACATTGTTTGGGTTCTTAAATCTCTCTAACTTGTGCAGGTTCTACGTGACGAACAGTATGATCCGGAATGGTACATTGATAGCGGCTGTTCACGTCACATGACAGGAAGGAAGGAGGAATTACGAGAATATCGCTCACTAAAGAATGGAGGAAAAGTTAGCTATGGAAACAATGCAACTGGAAACATCAAAGGCTATGGCATGATTACAAATGGTGAAATTTCGATACGGAAAGTAGCATATGTTGAAGGACTTCAGCACAACTTGATTAGTGTTTCACAACTAGTTGTCGGTATAGGTCTTAAAGTTTCATTTGATGAAGATGGCTCTGAACTGGTTGAAAAGAAATCCAAGAAGATCATTTTGAAGTCAAAAAGAAAAGGAGAGATGTTTCCTTTGGACATGCGACCCATCCATGGAAAACCTGCCATCTGCTTACTCACTAAAGCTACGAACGATGATAGTTGGCTATGGCACAGACGGTTGTCTCACATGAACTTTCGTGATATTAATAAACTGGTACTTGGTGATCTTGTGCGAGGATTACCGCTACACAAGTACGACAAAGACCGACTGTGTGATGCATGTGAGCTAAGAAAACAAAGTCGGAAGAGCCATTCTACAATCATCAACACAAAGATCATCAAACCATTAGAACTTCTGCACATTGATCTTTGTGGTCCATCTGCCATCGAAAGCGTTGCTCACAACAAATACATTCTGGTTGTGGTAGATGACTTCTCTCGTTTCACATGGGTGTTCTTTCTCAAGAAAAAATCTGAAGCAGCGATCAACATGATTAACTTCATCAAGCAGATAGAAATTCTTCTCCGAAAGCAAGTTCGGATGATAAGAAGTGATAACGGGACAGAATTCAAAAATAAAGTTCTAGATGATTTTCTTGTCAATAAAGGAATCACGCATAACTTCTCTGCCCCCTACACTCCTCAACAAAAAGGAGTTGTAGAACGACGAAATCGTTCTCTTTGTGAAGCCGCTCGCACAATGCTCTCTTTTGCAAAACTTCCTCTATACTTCTGGGTCGACGCCATCGCAACTGCTTGTTACACTCAGAACCGATCAAACATCACCAAACGATTCAATCTCACTCCCTATGAAATCATCAACAAGAGAAAACCGAACGTGAAATTCTTTCATGTTTTCGGATCTAAGTGTTTCATTTTTAACTCCAAAGAAAAACGAGTTAAATGGGATGAAAAAGCTGATGAAGGTATTTTTCTGGGATACTCTCTAACCTCAAAGGCCTATCGTATTCTGAACAAAAGATCTCGGAAGATTGAAGAAACATACTACATCACCTTTGATGATAGATACAATTCAAGAGCAAAACACGTTAGTACAAAGACTGAAGAAATCTTTCCCGAATCCAATAAATCTACAATTCCTCTTCTGGATCTATATGAGGAATTCATGAATTTGTTCGATGAATAAGAAAACGCAAAAACAGCAGAAGCAAACGCACGAGATAACCAAGGAGATGAGTTATTAAAGCTTATAGAAAATACAGTCAGTGAAAACGAAACTTCACAAGAAAATTCCACTGATGTTCCGATTTCGAACAATGATCCAACTCCCATTACTGATGCACCTATCCAGGGGGAGAGTTCAGCACCTATTCAAGGGGAGGGTATGGCTCCTGAATCTGAGTCAACCACTCTACCGGTGGAACAAGATCACTCTGATGATAGAAACGATGCAAATTTCCAGGGGGAGAATAAAGTTGAAAACAATGACCTTGATACACAATCAGAGGTACAATCGGAAGCAGAAGAAATTATTCCGGAAATTAATCCTGAAAATGATCCAAATTATCCTCCAATGATAAAATGGACGAGAGATCATCCAAAATCTCAAATCATCGGAGCGACCTCTGCTGGCGTTATCACTCGAGCTCAAGCTAAAGAAAAGCAAGCCGCATTATTTTCAAAAGTGGAATTTTGCATGTTTCATTCGTTCATCTCCAAGATTGAACCTAAAACAGTTAAAGTAGCACTTGATCATGCTGACTGGGTCCAAGAAATGCAAGATGAACTAAATGAATTTGAACGCAACAGGGTGTGGAGATTGGTTCCAACTCCGGAAAAAGCTTCAATTCTCGGAATGAAATGGGTATTCCGAAACAAGTTAGACAAAGAAGGGAATGTCATCTGGAACAAAGCAAGAGTGGTAGTTAAATGTTACTGTCAAGAAGAAGGAATTGATTATGAAGAAACATTTGCACCAGTGGCCAGACTAGAGTCTGTTCGGATTTTTCTTGCTTATGCAGCACACAAGGGTTTTGATGTCTATCAGATGGATGTCAAGTGTGCATTTCTGAATGGAGAATTAGAAGAAACAGTCTACATTGAACAGCCACCAGGCTTTGTGAGCAGTAAACATCTTGATCATTGCTATGTGTTAGATAAAGCTGTTTACGGTCTAAAACAAGCTCCAAGAGCTTGGTATGAAACTTTAACTCGGTTTCTCAAGCAATCAAAGTTCAAGCAAGGTTCTGTCGACCCAACTTTTTTTCGCAAAAAGGAAGGAAGTCACCTGATGATTGTTCAAATCTATGTCGATGACATCATTTTCGGATCTACTCACCCTAGCCTAACGGCTGAATTCCGAAAACTAATGGAGACAAAATTTGAAATGAGCTCGATGGGTAAAATCAATTTCTTTCTAGGCCTTAACATCAGATAAAGCTCAGAAGGCATATTCATCAATCAGGAAGCTTATACCAAGTCTCTCTTAGAGAAATTCGAAATGAAGGGAGATTCTAAAGTCAAAGTTCCGATGGCTTTCGGAACAAAACTCACTCCTTCACTAGACAAACCTGCAGCAGATATCACTCTTTATCGTCAAATGATAGGTTCACTTCTCTATCTCACTTCAAGCAGACCCGACATTATGTTTGCTGTTTGTTACTGCGCAAGATTTCAGCCGAATCCTAGAGAGCCACATCACAATGCTGTGAAGAATATATTCCGATATCTAAAAAGAACAACCTCTCTTGGACTATGGTATCCGTCAGGATCTGGCTTCTTCGTTCAAGCATTTTCTGATGCTGATCTTGGTGGTTGTGGATTGGATCGCAAAAGCACTTCAGGAGGATGTCAACTTCTCGATGGAAAACTCGTAAGCTGGCAATCAAGGAAACAGACTTGTGTGTCACTCTCAACAGCTGAAGCTGAGTACATTGCTGCTGCTTCATGCACCTCTCAGATAATATGGATTCAAAACCAACTGAGAGACTATGGAGTCAGTATGAAACGTATTCCTCTTTACTGTGATTCCGAAAGTGCGATTCGGATTTGTCACAATCCAGTGCAACATTCAAAGACTAAACATATTGCACTCAGATATCATTTTATCAAAGATCATGTTGAAGACGGCAACATCGAGATTCATTTTGTTCGCTCAAATGATCAACTAGCAGACATCTTCACAAAGGCCCTTCCTGAGCTGGCATTTAACAGAATTCTTCAAGGTCTCGAAATGATGGAAGCTGAATCTGTTCCGAAATCTAATTGAGATTCCGATTGATTCCGAAATTCGGAATGCCTCGGAATCGGAATATAGACAAGAATGATTCGGAATGCATGTATCCTTTCTGAAACTCTGTTTTATTTTTGTTTTATTTTTTTATTTCTTTTATTTTTTTTTATTTTTTTTATTTCTTTGCTATATAATTTTTAATACATCAAAAATATTTTCCTTCAAATTTTTTTTGTGCTTTACTTTCTTCATATATATCAAAATATCAAAAATATTTTCTAGTTCTTTAAAATTTTGATTTATTTTCGTATGTTGTGTGTTTTTATTTTCTTTTTCCTTTCTTTCTTTGTTTTATTCTTCGTGCTGTCAAATATCCTTGAGAATGCAGAAACAAAATTCAAACAGAAATCCAAAAACAAAAACAAAGACATCATGTATTAAAGCTAAAGAAACGTAGTTCATTACACCAAAAAGGAAAAATAAAAACTACTTCATACTACAGCTTAAAATTGATGGAGTCGCACCTCACACTCATCCACAAAAAGACGACTCTCATCCGCCAGTCCCACCAGGAACTGGTTGTGAGGAGTTTCCTGGATGATCACCGCCGGCCACCATCCCCGCTTGTGCCAGACCTCCACGAGGTCGAACTGTTTGTACTCCACCAAGATCGTTGGTGGGACAGGCTGCAAGTAGGGATAACTGGTCTGGATTGTAAGGGGCCCTCCACCTTCATTGTCCTTGAGCGTCGTCATCTTGATCTCATACCAACGGTTCCAAACCGCCATGACAACTCCTCCATACGTACCTCCTGCGTATTCACCTTCACGCATTTTTACTTCAACCTTGTCACCACGGTTGTAAGGACGCTGAGCCATCTGATGAACTGTATGAACTGTATGAAGGTAATCTCTTGTGAATGTGTGTTGTTTCTGCTAACAATCCTTTCCTTTTATAGGTAAACAGGACACCGATTAGGCTTCCCAATAGTGGACATTAAATTACTTTTTGGAAGTAATGATGCAAATCTGTTGCAATTATTACGCGTCATCAAAGCAGGGACGGCTGATAAGCAGATGATTAGACGTTTAACCACTCTTTTCTCTTGAGCAATTAATGAGTTCTCATAATGACTTTCTCTCTCAGAGGTATTTCGCAGTATTTTTCTCTCTCTCCACCTCTCTGTCTGTCTAATGAATATCTATGATTATTGAAATAAAAACCAATTTCAATATATGATTTCGAAAAATCTAGTCAAAGATCGCAACTCATCTTCGCCATGAGACGCTGTGAGCCTCAAACAACCTCTCTCGACCCTTCTATCAATTCTCCACAGTTAATTCATTTCCATATAACTGTAACCCTTATGAAGGTTTTCAGCATTACCACTGAAAACTGATGGTTATAAAAAACTCTGTATTCATGATTTCGGAATTGTTTCTACCACATTTTCGAATGAAATCCAAATATCCAAACACGCTAAGGAATTGACGAAAACTTCAGAGGAAATCTCAATCTTTTATTTTTTGCGTGATCTTTATGAAATTTACTCCTCCAAAGTAATTTCTATCCAAAGAGATCCAGTTTTTAATTTTTTTCGAGATTTCAAAATATTTCCCAAGTCAGACAATATTTTCCTTACCCTCACTTGTTTTCATGACTACTCTGGTCAAACAAGTCCTTTCTTTCGATTTCGGAAATTTCTCACGTTTTCGGAATTTGAAAGAAAGTTAAACCCACCTAATAGAGCCTAAATCTTAAAAGAAACATTTCAATGATTCTTATCAATCAATTAATCGTAATTCAACGGGATACCACACAATCACTTCCGAATCTCTCTTGATTCTGAAGGCAGAGATCATTGCCCGGGGTCAATCAGTTTTATGTCATTTCGACATCACACATTACCAAATACAATTTTGATTTTCTTCTTTATCTTTGGCAAACTCTTTCACGAAAATCATTATCTGATTTTTCTAATTCTGGTTGATTTAATGATAAGGATTCAGAATTGATGACCTGGCATTTTCATTTACCCATCAAATTTTTGAAATTTTGGATGAGGTAATCCAGACGTGACCGTTACAACGTCAGCTACTTTCTCGCGTTTCACGCGCCTGCAATGCGACTTTTTGGGGGCCACTCATGATGATTCGGCGGGATTCTTGGGAAACGCAATCGTCTGATGAGGAATTTCCTTTTCCAAACCTCCCCAAAGGATATTTAAAGGGTTTCTTGCGTTACTTTCTTTCTTCTCCGCTCTTCATCTCTCACACAAGAACTCTCCATCTTCAAAGCCCTCTTTCTCTCGCGAACTCTCAAGAACTCTCAAATGGCTGGTTCATCTTTTGCAAACGAAAATACTTCCTCCTCTCTCATGCTGAAGATCAAACAAAATCAGAATATGATTATTGATCTTCACTCTTCGAAGTATAATGAAGCTCTACAGCCGATGATCGAGTGTCTCAAATTCTCCAGGATCTGCAAAGCCCTAACTGCTTCTGAGGAGGTTCCCATCGTGTATCTCTCCTCTGCGTACTCATCAGCATTTTACAACAAGGCAGATGATGTTGTTACTTTGAAGTAGGATCCATCAAAACGCGCATTTCCAAGTCCCGTTTTGGAAAATTGCTAGGGTTTACTGATCAAACTGATATTGTCGATCCTGATTCCCTTCCGCCTTCTACTCTTCCACGGTTCTTCTACCAACTAGGCTACCAGGGTGATATAACGCAACTCTCCAAGTTCACAAAGAAGAGTCTACCGCCTCTGTGGAACTTTCTTTTCACAATCTTGTTTAAAAGCTTCTCCGAACGCACGACAGGCACAGACAGTGCAAGTAAGCTCTTTTACTCTATCTTTTATGGCCTCTATCATGATATCAACCTTGATTACGGGTCTATTCTATGGAGCCAATTTGTCGAGAGCGTGAACTACAAGAATCGACACTCTGAAATTTCGTGTGCTCGATTTTGGTCCATTGTGGTGAAAAGGGCTATTAAGCAAAATCATCTTCATGTCATGACCGATTATGTCTTAGCGGTTATTCCGACGTTGTCAACCACACAGTTTGCAACCACTAAATCGGAGGATTTTGATTTCATTGGATCCATTCCGATCACGATGCTGGACCGAGTTCCGAAGGACGTTCAATGCATTGCTGAATACAGACAGTTACCTCCGTCGGGAATTCGTAATGTTGATCAAGCTCATCAAGACGCTTTTGACAGACTTGAAAATCCAAAGAAAATTGTTAAACGAAAAGGTAAAGCTGCAGTATCTGACACTGAAAAACAGCCCAAACGTCCAAGGAGACTTCGGAAGCTTGTCCAGTCTTATGATTCCGAAAACGAACTCTCCGATACTCAACCCATTCCGAATTCCCCACACGACGTTCCGATTACCGAAAATCTTGAAGATGTTCCACCTACCAAGCCTTCTCCTCCTCCACTATCACCGCCTCATGACCCCACACCAAAAACCACTCCTCATTCTAGTCCACAATCCACTCCTGAACGCTCACCCCTCCGAACCACCAACACTCAAAAGTCTCCATCATTATCACCTAAACAAATTTCCATTCCCGATTCCCCTCATAACAACCCCCCTACCGACGATGTTGAAGAGGAAGATATACCGGTTAATGATGACCAGGATGATCTTTCAGATTTCCTTGAATCTCCATCCACTGTTAAACTCAAGTCCCACAGTTCTTATGTTCCAATGTCATCTGATCAGCTCAAGGAAATCTCTGAGAAACTGGATTTACTTCTTCAATCCAAGGCGAATCCCTCTGTCTCCGACTGGCAATCCCAGTTGGATGCTCACAAGGACTCGGTGGACACTTTAATCACCGAAAATATCAAACTCATGCGTCAATTCACATCCCTCATAGAGAAATCTGAAGCTCAAATGCGAGATTCTGCCACCTCTATTGGCCGACTGGAAAAAGATGTTCTTAAATTTACTCAGGACTTCCGAGACTCTCATGTCCGGAACAATGAAAAGATGCAACAAGTCATCTCCAACTTTGGGTATCCTCTATGGATACAAAGTTTGATCAACTGAAAACGGATTTGGCCACGGAAAATTCCTTGATGGATACATTAGCCGCCAAAGAAACCAAAATCCAGCTTCTCAAGTCAGATATCCGACACAAGTCTGCCATTCTCACCTCGACTGTTTCTCAGAACAAAGCTGTTCGAAATGGTGCATCTGAAATTGACTCTTTCCTTCATAGGATTGTTGAAGACACTGATCCAATTCTCAATCCTCAGGTGCGCAGACATCTGACCCTTAAGCTTCATCCTGCATTCAATCTTCTTGCCGCATTAAAGGGTGTTTCGGAAGGTGTTGCCTCTCCGAAACAAGGGGGAGACGAAACCAATGAAGAAAGTACGTTCAATCAGGACACTCCGAAGAAAGACAACCCGATCAAAACCTCATTTTCTACTATCGGAAAAACCAATGAAAAAGGGGCTACACATGCCTCTCAGAACCCCGATTCCGATTGGTTCAAAAGGATGAATGCTGAAGGAGATGTTGGTCCATCCTCTACAGATCCATCAAAAGGCAAAGGCAAGGAGATATTGGAAGAACAAGTCTCTGATCAGGATGCTGCAAAATCAACTAGGGAGAAGGAAATTGATGAAATTCTCAACCTCACTCGCAAACTTGATGCTGAGGAAGCCGCCAAAAGAGAGGCTGAATTACTCTTGAAAACTCAGATGTCATTATTTCCTCCCTGGCACTATAAAAGGATGACATTGGAAGCAATTACTGAGCCTGTGGAGAACTGGCTTCAACCAGTGACCTCGCATAACACAAGCAATGATGTAAACTCTCAGCTTGACTTTCCGATGACGGCAAAAGCTCTTTTGTTCCGAGGGTTTGAGGAACTCAAAGACACCCGTCTTTCTAATTCGGAAGTGAATGATTTGTTGTTCACCTTCTATTTGAAGAACGCGCGTCCTCAACATTTAACCTGGAGTTTGAAGAAGATTGTGCAACTGACTCCCCGTCTTCCTGAGGTTAATGTTCCATTCAAAAACTCAAGGTTCTTGGCATTAAGAGGAGATGATAATGAGAAGATGGAATTTCTCTTGCTGATCTACCATTTTTTAATCCATTCGACTGGATATCTCTGTTCAACATCTTGTCGAGAAAACAAAAGTATCATCCTCTTTTTGATCATATCAAAAGAATGATTGGATACTACATTCTTGAAGTTGCGAAGTTGGATGTTGAAGTTGTTGGTGTTCTGGACAAAGTTCATTTGACTGTGAGACGCCCTCCTCCCAAAAATCTGAGTAAGCGTAAAATCGGAAAAATTGTCAACTCAAATTGGAGTGTGGCATACAATTCAAAGGAAGGGCTTGAGAATATTAAAAGGATATTCTTTCTTTCAGACAAACATCTTCACAGAACTCCAGTGTTGGAACACATTCTTCACATCATCAACAAACTCCCATCCAACACCACTGATGATAAAACTTGCATCAACGACATGTTAAGATGGTACATTGAATTTCGAAAGAGGATCCTAGCCATCATTCCGAAGGTGTTTGATAGACAAACAAATGTAGTAAAACCTGAAGAATGAAGACAAGTCGCATTTTTGACTCAAAGGGGGAGATTGTTGAGTCATAAATATAGATTGAGTCAAATATGCTGATCGGATCTGTTGCCAGATTTTATGCCTTTAATTTTGCTATCGGTTATGGAATGGGTCTATCCTTCCATACTTAGTTTTTGTATAAATAGCATGTTCGTACCCTTTTTAGGGTTAACTTTTGTAATCTTTTCTACGGCACTCATACAGAATAGTTCACATCGAATTGTTCTTGAGTTGCATATTAATCATTTGACATCAGTTCTTCAAATTGTCTGTTCTTGATCTTGTTTATTTATATTATTCCGCATTATTTGAATCTCGATCCAACTCTTGTGTTTCAACACCAACTGACAAATATTTGAACTCCTATGCAGTGTTAGTTAACAATCTCAGTTTTGGAACCTTTCAAAATTATTAATCTCTCCATTTATCCTTGACACAACTCATTTTTATTCTCATGTATGCTTTTGTAATGCTTTCAACCACTATTTAGTGAATTTTGCCAACCTTGTCCTAAAACTGACTAACTATGCTCTAAGCATATAAGTTTTCAGTACAAGTACATGTCATGACACTTATGATCGATCCAATAGCAGAAGCTCATGGGACTCGACTCATACTTTCCAGTGCTTCTCTAGTACCAGAACATTGATTCTCAATCAAGTCTATGTCATGATCCGAAACCCCTTTCTTAGAGTCATGCATCTTGAATTTCTTCAAGATCACACGCTAGATGTATTTTCGCTAAGTCCCTTTACACGTTTTTCATCTATCTCTATGGATTCCTATACCACGTATGTGTATTGTATCTCCTTGGTCCTTCCATGGCGAAACATTTCTTAAAGTCAAGTAATTACACTTTGTATCAATAAGAAATGGTTTACTATAATCAGTATGTTACCGAATATATTGGCAGGCAGCCTACAATAATACTCCCACTACCTTTGACATGGTTACATGACTCATCTATGCTTCATGAAAATCCAAACTCAGTGGCATTTTTATGACTGCAAAGATTATGACTGCGAGGTGCTTGTTTGATTCTACAGATGAATCTTTCAAGTTTTGTACACTCTATTCGGGTACTTGGCATGTTCAAAAACCTCTTGGTTGTGCCATATGCACATCCCCTTTGTTTTCCATTTAAGGAAAGCAGTCTCAAAACATCCACTTTGCCATGTCACATAAAATGTAAATATGGCAAATAATATCCTAACAGATTCTTTCTCGGCTGCTGATGAGAGTGCCTTTCCTTAGAATCAATTTCTTGAATCTGAGTATGGCCCTACTTAACTAGTCTTCCTTCGAATGTATGTACATTCCTATCCATGTTACTTTTGATGATCCAATTACTCCTACTAGTTTTTAGGCCAGGTGTAAGATCGATCAAATTTAGGCATAGATCGAATCTTGTTTTTCTATATCCTCTATCATTTGGCAGCAACCAGGCTCACCAATGCTTTGATGTAGTTGGATAACTTATCCTTACTAACGTAGTGCTTTACCACTAATCAGTATGTCACTTTCAGTAATATGAGACATAATACTCTTGAGAGTAACTAACTCTACTATGCTTGTAAAGAGGTGTAAGTATGTCAGGTTCTCTTTAGAAGATTCTAATCCTATTGTTTAAGTGCTAGCATTAACTAAGGTTCTTTCATTGGTTGACTCTAGAACTTCTTCAAGATCACTCTTACTCACACTGGCTTCTTTGGATATGAGCTCTTCTGAAGAAGACTCTTCTTTGAGACACAACAAAGTGTTCTCAATTGACTTGTGAAAAAGGTATCCAAAGGACTTGCAGGATATCCAATGAAATGACACTATTCTGATTAAGTCTAGGCTAGTTATGAGTTTCGGATGAACACTTCATAACCACAGACTTTCATATGTACCAGTGAGGGATGAACCACGCTTCACATTTCAGATGGTGTTCGTGCAACCTACATAGTTGAGATGTGGTTTAAGGTATTTGTGGTTTCCAAGGTCTAATCTTTCAAAACTAGTTGGAAGTTTATCCTAACACATCACGGATCAAACCATTTCAAAAATGTTCGACTTCTCCTTTAAGACATACTACAACACAGTAATGTTCTCGAAGGAGATAATTGTGAAACCGTTTCTCAGTTCCATATGATGTTCGTAAGACTCATTACTCAGATGCATTTACTTAGTTGATTTTATACTTCACTATGAAACCTTTGAACAATTCAAAGGTCCTAACTAAAGTTTATCCCAATAAACTAAGTTATATTTGCTAAACGATTAGCATATATAATGAAGTATAATTAATTGTGTCTAGTGGCAGATCTGGACAGTCCATAAGAACTTGTGCGGATATGGCCCAATAATCTTTAAATTATTTCACATCTCTTTGTGAATTATGACTTTGTCAATTTTCTAATTTAATTAAGAGTTGCATTCATCATATGACTCTAAGTCAAATGATTCCAAAATCCTGTACACTTGGATCTTTGGGTGATGCAATTCTTATTTAAATCTAATTCAAACAATCATACAAATTGTTACTACTAATGCAACCAACACATTCATACATATTGCAAGGATAACAATTAAATAAAAACAACTATTTTTTATTAAAACTGTAATAAGTATCCTCAAACAATGAAAATAAGAAAAAAAATGTTATATGCAACTACTAGCTAATAACAAAATCCAATATCTAACTAAACACCAAAAACTACAGGATCTCGTAATCTCGATCCTGTAACAGCAGCAGTGCTCCTGTTTCTCATTATCTGAATAAGCTGTTATGCATCAGCTTCCCATATTCCACTTAGTCCCTGTATACAGTGTAGATGTGATAAACACATCCTGTGTTGAGGAATTAAGGATCAAAATTTGAAATGTTATGGAGTTTTTAGATATACCTAAGTTGCCAAACCGTTTGGCCTTAGAGCATCTTCCAATCTTTCTGTAAATGTATCCCACCCTGTGAGTTCCCAACTTGAGACATCTTAGAACTGGCCCAATGGTTGCCCCGGGCCATTTCTTCTTGATATCTTTATTTACCAGACTCAATTCAGAAGCAGCTGGATATGTGGAACCATGTATTCCCATGAACAACTCATTCATAGTCAACATGTGATGCATCTTCATGATAGACTTGTCCAGTTTTCCCATTCTGTATATCTGAATGAACAAATCATACTGGCTAGTCAGCGAGTCGAGGATAATGTTGGTTCTCAACTCCCAATTAACAGGATAACCAAGTCTGTTCAGTCTGTTAATGTATCTCTCAACCTTAAGAACATGTGTGCTGACACTATTGCCTTGTTCCAGTTTGCACCCTTCAAGTTATTTGATGATTGTATTCTGTTCTTGCCTAACCGGCTCTTGGAACGTTTCCTCAAGCAGACTTGCTTTCTCGTAAGGACCCAGAAACTCGAAATCCCTGTCGATGTCGGGGTCAATAGTGAACAACATAAGGCAACGAACTTCTTCGGACTCATAAACGAGGAAATCATGCTGATCCCGGATTTCCTTTGTAGTGCCATGCATAGGTAGAATAGGAATGGGACTCTCAATCAGATATGACTTTCCTTCGTACTTGAGAACAAGGTTCCAAGTGCGAAGCCAGTCCAGATAGTTTAGACCAGTAAGCTTATCCATATATAGCATATACTTCTTAAAGCTTTCAGAGATGGGCGATGGAGGAGAATGAGGAGAATTGACACTTACTTCAAACATCTATAAAATCAGAATTTTTGTTAGTTTAATTTTAGTCCTTTTGAACAATTATCCAATTATTATTTAATAAGGCTAGGATCCAAAATCTTTCAGTTATGATGTGAATAGGGATGTCGTAATCACATCATAATGTACATTAAGCTAGATAAACTTTTATCAATTTTAGTCTCTATGAAATTCCTAGATCTGTGAGATTCATTGACTAAGGTCGATGGCATATTAATCTGGGTTATGCTCATCTCAAATCCATGACAGGGATGTCGTGGATCATGGATCAGATGGTGTATGACCATGTAAAAACCACATGATCCCTGACTCAAGATACGCTTGAGAATCGCGAGTGCCACGTCACCTTCAACTATGGCCTAGACTGAGGTGCCAGTTAACCACACAACTTCGTCAGTAGATCATAAAGAAAATGTGTGTTTTTCATGGATAGCATATGATTCACATTTTATTTTTAATTAAAACGTGACTTTTGTTTTAATACTTTTAAGTTTATACTTTTTAACTTATAAACATTCCCCTATCAAACCTTTTCAGTAACTCCACTATGTAAAATGTGACAGGCGATGAGGGTGGTAGACCATAAATATCATTTAAAAACCAACCTCATTAGAATTTATAAGAATCCTCCTTCAAGCATTCGAACACATTTAAAGTGGGTGAGCCTAGTCATGGTTTGACCAATGTTCTTGTTTTCATTTAAGTTTTAATAATATATATAGATACTGTTCTAAAATATATTAGGGGTAAATTTTAAACAATTTAAATTTTAATTATTCACTATTAATTCTATTAAAACCATTTTAATAATTAATTGAATTTACTTAAATTAAAGAAAAAGGTAGTTTAGGCAATAAGGAAATTAAGGAAACAATGCAAGTTAGGAAACTTGCAAGGCAAGCTAGGGTTGGTAAACCCTAGCCGCCAACCACCTAAGGGAGGCTCTAAACCCTCTAAAATTTTCGATCAGCAGGTATTCAAGAACACAGATCAGACAAAATGCATAACATGCAATTTTCATGATTTTCTAGCATAATACCTATGATTTTTCAAAAATTAAGTAGGCAAAACAATTCATCATTAAAGTTTTGATCTAGTGTGCATGCAACTTAAGAACAATGGCTCTGATACCACTGTTGGGATTTTTACAGATTAACATAATTAATCATGCAGCAAAAGACAAAACAGATTAAAATCTCATAAACTGAGTAGATTAACGAACAAGATCATACCATGTTAAGGAGATGCTTCTTTCTCCTACCCCATCAATGTGGGATTAGGGATCCCTCCCCTTTCTCCCCCCATTACAGGGTTCGACGCCCCATTGAACGCATCGACCTCGTGCACCCAGCTCTGATACCATCCATAATATCCCTCACTCGCACGTATCACAATATTATCCACTTTGGGCACCTGACAGGAAAACTTCCCAGGGAGGTCACTCATCCCGAAAATTTCTTTCGCCCAGGAATGCTTAACTATAGAGTTCTTATGGGATTTGCTGCCCTCACGGCTTTAAAACGCGTTGTGATAGATAAGTATCCGCACCCCTTATAAGGAGATGCTTCGTGCTTCTACCCGGTCGATGTGGGATCACTTGTAACGTCCCAGTTTTTATAACAAATTTAAAGATTTTATGAAAACATTTTCATTAAATAATCAACACATTTTTTATTTAATAAAAACCTAAAAAATTACACATTATTTAAACCATTTAAAATAATCAAAACTCAACACCTTTATTTATCCAAAAACATTTAATATCAAAGCAACCCAACAAAAAAGTCAAACTAGATCAAGTCAACAGAGAATAAATATCCAAATAAAGTAGCATCAGTGTGTACGGTTCACGTCTTGCCGTCACCTACACCTGAAAAAACTAAAACAATGATTTTATAGGGAAAGGGTAAGCACACAGCTTAATTAATTCAACACATACACGACATATCGATCACACATGCTCTACCCCTATCATAGGTTCACATCACAATAAAGGCACATAGCACAGCAAGGCACACAACATAACCACAAGGCACAATACAACCACAACACACAACATGATCATGACACCCAGCTAAATCATGGTTCACAATGATTTCCCCCAACACACTCACAGTACACAACACACCGTGGCACCCAACTCAATCATGGCCACCAGCTCCATGCTCCATTCTGGCACCCAGCTCAATGATGTCACTCCCCACACTCACACACCTACTAGAACTTCCTATGCCATGTTACTACCCATCTACATCCTAAACAGCATACACGAGCTACTGTAAAAGATGTACAACTTCCATACAGTGTAGTGATGAACTCACCTTGAAGCAGCAAATGAATAAATCCACACAGTGACTCTGCAAATCCCACCAAGCTCCACTCGAGCATGTTATACACCTATAAGGTATTTTAAGTTAATTACTACCAAGTAAGGATGAGATCGGGTCTAGGACCGGACTGACCCGAGTTTCGAACCGACCCAATTTGACATGAGAAGTGGAACCAAGAACCGGACCATATAGAGTACATTTGGTTTCGGGTTTTTCCTCGATCCGGTTCTGGTTATTCGGTTCTGGACCGGGTAGAACCGAAAAGCAATGAAAGACTTGGTATTGGGCTGGAGGGAGTTGCGTTGTGGCTGTAGCATACGGATCGGCCATTTTTAGTTGGATACATTCATTTGGTATGAATTTATTGGGCTACCTATACGTTACGAACTCCTTGAGACTTGGTTTTTGTTCTTATTAAAATGATAAGAAAGGATTTTGCTATACATCTATCTCATTATCACAGTGAAACGTTCACATCATGACAATAAAAAATAAAACACACGGAAATTTCACATATGACAACTAGATCACTTTATCTCATTTTCACAGTGAAAATTTTGTTGGATTAGGTGTCTAAGCCATGACTATCATTGGTATATACTTGATTGATAGTAGCAAAGTCCTTTTGGGTTGCCCTCATAGCTGTCAATTTGACAGAATAATTTTTAGAGAGAGAGATTGATTTATTATGTGATTAATAAATCAATATAAATAATTTGTTAATATATTATGAGGATAATATATTAATTAGAAGTAGTATTATTTAATTAATAATTAATCATAAATTAATTGGAATTAATTTTGGGATTAATTGGAATAATTAAAAGTACAGGAGTGAATTGTAATTATTCAATAGTTGAATAGTGAACAATTATAGCAGGGCTATATATGTTAGCGGAAATTAGGATAGGATTATCCTTAATTTCGAAAATATATATAAGAGATAAATAGGGATTTGAATTAAAGATAAAAGGTTTATTCGTTTGAATTCAAATAAGGTTTATCTCTAAGGCTTATCTGCTAATCCTTTTGAGGCTATAAATAGAGCCTTCTGGCTCCCATTATATGCGCTAATTACCACCTCCCTCTCACCTCTCTCTGGTTTTTTCTTGTTGCTTGCTTTGGGTGTGAACCATTTGAGGGACGACGCTTGTTGTGCTCACTTCCAAAAGATTCAACAAAGGTTAGTATTTTTCTCTCATCTTTTTAGTAAAATTGAAATTGCCTATAGGTTTTAGTTATAGATTCAAATAGTGAAAACATAGATCATTTAGGTTGCACGTGAACTTAAGAGTATAAGTTTATATTGTCTGCCTATTTCCTATCAGTGGTATCAGAGCTATTTGGTTTGCTTTCTGTTTGAATTTGCTATAATTGTTATACCTTTGGATTAGGGTATATTGAAAATAAACCCTAATAGCCTTAATTTCGATTTTAGGGTTAGGGTTTCAGAAACCCTAGCCCCTCCTCCTTAATTTCGATTTTCAATAGGTATTTGACAGTTTTTCTATTTTTGGTAATTATGATTAATTAATAAATGGATAACCCTATACCCTTTTGTGTTTTTCGAAATTAGTGGGTAAATGATAGGATTAAATTAATTTGATTAATTTGTTGATCCCTATCTGATTTAATTTATTTAATTAATTGTTAATTAAAAGATAAACATTAAATCAACAAAGGTTTAAATTTAAATTTAATTAAAATATTTAATTCTAAATTTTAAATAGATAAACCAAAAACATTTTAAAAGATTTAAAATACATCTTATATATTATTATTAAAATTTAATATTAATATTTATAAGAACTGGTCAGTCAAATCGCTAGTATGCCTCATTCATGAAGCTGATCTATAAGGCGGGTATAAGGAAACTGCCTATAAAATGGTGGTTGAATGGGTGTCCACTCTCACCCACCGCTTCCTTGATTAGTGGAGGATCGTTAGCAGAACGGATTTGATAGGACAAATTTTAATCTCATTAAAAGTATAATGCTATTAAAGAAAGTATTAGAACCATTTTCTAAAATCCCAAATCTAGTTAATTTAGGAAAATGTGAAAAGTATGCTAACCCATGAAGTTGCACATTACACTTTATGAGACATTAGTTGAGCGTATGTGGTTTACCGACACACTAATAGGGGCTCATAAAGAGTGGTAATGGGTATCTCATGAACTATCATTGTTGATGGAGCGTGTGTGGTTAACTGACACATCAATTTGAGATGATAAATGATATTGAGGTTACCAAGCACATTTGCATGGTTATTCACATCTTGTTTGTGATCCTCGGTGTCCCAGTCACAAATAGAAGAGCATAATCCGAGATTAAACAAGTCATTGAACAGTTCAATAAATCTCACAGATCTATGAATTTCATAAGACTAAAATTGATAAATGTATATCTACCTTAATGACCATTATGTTGTGATTACGGCATCCCTCTTCACACAATAGTTGGGGTATTTTGGGTCCTAGCCTTGTTAAATAATAATTGGGTAACTATTTAAAAAGATTAAAGTTAAACTAACAAATTATGATTTTATAGATGTCTGAAACCAGTGTCAACTCTCCTACTCCTCCCCCAACACCCATTTCTGAGAGTTTTAGAAAGTATCTATTGAATATGGAAAGGCTGACTGGCCTGAAATATGTAGAATGGCTTCACAAATGGAGACTGGTTCTTAGTTTTGCTGGCAAGACATATCTGATTGAGTATCTGTTCTCTGTTCCACCGAAGCATGGCATCACACAGCAGCTTTGTGATGAACAAGACTTCTTGATGAATCCAAAGAAGTTCGTAGCCTCATGCTAATTGACCATTGACCCCGAGTTCCGTAGGGATTTCGAATTCCTAGGGCTATATGAGTTAGCACGACTGGTTGAGGAAAGGTTCCGAGTACCGGTTGAAAAAGAACGAACTATGATCTTCAAGGCACTTGAAGTGTGCGAGGATAGAAGAAGGAAGTAGCGTCGGTGCGCATGTTCTCATGATTGATGGATACATAGGCGAACTATATAAACTTGGTCACCCTATCAATCAGGAATTGAGCATTAACTCGACTCACTGACTAGCTAGTACGATCTGTTCATCCAAATGTACAGGAAAGGGAAGCATGACAATACTATCGTGGAAATGCGTTCAATGTTGACTTTGTACGAGTCACACATGGAGAGGCATGGTTCCACTAATTCAGCTACTTCGGGATTGAGTCCAGAGATAAGACACATCAAGAAACGATCCGGATTGTCTAGACCGGTTTTGAGATGTCTCTAACTGGGAATCCTCAGGATAGGATACAGACACAGAAAGATTGGAATAAGCTCCAAAGCCAAATCATTTGGCAACTCAGATCTATCTAAGACTCAAAACTCTTGATCCTTAATTCCTTGATACAAGATGTGATAGTCACATTTGCTTTGTATACAGGGACTCAGTAGGACACAGGATATTGACGCATAGGAGAACATTCGGATTGGATAACAACCTCACGCAGTTTTGGAGTCTAGTTAGATATTTGATTTTGCTATGACATTGTTATCATATAGTACATTGTTTGTAGATATTTTGATTTAATAAAATGTCGATTTTTCTTTTAAAGCATAATTGTTTAAATTGTCCTTGAAATGTTGTATGAATGTGTTGATTGCATGAATAACTTTAATGTTGATGCATCCAAAATGTATTGGATTTTTAAATTGTGTTTTCTATGATTGTTAAAGTAAACTTTTATAAGAATCAATTCAACCAAAGATCCAGATGGACAGGACTTTGGAACCATTTGACTTGGAGTCACATGATGAAGTGCGGTCTTAATAAAGTTAGTTGTTGCAAGAAATATATCATCCAAATATCCAATGTATAGGATTTTGGAATCACTTAACTTAGAGTTAAGTGATGAATGCATATCTTGAACAAAATTACGAAAGTCATAAGCTTACATGGAGATGTAAAAGACGTTAAGATTATGAGGAATGTACACATTAGTGAATTGCTCAAATCTACAAATAAAACACAGTTAGTTATACTTCATAATATTTGCCAATCAGTATGACAAATATGACTTCGCTTATAAGAATAAGCGTTTGATTGAAACCTTGAACTGTCCAAGGACTTCAAAGGAAGTATAAATATCAACATAGTCTGAGTGAAAAAGTGGGAGCAAAAGTAATTCTGAGAGAGTTCAAGGATTAGCCAAGTGAAAGAACCTCTAGTCACCACTAGGACTTAACCAGGGATCACATTCCTGTAGACCAGTAGTATCAGTCACCGTCATAAGGTGTTATGATCTGGGTGACATACCGATTAGTGGAAAACACTAAAGTTGGTACGGATAAGCAATCCTACTACTTGGAAGCATTGGTGAGCCCGTTTTCTTCCAAAATAAGAGAACCTAAAGGCGAGACTCAATCTATGTGATAATTTGTTTGATGTTACACCTGGCCTAAAAACCAGTGGGAGTAATTGAATCATCAAAAAAAGACAACATAGATTGAAATGTACCTACATTCTGAGCAAGAATGGTTGAGTGAGGCGATATTCAAAGTCATGAGATTGATTTTGAGAGAAACGCTCTCAACAGAACTTAAATAAATATGAAGGGATATCATCTGCTATAACTACACTTCGTGAGTCATAGCAAGATTGGATGATCTGAACCGCTTTCCTTGAATGGAAAACACAAAGGTTGTGTGTCGACACAACAGAAGGGGTTTAGAACATGCCGATATATCCAAACAGAAAGGTACATGGCCCTGAGATTTATCTTACGGGGACCTCGTAAGGAAGGACATTCGATTTCTCAAAAATGTGCAAAATGTTTTGGATTTTGTGAATAGCATGAAAGAATCCTATGATTATGTCAGAAGGTTTGAATTTTGGAATCTCAAAATAACAAAATGGTCTGGATTTTGTGATAGTCCAAAAGAGCCTTATAACCATGTTAAAGTCAGTGGGAGTGGGGTTATGATCTGTCTGTTAATGTATGTCAGTTACATACCATTTCTAGGAAACGTTTCTTATCATTGTAAAGTGTGATGAGTTGGCATTAAGAGACGATTCCCTGTGAAAATCTAGAACAGATACAACATACTCAGGTGGTCACAAGCATCTATCAGATAGATGAAATCATCAGTATAGATCCTGCCAATGTAAGTGTGATCTTGATGAGATTCAAGAAGCATGACTTCAAAGAAGGATTTTCTCATCATTACAAAGTGTAATGACCTGTCATGATCTTAAAGAGATACAAGATATTCACGGAGTTACAAATATCTATCAGATAGATGAAATCGTCAGTATAGACCTAGCCAATATGAGTATGATCTTGATAAGGTTCAAGATGCATGGAAGAAAGAGTCTCCAAAGGAAATAGTTTCTAAAGGTCATGACACAAGGATAATGAGTAATCCATATGTTCTGAAAAGATTCAAAATAGAATAGATCGGATTCCATTAGCTTCTGCAAATGGGATCGATCATAGGTGTCATGGACTTATCCTGATGACTTGATGCTTGGAGCATAGTAAGTTGGATTCAGGATACAACCTGGCTGAGAATACTGGACGGATTGTTTGAGCGCACATGAGAAATCACTGAGAAATGATTGGGGTAAATCTAATAATAATAATTTGAAAGGAGTTTCAAATCTGTAATTATTGACATCAGTACCTGGTGCTAAAGGACTTCATAGTTAAAGAGTTTCGTTGGTATTCTGATGGAGCGCGTGTGGTTCACCGGAACATCATAATATCTCGAAATAGTCTTAGGATGCAGTCATCTGGACTAAAGATCCCGAGAACCATGAAAAGTCGCAGTACACATCACCATTTCCAGAATGGAGTAGGGAGAGAGAAAGACTGAATGACATATTAAGATATCATCAGAAAGGTGTCCTATCGAATTATCTGCAATAACGTGTATCAATGTAGGACATTTTGGATACATAGAAAGAGTGAAAAGTCATGTAGACATATAAAACCTTAATTGAAAGTTTAAAAGAAACCAATAAACACATAACAGTATTATATTAGATCTGACTTGGTGATTACCTCGTGGAGACTTGGTAATAAGCAGGAATAGATGCCGGTTAGATCTTTATGTTTTGCTTTTGCATGTTTTACTTCCCGAATAATTTGATTATTCAAAAGTCCATAGTCGCTCATACTTTCAAAAGTAAGTAGTGAATTAAGACTGTCATGAATTGAATTGTAGATTGGTTAAGGAGTTAGACATAGCAATAGAGTTGCTACAATGTTCATGAGTACTTAGAAATAGAGATTTGAGTATTAGACCAACCCACGCTTAGAAAATTACTTCATGGATTCTATTACGAGTAATTCTGAGACGATCATATCGTATGGTCTTGAAATGGAGACATATGAGTTGAAATTTACAAGTCGGTTGTACATTGATAATGCGTAAATGCATCGGTAACTCGATGTCATAAAAGTATTGTTGTGCGCGATTTGATGAGTAAAGGATACAAGCATATGACTCAAAGTTTATTCGTTCCTTTTTCCCTAACGGGAAAAGCGATATCTGTGGGCCCCTCGATGATTTGGTGTTGACTAAAGTGCTGGCCAGCCAGGACTGAATTGATGTGTTCAATTGGAAGTCATATGTCCTTACAAATCAAAAATCGGGAAACAATGTATCGGACCGAGATTGATCTTAATCCATGTCTCTAGTCCGAACAATATCTAGTAGAACGAAGGATCATATGATCACTTATCTTAGGATGCGTAACTGACTAGGTCAGAGTTCGGCAGCGGCTTTTGGAAGCTACAATTTGCTGATCGATTTAGAAGTTATACTAGCAGTTATAGTCATAGACTTATCCAAGTAGGAGACTGTTGGATTAGGTCTCTAAGCCATGACTATAATCGGTATATACTTGATTGATAGTAGCAAAGTCCTTTTGGGTTGCCCTCATAGTTGGCAATTTGACGGAATAACTTTTAGAGATATATTTATTTATTATGTGATTAATAAATCAATATAAATAATTTGTTAATATATTATGAGGATAATATATTAATTAGAAATAGTATTATTTAATTAATAATTAATCAGAAATTCATTGGAACTAATTTTGGGATTAATTGGATTAATTAAAAGTGTAGGGGCTGAATTGTAATTATTCAATAGTTGAGTAGTGAACAATTATAGCAGGGCTATATATGTTGGCGGAAATTAGGATAGGATTATCCTTAATTTCAAAAATATATATAAGAGATAAATAGGGATTTGAATTAAACATAAAAGGTTTTTCTCGTTTGAATTCAAAAAAGTTTATCTCTAATGCTTATCTGCTAATTATTTGGAGGCTATAAATAGAGCATTCTGGCTCCCATTATCTGTGCCAATTACCACCTCCCTCTCCTCTCTCTCTCTCTCTCTCTCTGGTTTTTTCTTGTTGCTTGCTTTGGGTGTGAACCATTTAAGGCACGACGCTTGTGGTGCTCGCTTCCAAAAGATTCAACAAAGGTTAGTATTTTTTTCTTTCATCCTTTTAGTAAAATCGAAATTGCCTATAGGTTTTAGTTATAGATTCAAATAGTGAAAACATAGATCATTTAGGTTGCATGTGAACTTAAGAGTATAAGTTTATCTTGTCTGCCTATTTCCTATCAAATTTCACATATGACAACTAGATCACTTTTTAAACATATGGTCTAATTTTGATTAAAAACATTATATTAAATTGTCACCAAAAAATAAAACACAAACCACTAAACTTAAATAATCCAAATTTAGTGTGACACACCACAAGTATTCTTCCACAAGTACTAAACACCGACTCAGATGTCACGGTCGACACTTGTATAGCCAAAATATCTAAAAAATATCGTTAATAATTTGTCAAATATGTATTAAAAATCACTATAATAAACATTAAGTGATAAGTTTTCACCTTTTGCCATACGAGCCATAATAGGAAAACCCACTCGTTTTTCTTCCAAAACTTTAGAATATAGAACTCTTTATTGTAAATCTCTCTTTGCTCATTCAAATACCTTCTAAATTTCGTGTCAATTGAAGCCGATGTCACACCTTGCATGCTAAGAAAATCACAAAATAATTCATTTTCATGACTTTTATCATAAGCCCCTCCTTTGTCACGACTTTCTTCTTGAGACGATCCAAGATTGTCGAATTTATTTTTGTAGAATGTAAATAGCTCCTCCATCTTGTTTTCCACCTCGCACACCATGTCCATCTCCTTCAATTGTATTTCGGAGTTAGTCATAGGATTTGTCGTCGACACATTGTTGCTTACCATTTGTGTAAACGAATATGACAATAGCGAGGACTTGAATTGAGGATCTAGTAACACCGCGAAATACACAAAATCATTCATTTGGTCAAAAGAACCCCAATATTTGTCATATTTTTTCCGCATATCCCCACAAATTTTGGTAAACTTTGGTCTTACTTCCACTGTCTTAAATGTTTATCTACATCTAACACCTCCCGTAAAAACAAATGGATCAACACTTTCATGGATGATGATATAAGATCGGTTTTTGATTTAAACTTTTCAAGAAAACCGATAACTAGTTTCACGACTTCAAAATCTACACGTTCCAGTGATCTTCCACTTAGATCCCGTATATATGTAATCTCTACAAAGAAAATACAACATAAGAATACATGAAATACATAAAAAAACTGTTTTTTAATCATTTTAAAGCTGCGCTTTTTTTTAAAACCTCCAAAAACAGATTTCTTTTTCAAGTTATTAAAGCTGCGTTTTTTTAAAATGTCAAAAGGTTGTTTTTAATCATTTTTAAAACTGCATTTTTTTTAAAATGTGCAAAAACTGTTTTTTAATCATTTGTAAAGCTGCCTCTTTTTGAAAACATCCAAAAACATATTTTTTCCATATTTTTAAAGTTGAGTTTTTTTTTTAAATCATAGAAAATAAGGTTCAAAATATACCTTCTAGTTCGTATGCAGGAAAAGCCTCTCGCAAAATGTACGCCGATTTCAACAACTCATACGTTGAATTCCAACGTGTAGGACAATCCCCGCATAAGAATGGTTTGGACTCAAGTCCACATTCCTTCATGCACCCCTTGAACCTCTCAATTTTTACGATTGAATTTCTAATATACTTAACCATTTTTTACACACAATCCACGTGGTTATTATATGCTTTATGACCGTCCTTGACAATAAGATTCAAAATATGTCATACGCCTAACTTGGAAGCGTTTTCTATCGTCATACAAGTTAGGTAATTTTTTAACAAAAAAGTCAATAGTCATATCATTTGAGGTGCTTTGTCTACACTCATGGTCATTACATTCTTTATTACTCATCCATGAATCCAATCGAGTAGCAACCGTCCCCCATCCTCACCTTTGTGACTCTCAATTAGCCTAAAATTTAAAATTCTTTGTGCATAACCCAACCGTCATCTATAAAATGACCCATAACTACCATGTAATTCTTTCTTTGACATGAAGAGGTCCACGTATCGGTAGTCAAATGTAGGGTATTATTTGGGTTACTAAAAAAGCATACAATTTTTTTCTTTATTCTATAAAAAAGTGCCTACATCCTTACTTATTTTTTGTCTACAAGGCAATTTAACCCTCCTGTTGAGTGCATTCATGTATTCAACAAATGCCTCATTTTCAACAAATTTGAAAGGAAGCTCACCAACTAAAAAAAGATTTAATAAAGCTTTTTTAATCCTATCTTCATCATGTTTCCATGTGACAACACTACCCTCCCCACATGATTCTTTTTTAAATTGTAACTTTGTTTGTGTATCTTTACCCTTCTTATTTGTCTGATTGCTTTGGCACCTAATACAATGTTTCGTTAAACTCGAACTTTAGTTTTTTATAACATCCGCTTTTAAAACTTTTGCACAGAATTTACATTTATTGTGCCTCTTTGTCACTCCATCTTTATCCTCCTTCCATAGCACTTCAAAAATTTTCCAACATTCGGATGTTAGCTTGCTACTCTTAGAATTTTGTTTTTTTTCTTCGGTTGCGGCGGAACATCCGATCCTTCTCTATGTTTTGGGCATCTTCTTGTTGCATATTTATATCATTTGTAGATTCTACAAACACCACTTCATCTTCTTCATCATCATTCTAACAAAGAAAAACAACAAAACAAAGTTTGTTAATTGACAAACCTAAAAATAATTCATCATTCTAACGACCAATTCAACAATTCAATTAACAACATAAATATACTAGTTTAAAATTAATTGACAAACCCAATTTACAAATCAATAATATACATAAACATATATATATATATATATATATATATATATATATATATATATATATATATATATATATATATATATATATATATATATATATATAAAATGGTTCATATAAAAACCACTAAAAGGTTAAAAACAGTGAGACCCGATATTCAGACACTAAAAAACCTTTTTTTTTCCTTCTTTTTTTATTTTTTTACACTTGTTTATTATATGAAAATACATTAAACTAAATAAATTTTAGTATTTTTTAATACGTTTTACACTATTCACAATTTAAAAATTTTCTAGTTGTTAAACTGTGAATATTAAAACGAAAATTATTTTTTCTTTAAACACATCAATATTTATATCTAATAGAAAAGTAATGATATATATATATATATATATATATATATATATATATATATATATATATATATATATATATATATATATATATATATATATATATATATATATATATATATATATATATATATATATATATATATATATATATATATATATATACATGTGTGTGTGTGGTATAATTATTTTGATAAAAAAACAAGTGTTAAAAATAAAATACAACGTTCTTAAATTGTGAATTAGTGCTTCTCACGGTTCTCAACCTTTTAGTGGTTCTCATTTGATCCCTTTCTTTTATATATATATATATATATATATATATATATATATATATATATATATATATATATATATATATATATATATATATATATATATATATATATATATATATATATATATATATATATATATATATATATATATATATATATTATCTTATCTATATATCTTATAATAGAAGCATTTTTCCTATCACCACATTCATTTGAAACCCCCAACCTTTCAACTTCCTTTTTAATTTGAAGTTTTTTCCTTTATCCCACATTGCTTCACATACATATATGATCATTTATCTTTCTCTTATATAATACGATGCATTTGCTTTCTTTCTCCATCAAACTTGATCTTTCAAGTCTATTATTAGTTAGTGATCATTTTATCATAAAACATGCTTTTATCGCAAGTTTTAAAAAATTCTACTATTTCGTTTCAACTATAAAAAGTATTGAAACTCAAAAATTAAAATTAAAATTACTAAAACATTTAAAATTTTGACCAGGTTGGAAGTTATAGTATGTCGTTTTTAAAAAGTGACACCGGTGTAAACATTTTTCGATTCACCAAGATGTCTATACATAGAGATTTTAAAATTACTTAAAACTTTTAAAAACTTGACTAGGTTGGAAGTTTATAGTACGTCGTTTGTAAAAATTGACACCGGTGTAAACATTTTTCTATTCACCAATATGTATATACGTACAAATTTCCAATTGTAAACCTTTTAACCATATATTATAAATGAGATTATTCAAAACAATGTGGTTTAACATTAATATTGATCATAATATGACTTTCAAAGTCTAATATTAATTACATATCATATTATCGTACAAACATGTTTTCTCAAAGTGATAAAGGCTTCTATTTATAAGTTTTAGTTTCAAAAAATATTAAAACTCAAAATGAAGATGAATATTGCAAAAAAAAAAAAAAAAAAACTTTTGAAAACTTGATAGGTTACAAGTTTAAAGTATGTCGTAAAATAGTGACAAGGATGTTGCGTTGCACATATATAACCTTTAATTTACCTTTATATGGTACCATTTTTTAGGTTCTCTTATCAATCTTTAGTGTACCATTGTTTTCAAAGTCTATTATTAATTAGTGTTTTTATCTCAAAGTTTCAACAATTATCCTATTTTGTTTTAACTTCAAAAATCATTTAAACTAAAAGATGAATATTTAAAACAGTTAAAAACTATTAAAAAATCAATTGAGTTGCAAGTTCATAGTAAGTCGTGTGCCACAGTTCAATGTATGATGACAATGTTTTAAACATTTTATTTTGCTTTCATAAGATTGATGCACATGAAACTTTTAAAAGGTAATTGTTTAAAGTTCAAAAAAAAAAATTATATAAATATTATAATAGATGTTATTTAATCAATTTTTATCATATACCATTAATTTGAATTTATTAGAAAAAATCGTATCATAGTGGACATCGGTGAGTACCCGTCAAAATTTTAGGAAAATGGTCTTAAAATTGAAACCAAAGGTTCCTGGAATGTTGCAACCGATTCCTAATTTGGTTATAATCAAAAACACAAAAGAACAAAGATATTAGATAAATGATTTTAGCCACTCTACTTATAGAAGTTTTATTTCCCTTGAAATTTATATCTAAAGCTATGTGGGATGAGAAATATATTAGTGTCTTTACTTATATATTTTTGATTTCTCTTCATTTGTGGTCTTAAGCGATGTGCGATGAGAAAATGACACAAAATAACACATTATAAAGAAAATTTTGATCACACATCGTCATGATAAACCAACCCAAGAAGCATTTTTATTCTATAAATAAAGGTCTTCCTCAAATTAAAATAATTATATAGATCATTATATATTTTTTATTGTTGGAAACATTTTCAAATAATAAAGTTCAAGGGAATATATAGTTAAAATTTTATTATTTTTAATGAAGTTGAGCTTTAAATATATAGCAAGTCGATCCGAGATGAGATATGGATTCATTAATCAAGTTGCACAAAATCGCATGCATTGTGTTGAATAATGCAATTTTGAACTTTTATTTATTATGCAATATCATTGGTCAAAAATGACGATTTCTAATTTTCTCAGAGGTCATTCAATAAATATACTTCGAGTATTCTAACAATATTTATTTTTTATTATAAATGAAGTCATTCACATCAATATGGTTCAATATAAATGTTTTATCTTTTACCACATCAATTTGAGATTTTTTCTTTATCTCACATTGTTTCACATACACATATGACATTCTATCTTTCTCATATATAATACAATTAATTTACTTTCATTATTTAGAAAAGAGCATACTATTAATTTAAATTAAATATTTGAAATTAAAACATGACCAAATACACAATCTTTAAATTGATTTTAAAATAGATAAAAGTAAAATTAAATTTGAAATTTTACAAAAACTTTATCCAAGCACAAACTGTTGGTAGACTACCAAACTTATGTGGTTTGAGATAACTATTTATCTTAAAACATATTAATTTGATTTGTATTTGATACATTGTATTTATTCATTAAAATTATTAAAATTCGTTGTCTTCCAAATTTATGACACATGTATGTATTATCATATAATTAAAAATAATGAAAATATTTTTCTATATAATTTTTTTAATTTAGGATAAAATAGCATGTATTTTTTTATATTCTAACTTTTCCCTACGCAACGCGCGGGCATTCGTCTAGTATCTTATAAAGGAAGCATTTTTCCTCTCACCACAACATTTGAAACCTTCATGACCTTTCAAATTCCTACTTAATATAATCAATATATTAATATAAATATTTTTTACGACATTAATTTGAGATTTTTTTCTTTATCTCACATTGCTTCACATACATATATGGCATCTTCTCTTTCTCTTATATAATACAATTCATTTACTTTTATTATCCATCAAACTTGATCTTTCAAGCCTATTATTAAATAGTGATCATTTTATCATAGAAACATTCTTTTATCGCAAGTTTTAAAATATTTTTACTAATTAGTTTCAACTCTAAAAAGTATTGAAACTCAAAAGTAAAAATTAAAATTACTTAAAACTTTTAAAAATTATACTAGGTTGGAAGTTTATAGTACGTCTTTTTTAAAAAGCAACATCGGTGTAAACATTTTTCGACTCACCAATATGTATATACGTAGAAATTTAATTCCTTACTTAAAACTTTTAAAAACTTGACTAAGTTTAAAGTTTATAGTGTGTCGTTTGAAAAAGTCACACTGGTTTAAACATTTGTCGGTTCACCAATATGTATATACGTAGAAATTTCAATTGTTAATGTTTTAACTATCTATTATAAAAGAGATCATTCAAAACAATGTGGTTTAAGATCAATAATTTATTTTTTACCATATTATGTTGATATTTTCTATCTCACATCGTGTCACACATTTATCTAATATTTCATCTTTCATTTATACAGTACCACTCATTTGATTACATTATCCATCAATCTTCATCATAATATGACTTTCAATGTCTATTATTAATTAAATACCATTTAATCGTACAGATATGTTTTTTCAAAGTGATAAAGACTTTTATTTATAGGTTTTAGTTTCCAAAAGTATTAAAACACAAAAATAAAGACAAATATTACTAAAAAAACTATTGAACTTTATATTTAATGTAAACATATAATATTAAACATAAATTGTTATCATAATACATATCATGTTTGCATCCAAAACTTGAAAAAGTTACATAATAACTTTTTTAAATTCAATTATAAATAGATAGTCAAGCATTAAAACCTAGAAACATGCTATTAAAATCTATTGTTAATTAGTGGTCAATTTATCATAAAAAACATGTTTTTATCTAAAAGTTTCAACAATTATCATATTTCAAAATCATTGAAACTAAAAAGATGAATATTTAAAAGAGTTAAAAACTATTAAAATACCAATTGAGTTGCACGTTCATAGTAAGCCATGGCCACAGTTCGATGTGTGATGACACCATTGTAAACATTTTATTTCACTTTCATAAGATTTATGCACATCGAACTTTCAAACAGTAATCCTTCAAAGTTCAAACAAATATGTATATATATATATATATATATATATATATATATATATATATATATATATATATATATATATATATATATATATATATATATATATATATATATAATAAAAGATGTCATTTAATCAATATAGTTTAAGATGAATTTTTATCATGTACCACATAAATTTGAATTTATTAGAAAAAACAGATCGAAGTGGACATCGGTGAGTACCCGTCCAAATTTTACGAAAACGATCCTAAAACTAAAACCAAAGGTTCATGGAATGTTACAACCGATAAATGATTTTAACGATTTTAACCTCTCTACTTATAGATGTTTTCTTTCCATTGAAATTTGTTTCTTAAGCTGTGTGGGATGAAAATTATATTAGTCTCTTTACTTATAGATGTTTGATTTCTCTTCAGTTTTGTTTTTTAAGCGATGTGGGATAAGAAAATAACACGAAATAACACACTATGAAGGAAATTTTGATCTCACATTGTCATGATAAACCAACTCAATAAGCTTTTTTCTCTATAAATAAATGTCCCCTCAAGTTAAAACAATTATATAAATCATTTGATTTGATATTTTTGTTCTGTTGAAAATATTTCCAAATATTAAAGTTCAACGAAATATAAAGTTAAAGTTTTCTTATTTTTTTAATGAAGTTGAGCTTTAAAATTTTAGCAAGTCGATCCAAGATGAGCTATGGAATTCGTTCATCAAGTTGTACAAAATCTCATGCATTGTGCTGAATAATGTAATTTTGAACTTTTATTTCTTATGTAATATTAATGGTCAAAAGCGACGATTTCTAATTTTCTTAGAGGTCATTTAATCAATATATACTTCATTTATTCAAACTATATCTATTTTTTAATTATAAAGGAAGTCATCCAAATCAATATGGTTCAAGATAAATGATTTATCTTTTACCACATCAATTTGAGGTTTTATTCTTTATCACACATTGCTTCACATACATATAAGAATAACATGCATTTGTTTATATTCTAACTAATAATTTTTTCCTGCGCAACGCACGGGTATTCGCCTAGTGTATATATATATATATATATATATATATATATATATATATATATATATATATATATATATATATATATATATATATATATATATATATATATATATATATATATATATATATATATATATTCAATGTATTCACAATAATCAACAGTACTTATTATTTCTCAAAGGGAAAAATGATTTAGCTATTGGTTCTTGAAAACGCTCGGTTCTTTAATCCAATATATATCCAATATTCCAATGTATTCCAATATTCCAATGGATTCATGGTTACACAAGGGATAAGATACGATTGATTATCGAATATTGAGTATAGGAATTCACTGTTACTTACTTGATCAATACTTGTGGGAGAATAAACCCAATTCTCTATCATCATTGAACCGGCTTTGATGTTTTACGATTGACACGTGATCAATTTCAGTTTTTTGGGGGAGGGGATAAGGACCGCAGCGTCGTCGACTGTAGAGGGAATGAAGGAACACGAGGGGGTTTTTTGGGGTTTAGCGTTTACGTTTATGTAATTGGGGAATGGGACATGAGGGCCGATATTTTGCATGAACCCAATAAAATACTTTTCAATTTCTACAACAGGGCCGGGTGAGCTATTTCTGTAGTCCCGATTGGATCGAACCCGAGGAACCGAAAACCGTAAATTCATCTATCCTAGAACTGAGAACCGTTTCGTTTAACGTATATCAGGTCCGGCTGTATCTGGGTTTGGGTCGGTTACTCGAGTCGGGTCGGTTCCAGGTACAAAAATCCCATCCCTACTACCAACTATACTAACTAACCTTACTATAAATAAATACTTATGGTGTTACTTATAATTTAGATGTTTATAACTTCTGACACACACTTTGTCTCAACCATGACCCCCCCCCCCCCTTATATACATTGCTTGATTTGATTACTCAATAATGTTATTAAGTGTTTATTTTGATTTGGGTAAGCCCATGGACTCATTTGTTGCTCTTACAACCCAAAACAACACAACAAACACAAAAATGGAACTTGACAGTAAAGCTGAATTTTGACCCAATTGCAGAGTTTGCAACTTCCAACCAAGGATGGGTTCAAGATAAAATATAAGAAACATCATAAAAACACTAGACCTAAGGAAAATATCACAGGGCCTGACCTCAAGTCATCTTTATTCACCAATAAGAAATGATAAATCCACGACGTTGCCTAAGTTGATCAGTTCACTCACAACACCACACCTCAAAGATATAACCAAGGAATAAAATGGACAAGGATTTAGGTTTGGATTTTTGGTGTGAGTAAACTAGACTCCCAACCTAAACGTTTCCCACAGGCCTTGACCCTAAATGATTTATTTACAATTAACTATGAAGTTTTCAACATAGAATTCATTGTACAACACAGCCATAGACCAGTCAGCAAATATTGTAACTTTCACCTGACCTAGGGCTTGAATTAGGCCAGGGCCTTATGGACCAAGAAACTACACACCATGCAATTCCAGGGATATAAAGAGTACCCCAAATAGACATTAGGGTTTAGGATTTCGACTCCTAAGCAGTGAAAATCCAAAAGTCCAAAAATGACATTAGGGTTTAGGATTTCGACTCCTAAACCCATTAAGACAAGAATTAAAACCACTAGGGTTAGAAAAAAACTCAAAGGCATCACCATGGTCGGATAAATAGGATAGGGTTCTTCAGAATTTGTAATACACAATAAGAAGACACACATGCACACACATGATTTGTGTGTATGTGTAGAATTGGCTAGACCTCAAGAATTCATGGATCACAGCATTGAACTTAAGAACAAGTATGTAGCACTCCGAAATCTGATAGAAAACTACCTAGAACCAACCATGGTCACCACTAAGGGTGGGTTTTTGTACCTGGAACCCACTCAACCCAAACCCGGACCGACTCGGACCTGATATACGTTAAACGGGATGGTTCTCAGTTCTTGGATATATGAATTTCGGGTTTTTGGTTCCTCGGGTTCGGTCTGATTGGGAATAGAGAAATAACCGACCCAACCTGATTGTAGAATTTGAAAAGCCTTTTATTGGGTTCATGCAAAATATCGGCCCTCATGTCCCATTCCCCAATTACGTAAACGGAAATGGTAAACCCCAAAAAAACTCCTCATGTTCCTTCATTCCCTCTACAGTCGATGACGCCTGCGGTCCTTATGCCCTCCTCCATAAAACTAAAACCGATCATGTGGAAATCGTAAAACATCAAAGCCGGTTCAATGGTGATAGAGAATTAGGTGTGTTCCCCCACAAATATTGATCAAGTAAGTAACTGTGAATTCATATACTCAATATTCAAGAACAGATCGTATCTCAACCCTTGTGTAACCGTGAATCCATTGGAATATTGGAATATATTGGATTCAAGAACCGATCGTATTCAAGAACCGATAGCTAAATCTTTTTTCCTTTTGAGAAATAATAAGTACTGTTGATTATTGTGAATACATTGGATGATTCGAATACTGGAGATATATATATATATATATATATATATATATATATATATATATATATATATATATATATATATATATATATATATATATATATATATATATATATATATGGGCTTGGGGAATATGTGGCTGTCATGTACCTAAGCTTACATATAGAACCATCAAAAGTATGTGATTTTGATTCAAATTTATCTAGATTAATCATTGATCTTTCAACTACTGTTCTTTCGTAACTCAAGTACCTTATTAAACTAATCAAATATTTGTCATTTTGATTCATTATGTCTAAGAGCAATATTCATGGTCATGATCAAATATATTGAGAAAGAGTACTAAAGCATGTCATTTTTTAAAACAAACACTAATAAAATAGAAGTAAAAGAAAGCACATACAAATTACTCAATCAATGTTCAATCAAGTTTTTTTGCAAATACTTTGAATATAATTTTTTTCATTTAATGACTAAAGTTGTATTATTGAAAAATATATGATTTCTTCAATTATCCTATAAACTTTGATGGATTCTTGCCATAAAATGATTATATAATTTATCTTTTTCATTCCATAATTTGACTCAAAATTGAAATTGAATCTTTTTTGTTAAAACTACATCGTTTTTAAAAGGTTCTATACCTAAGCTTAGGTACATGACAGCCACATATTCACTTTTTCCTATATATATATATATATATATATATATATATATATATATATATATATATATATATATATATATATATATATATATATATATATATATATATATATATATATATATATATATATATATATATATATAACTAGGCTAAAATCCTACAATTTCTTTGCCTAGAAGTTTAATTCTTGAGAACGTGTTCTATGATTTCAACCCAAAATTGACATCCAACTTAAAGTTTGTAACTTGAATTGTTGTGGCCCACTAGGAGATGCATCAAAGAACTTGAAGTTGACACTTTACAGTGAGTCGATTATATATTAGTCGAACATGTATGTTCTAGACCAATTAAAAAGAGAATTAATTGTTGATGGCTAGTATGTAGTATGTATAGTGGACATTATATATGTATGTTTATGTATATTATTGATTTGCAAATTGGGTTTGTCAATTAATTTTGAGCTAGTACATTTATGTTGTTAAATGAATTGTTGAATTGTTCGTTAGAATGATGAATGCTTCTTGGGTTTGTCAATTAACAAGCATTGTTTTGTTGTTTTTCTTCGTTAGAATGATGATGATGAAGATGAAGCGGTGTTTGTAGAATCTACAAATGATGCAAATATACAACAAGAAGATACCCAAAACTTAGAGAAGGAACCGGATGTTCCGTCTCAACCGAAGAAAAGAAAACAAAATTCTAAGAGTAGCAAGCTAACATCCGAATGTTGGAAAACTTTTGAAGTTCTCTGGAAGGAGGATGAAGATGGAGTGACAAAGAGGCACGGTAAATGTAAATTCTGTGCAAAAGTTTTAAATCGGATGTCATAAAAAACGACATTTCTAGTTTAATGAAACATAGTAATAGGTGACAAAGCAATCCGACAAATAAGAAGGGTAAAGATACATAAACAACGTTACAATTTAAAAAAGAATCATGTGGGGAGGGTAGTGTTGTCACATGGAAACATGATGAAGATAGGATTAAAAAAGCTTTATTAAACCTTTTTTTAGTTCATGAGCTTCGTTACAAATTTGTTGAAAATGAGGCATTTGTTAAATACATGAATGCACTCAACGGGAGGATTAAATTGCCTTTTAGACAAAAAATAAGAAAGGATGTAGGCACTTTTTTATAGAAGAAAGAAAAAAAAGTACGCTTTTTTTAGTAACCCAAATAATGCCCCACATTTGACTATCGATACGTGGATCTCTTCATGTCAAAGAAAGAATTACATGGTAGTTACGGGTCATTTTATAGATGACGAATGAGTTATGCACAAAAGAATTTTAAATTTTAGGCTAATTGAGAGCCACAAAGGTGAAGATGTGGGACGGTTGTTACTCGATTGCATTCATGGATGGGGGATAAAGAATGTAATGACTATGAGTGTAGACAACGCCACCTCAGATGATACGGCTATTGACTTTTTAGTTAAAATATTACCTAACTTGTATGATGATGGAAAACACTTCCAAGTTAGGCGTATAGCACATATTTTGAATCTCATAGTCAATGACGATCTTAAAACATATAATAACCACGTGGATTGTATGCAAAAAACGGTTAAGTATATTAGAAATTCAACTGCAAGAATTGAGACGTTCAAGAGGTACATGAAGGAAAGTGGACTCGAATCCAAACCATTGTTATGCAGGGATTGTCCTACACGTTGGAATTCAACGTATGAGTTGTTGAAGTCGGCGTACGTTTTGCGAGAGGCTTTTCTCTCGTACGAACTAGAAGGTATATTTTGAACCTTATTTTTCTATGATTTAAAAAAAGCGCAGCTTTAAAAAACTTGGAAAAAATATGTTTTTGGATGTTTTTAAAAAAGACAGCTTTATAAATGATTAACAAACAGTTTTTGGCGTTTTTAAAAAAGACGCGACTTTAAAAATGATTATAAACAGTTTTTAGACGTTGTAAAAAAAACGCAGTTTTAATAACTTGAAAAAAAAATATGTTTTTGGACGTTTTAAAAAAACACAGCTTTAAAAATGATTACAAAACAGTTTTTTGACGTATTTTTATGTATTCTTATGTTGTAATTTTTTTTTATTTTGTAGAGACTACATATATATGGGATCTAAGTGGAAGAACACTGGAGCGTGCGGATTTTGAAGTCGTAAAACTAGTTATCGGTTTTCTTGAAAAGTTTAAATCAAAAACCGATCTTATATCATCATTCACGAAACCGTTGATCCATTTGTTTTTACGGGAGGTGTTAAATGTAGATAAACATCTAAGAGAGTGGGAAGTAAGACCAAAGTTTACCAAAATTTATGGGGATATGCGGAAAAATATGACAAATATTGGGGTTCTTTTGATAAAATGAATGATTTTGTGTATTTCACAGCGTTACTAGATCCTCAATTTGAGTCCTCGCTATTGTCATATTCGTTTACACAAATGGTAAGCACCAACATGTCGGCGACAAATCCTATGACTAACTCCGAAATACAACTGAAGGTGATGGGCATGATGCGCGAGGTGGAAAACAAGATGGAAGAGCTATTTACATTCTACAAAAATAAATTCGACAATATTGGATCGTCTCAAGAAGAAAGTCTTGACAAATGAGGGGCTTCTGATAAAAGTGATGAAAACGACTTCTTGGGTGATTTTCTTAGCATGCAAGGTGTGATATCGGCTTCAATTGACATGAAATTTAGAAGGCATTTGAATGAGCAAAGAGAGGTTTACAATAAAGAGTTCGATATTCTAAAGTATTGGAAGAAAAACACTATGGGTTTTCCTATTATGGCTCGTATGGCGAAAGGTAAAAACTTATCACTTAATGTTTATTATAGTGATTTTTAATACATATTTGACAAATTGTTAACGATATTTTTTTAGATATTTTGGCTATACAATTGTCGACCGTGGCATCCGAGTCGGCGTTTAGTACTTGTGGAAGAATATTAGATGAGTATCGAACTAATTTGGCAACCCCTATAGTAGAAATCTTGATTTGCATCCAAGATTAGATAAGAAAATCAAAAAACCGATAATAGACGACCCGGAAGACATATTAAGAGATTATGTCGTTGCTTTGGATATATTTTTTACTTTTTTTAATATAACTTTTATAAATGTTTAACTTGATTTATCAAATATTTATAATTGTTTTCTTATTATTTGTATAGAAATTGAAGATGCAATTCAAGGACACGGCCGGAAAGATAAAAGAAAAACGTTAATTGAAGTTTGATTGTTTGAAAATGTGTTTGTAAAAAAATATTTTATCTTGGTCATTTGGTGTTTCACACTAAATTTGGATTATTTAAGTTTAGTGGTTTGTGTTTTATTTTTTGATGACAATCTAATATAATGTTTTTAATCAAAATTAGACCATATGTTTAAAAAGTGATCTAGTTGTCGTATGTGCAATTTTCACAGTGAAAATGATAAAGTGATCTAGTCGTCATATGTGAAATTTCCATGTGTTTTATTCTTTATTGTCATGATGTGAGATTTTTACGGTGAAAATGAGAAAATGAGAGAGATGTATAGCAAAATCGTTTCTTATCATGTTAATATGAACAAAAACCAAGTAAAGGAGTTCATAAGGTACAGGTGGCCCAATAAGTTCATACCAAATGAATGTATCCAACTAAAAATGGCCAGTCCGTATGCTACAGCCACAGCCCAACACCCACCTGCCCAATACCAAGTCTTTCATTGCTTTTCGGTTCTATTCAGTCCGGAACCGGAACCGAGAAAAAACTCAAAACCGAATGTACTCTATATGGCCCGGTTCTCGGTTCCACTTCTCACGTCAAATCGGGTCGGCTCCAAACTCAGGTCGGTCCGGTCTCGGACCCGATCTTATCCCTACTCACCACCCATGCAGACACACATACACACACATACACCCACGGTGGGGTTTTGTGGTGGTGTGTGTGTGTGTCTTCGGTTGTGGAACAAGGAAATTAATGAGAAAGAAGACATACATTGCTGCTATCCAGCCCTTGACTTACGTGATTCCTTGCTGTCTTCCTTCCTTCTTCTTCCCGACTTCACTCTCTCGATATCTTTTTCTCTCGGTTTCACAGCAACAACAACAAAACGGGAAAGGAACTTAACGACTCACAAGGATTAGTGTTGGGTTTGATCGAGTGAGGCTTAAAAGATGTAGGATGCAAATCGCATGGGCTGCATGGATCGAATTGTGAGGCTTCGACCTCCCTTCTCCCTAGAGGTGCACAAAAGCCGGTTTTTAACCGGTTCCGGTTTTTTAAAAAGCGGTTTTTGAAAAAACCGGTTTGGGTCCAACCGGTTTCGGTTATAACCAGTCCGGTTTTGGCCGGTTTTTTTGTAAACAAAATTGAGTTTTTGACCGGTTTTTTTCAGTTTTTAAACCGGTTCGGTTCGGTTAACCGAAAGAAAAACCGGGGTAAAAAACCGATTTGATTTAGGATAGAAAACCAATTAAAAAACCGGTTATTAAAAACCCGGTTATCAAAAAACCGGTTCCGGTTATTTATTCCGGTTTTTCAAAAAACCAATTGTCATGTGCACCTCTATTTCTCCCGTCAAACGCAAGCAGCCCAAAAAAAAAAAAAAAAAAACAAAACAAAAAAGCTTATCCCATGCACTTTGCCATATTGCCACATTACATCCCTCAAGATTGATGCACTATTTTTATTTTACCCCAACACATAATTGTTCTTCAATTCAAGTTTATTAAAATAACATCTTGGCCCTTCCAACTACATTTCCCAATCTTTTGAATTTTAGAGATATTAATTTATTATTATTATTTAAATAATAAACTCGCGAATTATGATATTTCAGAAAACGAGGTGTTACATAGTGTGCTTAGACGGATGTACACTTATTTTTTGCTTGCTAGTCGTAGTGTATTTTTTGGTATAGCTAGATTGGTGAAACGAGGCAGCAGTGAGCCAGACGGATCGGGCAGTCCGAGAGTCCCTACCTATTTGACGGACTAGGGGCAGCCTGAGAGTCACTAGGTACGGGCGGAACGAGGGCCGCTCGTGAGCCGGCTGTTCGGACTAGACCGAATGTTATTGTACGATGTATGTTATGTGATGGATCGTATGATATCTTTTGTTCTAAATGTTTTTCAGGTATTTTTTTCAGAGAAAAAAATGGAGCACAATACCACTATATCGCATCTGACATTTGATGCGAATTGTTTCTATTTAAACTGCTTTTATATATAATTTTAAAGTTTAGTATTGAAGCAATTTTTGAACAAGCAATATAGTAAACAATAGTGTTCTCCCCCACTTGTCGGTCTAGTCTCTTGCTAGGCTTGATTTTCAGCTTTTTATGATATATTTGCGGTTTCCAACAAAACCAATATCGTAAACAAGAGAAGGGATAGAATACGAATGAAACAAGAAGGAAGTTTCCTCGAAAAACTAAATTGATAAAAGTCCCATACTCTGATCATTTAACAAACTCATCTTCTTCTCGAATCCCAAGAAGACTCATGCTATCAATTATAGTTTTCATGCATAAAATATCTGATCGACCATTTTTTTTGTACGAAAACCTATTATTAGTTCGGGTAATGTGTCATCAACCGAACCAACCGCTAATATTGAAAATTCATATTTATTTATTTTAAAACTCAAGTTAATTTTATTCTTTTAATTTGTTTCAAAATAAATTTTTACATTTAATTAAGTAATTAACTTACATTGATATTGTAGATACTTAACATTTTGCATCTTTTGTATGTACTGTGTTTTTATTATTATTTTAGTTATTTTAATTAGTAAGAAAAATTCTATTTCTTCCTATTTTATCATTCTAATTCATCCTCTTACCCATTAAATTATGATATGTGGAATTCATTATTTCTCTCTTTTAATTTCTTCTCTTGATTTTGACACTTGTATTGATCATGTGATTAGGAAGATAATTAGGAAGATTTTTTAGGAGGATATAAAACCTCTCAATTAGTAATAATACAAATAATTTGGTAAATTTGAAGTTTGTCAACTTTAGCTCAACGGCCTAAATGTTTTAAGTTTTTAACAAGTTGGGAGTTCGAAACTGGCAACCCTCAATTTTCTTTGGATATAAAATCTGAATCCAACTCGTAAAAATGTTTAACCATACAAATTTGACCAATACCTTATTTTTACTTTATTGATTTTAACCCCAATTTGTTTTTAAAAAATTTGCAAACTTTTTTCTATTTATAAATTTAGTCCAAGTTTTTTTATGAACTTGATTCAAATGATTTATTATAAATCATTTCCATTTGGTTTAATATTGACTTTTATATATGTTTTAAAACTTAATTTTTTTAAGAGTATCAAGGTTTGCATTTTTATGCTTATTCGTTTAGAAAACTTTTTTTTTAATTTATGATTTTTACATCTTTTTTATATATGTTTTAAAAATATTTTCCATTTTAAATTTTGGTTTTATTGTTATTAAAAATCAACTTCATAAATAGTAATATGCATTTGTGGCCACCTATGCTTCTAAATTGTGGAGATCTTGGCTTTTGTGGATCTATTTTGTAGACTCATATTTAAATATTTAAATGTTGGTTATGATTCACCTTTTTAAGTTCAATTAGTTCTTTTTTTCTTTATGAATTTTGCATAATTTTTTGTTTTTCTTATAAATCTGCTACAAAATCTATACATTTTATATAAACTTTTTTATTTTTAAGTTTTAGGTTAACTTAATTGTTTTTACGAATTTTGTTTACTTCTTTTACAATTTTATCTTAATATTATATTATATTTTCAAATTTGGGGTCCATTTATTTTTTTAAACTTAGTTTTTGAAAAAAATTAAATTTTTTCCAAATCGTATTATTTTTTAAAATTTTAGAATCTATTTCTTAAACCTTTTTCTTTTGTTTTTTTAATTTTTACTAACCAAATTGCAGTTTTGTGCATAAATAATTATATTTATAATATAGATTATGTCTTGCCTATTATATACATACATTTTCTTTGATAACACGTGAAATTTTAAAAAAATCTACTCAATTATGACAATGTACTTTTTTTTGTATTACCATATTATACATTTGTTAAATCATTATACTATTTTTGTGGATCGTATTGTTGGATTGGGTGGTAGTCAAAGACAATATACAAACAGAAACTCAGAAAAAGACTAGAATTGATTGTTAGGTATAACATTTTCTTTTTCTAATTTTTATCAAGTCATTTTTACTTTGAAAAATATCTATATAATTATAAAAATCTATTTCCGTTTTCTTAATATAATCAAACTTTATAATTATTTTTATTCATTCACAACCTAAAGCGATCTCACTAAAATGATTTGATTATATATATATATATATATATATATATATATATATATATATATATATATATATATATATATATATATATATATATATATATATATATATATATATATAAACTAATTAATATTAATGCTAATTTAAAATGACAATAAACCAACATTTTATTTATTCCTTTTTTATGCATTAGAGGTTATTAGAATAATACGAGTTTAATACGAATGTATCTTATCATATGTAAAATAGTTATACATAATATATAAGTTTGGTATAAACATATTACTCTATAGTCAATAATAAAAATATAGTTATTTTACTAAAATAGATATGTTCTAACCACCAATTTATATCTACACAAATGCATCAAATATTATATTATTTTAATATTGATCCTAAGTCTGCAACATTGAATACGATATATCAATTATTATATCTTAAAAGTGTTAAACCTACATGTATTTTCGGATTTAAATTTTATTTTGTGACTTGCATTCAATAATATCTATATTATCAACATGATCAGGCTACTATTTAAACAATTAAAAAAAAAAAATTTGAGTAGCTTTTACACAGGTTAATAATAAAAATCATTACAAATTATATTAAATCAGAATTGTATCTTCCAAAAGTTTAATATGTTACCCGGAATTAGAAAATGACAAAGAGAGTTGATATTTGGTTTGTTAACTATAATTATAACGGATAATTACGTTGATCTAAAAGAATATACTCAGTTTAAATTTATGTACAACTTGTAGATAACAGCTATAAAGAACTTGTAGATAAATAACCTTTTTACACAATTTCGATTCTCACATCATAAAGTCGTTCACTTAGTTTATTTATAAAGGAAATAACTCAATGTGTCCAAAGATTCTGAAAAGGACATTTCACGTACCTTCCATGAATCTAAAATAAATAAACAATTATAATTCACAAAAATTCGAGGAAAAAGTAATATAGTTTCTTATCTTAAAAAGTTAACAAGGAAAACTTATAGTTGGAATTTACAAAATCACCATGAAAATTTTTGCTTTTAAGAAAAGTCGGGAAGACAATAAGATGATGACGATGAAATGCCACAAAGAGATAAAATTACAATTATTTTTGGCATGGTGTTATCATCATCTATCTACCCTTCGTCATCCATTGTCCCGACACATTCTCCAAGACTTGGTTGTTTCTTCAACACAGCTATACTATTAAATTATTATTTGCTTGGCTATATACTTTTGGGAATCACTAAATAAACACCCCATTTTTACTTCATACACACATCTATTCAAATTCAAATTATTGTTATTGGTTGAAATTGCATTGTTTTCCGAAAAAAGTAGATACGATTGGTTAAAAATAGTTTGACTTTTGTGTAAGATATATATAAGGTGTATGTATAGTAGCACCCATACTTTTTTATGAACGATATAGATATAATAAATGCCCATTGATCATTTTGATAGACATGACAGAGAATCAGCCACATTTTTTTTTTTGATCATTTTGATAGACATGACAGAGAATCAGCCACATTTTTTTTTAAACTAGATGAATGCCCGCGCGTTGCGCGGAAAGAAAAGTATATGGTTAAAATATAAACAATAAATGTTATTATCATACAATCTTTAAAAAGTTTATATAAAATGTCTTTATTATTTTCAGTTATATGATAATAGATACATGTATCAAAATTTTAGAAGACAAAAAAATTGTTAAAATTACAATAAATGAATATAATTCATGAAATAAAATTAGAATTAACATGATTCAAGATAAATAGTTATCCCAAACTACATGATTTTAGTATTATCTACTTACACTTTGTACATTGATAAAATTGAGGGACATTGTATGTATTTTGCTATAGTTTTGCAAAGGCTTTCATTGTCACTCGAATATTTTAAATAACACACTTTTATTGATAAGAACAGAGACACGTTTCAATGGTGTTTACCGTACGATCTATAGTCAAAACCGCACATCGCACCAATTATGCGATTTAAGATTTTGAAAATCACAAACTGTATCATGAAAGCTTAAAATTGGATTACATAGTATGGTTCATGTTGTTTCGTGCAACTTGATAAAAGAATACGAAGTTCATATCGAGATGGACTTGCTGTATTTTTAAAGTCCAAACTCATTAAAATAAAATATATAAAACTTTTACTATATATTTCTTTGAAATTAAATATTTGGAAATGTTTCCAACAATAAAAACTGACTAATCATCATTTATTTAATTGTTTTACCTTGATGAGGTCATTTATTTATAGAATAAAAAAATTTCTTAAGTTGGTTTATCATGACGATATGGGATCAAATTTTCTTTATAATGTGCTATTTTATTTCATTTTCTTATCCCACATCGCTTAAGAAACATAACTAAAATGAAATCAAACATCTATAAGTAAAGGGGTTAATATATTTCTCATCCCACAAAGTTTAATAAACAAATTCTAATGGAAAGCAAGTCCTTATAAGTAGAGAGGCTAAAACTATTTCCCTTATATATTTGTTCTTTTGTGTTATTGATTGTGACCGAGTTAGACAACGGTTAAAACATTCAATAAACCATTGGTTCCAGCTTTAAGACCAATTTCGTAAAATTTAGATGGGTACACACCGGTGCCCGCTTCTATTTTTTCTAAAAGTATTCAAATTAATGTGTTACATGATAAGAATTCATTCACATTGATCGAATAACCTCTCTTATATGATTTATTATAGAGATTAATAAATCTGTTTCAACTTTGAACGATGTTCAAACATATACTGTTTGAAATATTTATATAAATAAATCTTATTAAATTGAAAAATGTTATTAACGTTGTCACCACATATTGAACATTACGCTATAAACTTGCAACCTAATCGATTTTTAATAGTTTTTAACCCAATTTAATATTCATCTTTTTAGTTTCAATGTTTTTGAAGCTAAAACAAAATAGTAAAATCTATTGAAACTATAAGATAAAAATATGTTTTTATGATAAATTGACTACTAATTAATAATACACTTTGGAAACCGTGGTATGATAAAGATTGAAACATAAATGTGCGAAGCAATATGATACACATAAAAAACTTCAAATTAAATTGTTTTGAATGATCTTTTTATATGAGATAGTTAAAACGTTCACAAATGAAAACTTTTATGTATATACATACTCTTGAGTCGAAAAATGTTTACACCGCTTTCATTTTTTACAAATGACATATAAACTTTCAACCTAATCAAGTTTTTAAAGATTTTGAGTAATTTTAATTTTCATTTTTGAGTTTCAATACTTGAAGAAGTTGAAACTAAATAATAGAATACTTTAAAACTTTGCGATGAAAACTTGTTTTATGATAAAATAATCATTAATAGTATACTTGAAAGTCATAAGATGATCAAACTTGATGGATAATGGAAGCAAATAAGTGGCATTATATAAGAGAAAGATGGAAGGTCATATATGTATGTGAATCAATGTGGGACAAAGAGAAAAAAATTCAAATTAATATGGTTATATTTTTATTAGAAATGCAACAATAATACCTTATTATAGTCTTTATTAAATACACATAGTTTATATATAATTTACTAAGTATTTTGTAAAAACCATTATCAAATGTAAGTGTTAATTATATTTTTTAAAAATGCAAGAATAATACTTTTATTATAGTCTTTATTGAATACACATAGTTTAGATGATTATAAAAAAATATGGTTATTATAAAGCAATTAGTAAGTATTATAAAAAGAAATTTGAAAAGTCATTGGAAATATGAAAAGACTTGGAAGTTTCAAATCAATGTGGTGCTTGGAAATATGCTTCTTTTATAAGATATATAGATAACAGTACCCATAAATCATTTGTCACATAAAATGTCGCCCATGAATCATATGGCTTAAAAAACTGTCCATAAGTTTTTCAAATGCATAAAAAGATTTGAACTTGTGCAATTCATTTGATGTGAATATGGTATAAATATGCCCATATAAAAAGATGTATCAAAATTACTGTTTTCTTTAATATCTTTGATGCAAAAATGCTCATTTAAAATGAAAGTCAAGTGGGTACCAATCTTAGGCCTTCCGGTGTGCAGTGCGAGGGGGAGCCCGAGCTGGTGCGAGCTCACGGTAAACACCGCCCCCCTATGCGGCGGCGTCGCAGTTTTGGCCTCGTGCGGCTTGTGGGCGTCGTGCGGCGTCTCCCTCTTTTTGACCGTTGCCACTTCAACGGCTATATAGCCGTTTCAATTTAAAAAAAATATATATTTTACCTATATATATATATATATATATATATATATATATATATATATATATATATATATACGCACATATCTCACTCATTTTTACAACTACACAACACACTACAAAAAAAATGGATCCAAGATTCGAGGTGCTTTTCGATTCGTCGTCTTCGTCGGAAGACGAAAGTTGGTTGCTTGAAGCTACCGTTCAAGCGGCATCATTGCTTCGACAAGCTGCGCAAATAACCGCCGACGCCGCAGAAAGTTCACCAAATCAACGTCCTTTATCAAGATGGGCAACAATAAACAGAGATCGTGAAGCTGCACACAATCTCCTTGTCCGCGACTATTTAGCGGAACACCAATTGTACTCGATGTACCAGTTTCGGCGTCGGTTTCGGTTGAACAAGGGACTATTTTTGCGTATAGTTCGTGATGTGAGCGAAGTCAATCCCGTATTGCGATTGCAATACGATAGTAGGAACAGAAGGGGTTTCACAGCGGAACAAAAATGTACCGCTGCGATTCGTCAAATTGCAACCGGCACCGCATTTGATTTATGTGACGAGTATTTGAAGATGTCGGAGCGCACTGTTCGGGAAAGTGTATACGAGTTCGCGGCCATTATCATCCATGTTTACGGCAAACGTTATTTGCGAAAACCAACACCGAACGACATTCAAACGTTGTACGCCGCGCATGAAAGTAAACATGGTTTTCCCGGCATGCTTGGGAGCGTTGACTGTATGCATTGGGAGTGGGCCGCTTGCCCCAATGCATGGCGTGGCCAATTCACACGAGGGGATCATCGGCACCCTTCTATCATCCTCGAGGCAGTGGCGTCCCACGATTTATGGATTTGACATGCGTTTTTTGGCGTTTCGGGTGCAAACAATGACCTCAACGTGCTCGACCAATCGCCGATTTTTAACGACATTTATAGAGGCGTTACACCTTTTTGTCCGTTTCAGGTCAACGGAGCGTACTACAAACACGGGTATTATCTAGCCGATGGTATATATCGGGATTATGTCGTGTTTGTGAAGTCATTCACATGTCCAATGGATCCAAAACGTAAAATGTTCAAGGTCGCACAAGAAGCGGCTAGGAAGGATGTGGAGCGAGCGTTTGGAGTTCTTCGACAATGCTTTCACATGATCAAATACCCGTACGGGCTTGGGATCCGAGGCATATACGAAACCTTATGTATGCATGCATCATATTACATAATATGATTTTGGAAGACGAGGGGAAAGCAATATGTACGTATGATTCGGACGAAGTTATGCCAACATACGAGCCGCTACCAATTGGATCGGCGGCATATCTAGATAATAGAAACGAGGTCCAAAGCAAAGAAATCTATAACAACCTTCGTGCGGATTTGGTTGAGCATATCTATCGGGCTAGAGTTGAGCCGGGGCCGGTGCCCGATATCGAGGAGGAAGAATGAGAGTGACAATCCTAGTTTTTTTTTAAATATGTAGTTTTTTTATTTTAAGTTTAATATGTGTTTTAAATTTTTAGGTTTTATTTTTAATGTAATTTTCGTATTTAATTTTTATATTTTAATGAATTATCTTATTTAGAAATAATTAGTTTTATTTTAATTTAAATTTAGTTTTTAAATTAAAAAGTGAGAGGTAGTGAGAGGTGAGCATTTCCGGGGGTAAAGCAAAGAGAGAAAAATACTGACTGGATGCTGAGGTGGCAGACAAAAAATGAATTATGGTGAGAGATTACCTTACCATTTCTTTCAACCCTCATGATCTGATGCGATTCATCCATCATCACCGTATATGCTACAAAAATCACATGTATATAGATATGACAGGTTAATTCACGTGGAAGTTAGACGAATTAAAAAATTGAACCAGTAAAATTTTATATTGGGCTTAAATCTTTGGTCAATGTATCAATGGCAAATTACTAGGCTGACCTGGGACATAATTTAAACGGAGTGATATTTAAGTTAGAATATAATTATAAGAAACACAAAAGCACCTTTTAATTTGTTTAAGATATTAAAGTATTTTAAGTGAAATTAACTAAAAAAAACTAATCACATAACGTTTTATTTTATAACAGTAAAAAAAATATGTTTTCCAAAATGGTCATCGAATTTGCACTTGCTAATAATGTCAACTTCAATCTAGCCTTTCCATATGTGATTTCACACTTGTTGGCTTAACCAACTGCTATCTCATCATACTATAAACTTTTTTTAGAAGTTGTCAATTTGAAAATTCACCATCTGCAATTTTTACTTTATCATCCGCGTTTTCAACTCTATCATCCGTGATTTCATTCTCATCATCTACGATTTCCTCTAATTTTCTAGGGCTTAAGGTTTAAGGAATGTGTTTCACTCCAACTTTGAAATGTCATAGAATCTTCTTATAAATTAACTTTGATTGGCCTGATTTTTTTATGCAATATGATCTATGTGTAACACCGTGTTACTTTTTGGTAAGTGTTAATGTGTTAATCTTAGTGTAATTAAGATTAATTATGTTGTTATATGTGTTAGTGTGGTTAGAAACCCTTTTGGAAGAAGTTTTAGCTTGAAAAATGCCAAAAGGAGGTCACACGGGTCGTGTGAGAGATGCAGTTTTGAGTTAGGAGGTCACACAGGTCGTGTAAGGGAAACAGAAACACCATACAGGCTCACACGGGTCGTCTAGGACATGCAGTGGCAAGCAGTGGGGTTTACACGGGGTGTGTATGGCGACACGGGGGGTTGTAGCCACAATTAGCATCGCTAATATACGTTGGGTCATTTTTTAAGTGTCGATTTTTATTCATTTGGGGGAAAGAAATCTCGAATGCATTTCTTGCAAAACCCTAGAACCCCCCCCCCCCCCCTCAAGAACTTTCAGAAGTCGAATTAGAAGCCTAGAACTCGAGGATTTGAAGTAGGAATCGATATCTTGCATCCATGAGGTAAGATTCCATGTTCTAGCTTCAAATTGAGTGTTTGGCTGCTTGGAAAGGGTTAGTTACAGGCGGTGTCAGTAAACCACTTACAACTAACAAGGTTGATGTAAGTGGTTCTTGAATTAAGTGTATGAAAGGGTTCTAAATCCTAAACCCTAACTATGGTGAACAAGTTGCAAGCTATAGTTGTGTAGATACAAGGTATTTACATATATGTGGTCTCCGTGTTGTGTGATGGTGTAGGTGTTGGAAAGTGCTGAGGAAACACCTTGTGCCTACCGGTTGTGTTAGCTACAATTGTGCAGGACTACAAAACCAGGTGAGTAATCTTGACTATATCTTGTGTGATATATGTTGTCTTTATGACATGGAGTTGTTTTACACAAGCCTTTGTGGCTTAGAGATTTTGTAGGAATCTTTGTGGTTCATATTGGCCTTAGTGGTTGAGAGCTTAGGTTTAATCACCCAACGTATGTGGTTAGAGCCTTTGTGATTCACACAACAGAGGGGGTACGGTGAGACTTTAAGTCTCGAGACCGTGGGGGTTGAGGTGGAAATGGGGTGAAGAGTAAAGATTGTGAAGAGATGTAGAGTTGTGTTGTATTGAGATTAATTATTATCTTTTTCTCTATGCCTGTTGAATTATGTATTTGATTACTCATTAAGCTCCTGCATGATGCAGGTGAGCGTGACCCTAGTAAGGGTAAGGAGATTCACACAACAGAGGGGGTGCGGTAAGACTTTAAGTCTCGAGACCGTGGGGGTTATGGTGGAAATAGATTGAAGAGTAAGGGTTGTGAAGAGATGTAGAGTTGTGTTGTATTGAGATAATTATTATCTTTTCTCTATACGCGTTGAATTATGTATTTGATTACTCATTGAGCTTTGTAGCTCATAGTGTGTGTGATGACCCTACAGGTGAGCGTGACCCTAGTAAGGGTAAGGAGATAACCCACAGAGAGGAAGCGTAGGGCATGTAGAAGTGGAACGCAGCAACCCGGCTTGGGAGGGAGTTTTATTATGTTTTGTACTCCCTTGATACACTTGTATACTCTTCTTGTATGTAACTTATACGCCATCTTATGTTTTGTGTGATAAACTATGTTTTCAAAAGTGAAATTTTTTGGGTGTATTTGTTTCTATGAGCCGGGTGTTACATTATGTATGAAGGAGTATTCAAAGACATATCAGATACACAATTTGGATATCGGGAAGCCATAGATTTTAAGCGTCAAAGTACGTTATGCTATTTGGTCATGTTTGTAATTTTGTAACATTCACCATTTTTCATCTGAGGTTAAAGGAAACATTTTCATTCACATTAAGCTACTCTTATACTATTAAAATAAACTGATGAAACTTAAAACATGCACTCGTCTTTTACTTTCCGCCCTGAGACTTGTTTCCGTTTTCCTAGATTTACATATCGAATATGTTTTACCCCAACTTTGCAACACCATAATTTCTTCATATTAACTTCCATTGCATGATTTTTTTTTCAAGGTGTTCTATGTAATAAGGGGTATTCATAGACATATCAGACATGAAATTTGGATACCGGGAAGTCATACATTTTAAGCTCCTTGTAATTTTGCAGTATTCACCATTTTTCGTATGATGTTTAAAAAAACATTTTCATTCAATTTAAAGTACTCTTATATGATTAAAATCATCAGATTGAGTACCATATAAAATATGTTCATTACTTTTATGATAACGTAACATCATTCATTGAAACCATAACAACATACAAGTATCCGCTAAAACGCATTACATTATATGTGTTTTTGTACTACGACTTTGAGATAGTTGAAACTAAGCAATTTCTTTGTAATTTCAGAACAATTTATTATATTCCTTAATTAAATTGAACCTATCATAGCTCATTTCACTTCGCTCCAACAGTGTTGAACTAGACCTAGTTACTTCTTCGATTCTTGTCACTGAGTTGAGAAATTTTTGAATATTTTTAGACGTTGTAATCACAAACATTTGCATATTATAAAACACTAACCTTCTATGGTACTCGACTTTTGAAGCGGGTAATGGGAATTTAAATTCAACTAATTGCTCTTGTACACGATGAAAGGCCCTATTCACCTCTAACGTAGCCGTATCAAAAAGTCATCGTTGTCTAACCTGAATGGTTATCAAGTCATTCTTTATTCCCGGTCATGGCGACAAAGTAGATGTTGTATACTAAGATTAAAAAAGATGCAAAATATTTAAACATTTTGATTTAAATAGTTCTAAAATTACATATTAAACACATCTTATGTTTAAAAAAACCAATTTCACATATGAAAACAATTAAACATAATTTTTAAAAACTACAAAAGGGATTTTTTATGACATACAATTCTCCTCGAGGTAACTCTTTCATCAACCATTAGATAAAATTAGTTGTTCGACAAATATGAAATTCATGTTAAAACTTATTGCTAGAGTTTATATACACTCAAACATGTCAAAAACTCGGTTAAAGTGGTTAAAAATCACAGTGACAGTTGAATTGTCAATTCAACAATGAAATGATAAAAAGGTCATTTCAATAGGGAAATGATTAAGGGGTCATTTCAACAAGGAAATTATAATATATCTGGAAAAAGCTAGGTTGTCATGTCGAATTAAGGGGATGTCATTATTCATGAAAACTCAATATTGAGTTAGAGTATAGATGCAAAAACACAGAAACGTAGTTAATAGGGTCAGAAAACATAGTAAAAAATGTCAGAGATCGTAATCAAAGGGGTCAACTCAACAAGGAAATGATAAAAGATATGCAAAAGGTGGGTTATCATGTCGAATTAACGAGATATTACCATTCAACTACTAGGTTTTGTTGACCCAACTTGTCGAGAATATGTGTAACACCTTTGCAAGTCCTTTAATGGACTTAAGTAATTCCTCCAGACATGGTTCCAACGCTTTTTTAGTTATATCTCTATGTATTGGTTTCAATCGCATTCGATGCAATCTCATGTTGAATTTGCCATGACGAACCTTGGGCCTTTCACCTACCTCTTAAGCATTTCATCCTCTTTCTCTTATTACAATTTCTTTCTTTCTTAAAAAAAATATGACATCAACATTCTAGTTTGAGGTCGTATGACTTAATGGAAGTCGCGCTTGACCTTTGCTAACACTCATGTAAAACCTAGGCTCGATGGGGCTCATGTTCAAGATTATACTCTCTATCATAACCTTGTTTGGGTTGTTTAATATTTTGTATTTTCCTATTTGAATATTCAGTATATACTTCAGTAGGCCGATTTGTACATGCACGACCTCTTTGAACCACACTATGGTGCATTTAAACGTGTCCTATGGTATCTGACGACGCCTAGTAATATCAAGTATTTTAGTCATCGTTGAGCCCTCTTTTGAGTAAAATATATATCATAAACTGTTATATTACTCACATTTCTGTGTCTAGTGCTTGTGTGTGAATTATATACAATACAGGGGTTAAAAGCGTGCAAAGATGGTCAAGTTTGGAATGAAGTCCACTTTTAGGCGAAAGTACACGTGCGCCGCAGGTTGGAAGACACGCAGTACGTAGGATAGCTGTGTATCAGATCAGAGTTTCAAATTCAAAAAGAAAACATCGGGGTTACAGATAAGGACGCGCCGCGGATTTCACCATTGCGCGCCGCGTGCAGGAAATTTTCGCAACTATAAATAGAGGCCACCGTTTCGTGTTTCAGGAGTGAAGACCCAACCTTTGAGTGGAACGACACTAACTATAGAATGACACTATAGTTTGGTTATTTCTTGACACAGACTTCAACCACTGAGTCCAAGGTTCGAACCTTACTTCCACTAGCTAGTGTGCTTGTAAGGTATTTATCTAGTATTTTTGACCGCATTGACAACGCCTAGTGATATCAAGTATTTTAGGCGTTGTTGAGCCCTGTTCTTGATAAAATTATATCAAATATGTCTGGGTATTCTCACTTTTCGTGACAGGACTTGTCTGGAGAAAAAGAGTAAAAACAGGGACTAAAGGTGTACAAAAGGAAAAAGTATGGAAAGAATGGAAAATCAAGAGAAGTCGTACGCGTGCCGCGGATTTGAGATTTGCGCGACGCAGGCTTAAGGCGGTGGAACACATTTAAATTCCGAAGAAACAGGGAAAGATAAGTACGCGCGCCGCGGATTTCACTTCTGCGCGGCGCGGTTGCGGGAAATTTGCAACTATAAATAGATGCATTTCTAGCCGAAAACCCTAGCAAAGACCGGGTATAAACATCGACCTTGAAGCTCTTTGACTCGAGGATTCCATTTCAGCAAGCTCATAATTGGTATTTCATGTTTTTGACTTCAATTTCATTTTGGTAGAAAGTAGTTTTGTAGCTAAAGTCTTTGGGAGTGACAACCACTGACTTTGAGCATTTAGGTTTCTGTTTTAGAAACATTTTGGTTACTGTTTTGTGATTGAAATTCAGTGTGGTGAATGAAAAGCATTTGGTTACTTTTAATCTTAGCTTTTCGGTGTTTTGAGTATTTGTGTTTGGTTTGTTTGATTGATTGTGCTTTTGGATATTGTTTTGGACCTTGTTAGGATTGTTTTCTTAGCTGAAATCAGTAGCTAATTAGGTTGTTTGGTAAGCATTAGACCTTGGCTAGTAACTGTTCCATAGGACTTAACTAGTGGTAGTTTATGCTTTGCTTGGTTTGGTTAGTGTGGATGCCTTTGATTGCTTCTGAGTCAGAGATGTACTTCTGATTTCAAAAAGTGACTAGGTCATTCGGACATAGCTTAGCTTGGCTTGAATGTTTGAGCATTGTCTCGTTTTCTAGTGATAGGAAAATAGAAACCAGATCCTCCGACTATAGCTGTGACACTATTAGTTGGTAATCTCTCATCTAGTCTAACCACGAAGCTCCTGTGGATCGACCCTGACTACCACTGTACTACCACTGTACCAGTTGGCATGGATCGGGGAGGTACTTTTGGAGTTGGCCACTCAGCAGGGCCACCGTCCCCGACCATTCCCAGCCCGGTCCCACGATCATGAGGCCGGACCCCCCAGGCCGCCTGGCAGTGATTGATGTACATTTTTCTTTCTTTCTTATTTTTATTATTTTTTTGAAATATATGTATAAACTTATGACACTTCTATTTGTATATTTTGTTCATGTTTTATTTCTGTCATGTGTGTTTTAATTTATTTGTTAAGTTGTGCATGATATATCAATCTGAGGGGGAGTTGTCTCAGACAAGTGTGGGGTCACCGTGCCCCCTCCACTTGTCTCGACCACCGGCGTGTTCACTGTAGCGCTACAACTCCAGAATACGAACTCAAGGATCCATTTGTACGCATTATACCTGTGATATTGAGCACCAAGCAGTCCATCGTCCAAAAAGGGGTAACTATTTCTCCCTTGTTTTGAAATAATTTTTGTACAACGGGGACGTTGTACGGTTTTAAGTGTGGGGTGTGGACGGTCGAAAGAGAATTTTTGAAATTTTTTTTGCAGAAATGATCGATTTTTCAAATTTTTAGCAAACTTTTTCAAAATTTTTAATAAATTGCAATTCTGAAATGAATGGTTTGTGATTGTGATAGCATTAGTATTTTTCAAGAAATACTGCTTAGTTGTGATTATGCTATTAGTTAGTCAAATAAGTTGAGTTTTACGAGTTTAGAAGATTGAGTTGTTTTAGGATTGGAATTTAGGAAGGAAAAGTCAATCTGTGGCCTTTGTTGTTCGAGCTGGTAGGTCTAAAATGGGTGGGCTTTATGCACCTTATCACCTAAGATCGTCTGTTCTGGGATGATATTTCTGAAAGCTCGCTACACGGACAACATCGAAAGTCATGGACAATTCCTTAATGGCCTTTAGAATCTGAATGAGTAAGTACACTTCATTGTGGACAGAAAGTTTGTAATCAAGGGTTCTCTAGAAAGCCATGAATTCCAAAGAACAATTCAATTATGTTTTTGCGAACTATTCCACTCTAACTCAAAGAGCAATAAACTTTGAAACTAAACACAGTCAGAAATTGTTTGATTCTCTATTATAATTTGTTAAAAACTCTCTTGGTTGGGGACAAGCAAGGCACAAGTGTGGGGTGTTTGACAAGGCCTAGTGATATCAAGTATTTTAGGCGTTGTTGAGCCCTGTTCTTGATAAAATTATATCAAATATGTCTGGGTATTCTCAATTTTCGTGCCAGGACTTGTCTGGAGAAAAAGAGTAAAAACAGGGACTAAAGGTGTACAAAAGGAAAAAGTATGGAAAGAATGGAAAATCAAGAGAAGTCGTACGCGCGCCGCGGATTTGAGATTTGCGCGACGCGGGCTTAAGGCGGTGGAACACATTTAAATTCCGAAGAAACGGGGAAAGATAAGTACGCGCGCCGCGGATTTCACTTCTGCGCGGCGCGGTTGCGGGAAATTTGCAACTATAAATAGATGCATTTCCAGCCGAAAACCCTAGCAAAGACCGGGTGTAAACATCGACCTTGAAGCTCTTTGACTCGAGGATTCCATTTCAGCAAGCTCATAATTGGTATTTCATGTTTTTGACTTCAATTTCATTTTGGTAGAAAGTAATTTTGTAGCTAAAGTCTTTGGGAGTGACAACCACTGACTTTGAGCATTTAGGTTTCTGTTTTAGAAACATTTTGGTTACTGTTTTGTGATTGAAATTCAGTGTGGTGAATGAAAAGCATTTGGTTACTTTTAATCTTAGCTTTTCGGTGTTTTGAGTATTTGTGTTTGGTTTGTTTGATTGATTGTGCTTTTGGATATTGTTTTGGACCTTGTTAGGATTGTTTTCTTAGCTGAAATCAGTAGCTAATTAGGTTGTTTGGTAAGCATTAAACCTTGGCTAGTAACTGTTCCATAGGACTTAACTAGTGGTAGTTTATGCTTTGCTTGGTTTGGTTAGTGTGGATGCCTTTGATTGCTTCTGAGTCAGAGATGTACTTCTGATTTCAGAAAGTGACTAGGTCATTCGGACATAGCTTAGCTTGGCTTGAATGTTTGAGCATTGTCTCGTTTTCTAGTGATAGGAAAATAGAAACCAGATCCTCCGACTATAGCTGTGACGCTATTAGTTGGTAATCTCTCATCTAGTTTAACCACGAAGCTCCTGTGGATCGACCCTGACTATCACTGTACTAGTGTGTGTTAGGTTTTCTCTTATTTTTGACCGCACGACGACCCATGCGTGTCACGCATCGACGACTCGACGATGCCAAATTTTGGCGTCGTTGCCGGGGAGTTGTGCGCTTGAAGTACTGTGTCAGTTGGTTTTTGTTTTTAAATTTAGTTTTGGTATTTGATTTGATTTGGTTTTGTTTTGACGGTCGTTTGCACCTTGTTCATGTGCACACGTCGGGGTGAACAATCTTCACTTCTTCTTTTCGATTCTGAGATTGAACGGACAGCGCGCAGAAATTGTCTGCGTAGGCAGTTAGTCAATGTGAGTTTAAATGATGTGTCAGTCGAAGATATTACCAATGAGCTGACAGGCGAGGTAATAGGGGGCCATCGTTTGTGCCCCCGGTTTCAATAACTCTTAATGGAGCCTCTACTAGTAGTGGTGGTGGTGTAGTTTCAGCGTTACACCTATTCCATCATGTACTCAGTCTGCAGTTCCACCAATGAGTCAACCAACCATAAACCCTAATGGGAATCCTGCATCTGTTGTGTTAACATGGGGAGTGGCGACCCGTGATGGTACCCCGTGTCCACACCAGCCAGTGCAAGTTCCTCAACAACCATAACCACCGTTTCCGGTTCATAAACCTCAACCACCCATTTTACAACCATAACCACAACCACAGCCACAACAACAAGACCAGGTATACGATGACGAGGACGAGGGTTGGATGCCGAACAACCAGAACCAACAGTGGAATCGAGGGCAGGGACCTCCGCGTCAACAATAGCAACAATACAACAACAATCAATGGCAAGGGCAGCAATATTACAACAATGAATTGCACAATAATGGTAACTTCGTTCCCCCTTTGTATTTTGCTCAACCGATCGGACAGTCGGTTGCGTCGCATTTCCAACCGCGGGAGTACGACGATGCATCACCAATCTATTTTTCTGATAATGTTGAAAGTCAAATTGAGATTAGACCTCAGTTGTTAGGAGTGTTACCAGAGTTTAGGGGATATAGACAGGACGACCCGTACAACCACTTGTATAATTTTTAGCGATTGCAAATGCCAACATCCCTAGAAACGCAAATAGGAATTACTTTAGGTTAAGGTTATTCCAATTTACTCTTAAGGACAAGGCCAAATACTGGTTTACATCTCTGCAACCGAATAGCATCACGACATGGGAGCAGCTCAAAACAAAGTTTCTACAAGAGTTTTATCCCGCAAGTAAGACATCAGAGATCAGGAGGGCAATTCAAGACTTCCAACACGAACCAGGGGAGGCATTCCATGACGCATTTGAAAGACTTAAAGAATTAATGAGATCGTGCCCCCATCACGAGTTTACGAGGTGGCAGCTCGTCAAGTTCTTTTACGATCGAGTGGACACTACCAATCAAGCTATGATAAATGCATCGTCGAGTGGAACTATTATGATGCAATATCCAGAAGCAGCTTGGAGATTTTTAGAACAGTTGAGCAACGGTTCTAAGACGAATTACTCCTCAAGGAAGCCGATTAACACATCGTCAGCAGCAGCTGTGGGGGTCGATAACGAATGGAATAAAGAAGTCAAGAAAGAGATCGGGGATTCAAACAGGAAGTTTGACCGGTTGATGGCGACACCTCAACAAGGACCGCCGAACCAGCAACAAAACAGTCAACAAGGACAGAGGACCGAGGAAGTGAATCAGGTGTACGGTCAAGGCCAATACAATAACAACAATGAACGACCGTATAGGCCATATAATCAGGGGGTCAAAAATACAATGGTAATAATCAAGCATACAAAAACCGCCATAACAATTTTCAGGGACCTCCACATGATCAGCCATGACAGTTTCAACCTGTCAACAATAACGGTCCAAGCAGCAGTAACAACAACAGGAACATAGCCAACAACAATCTTACTGCTCCAGAAACGCAGGCGGATCTGATAAAAAAGATGAATGAATTCATAAATGCAAGCCAGCAACAAACACAGGAAAATGCAAAGGCCATCGCTAATATAGAATGGCAGATTGCCGAATTGGTTGAAGATCAAAGGAGAAGGGATGACGGTAAACTTCCCAGCAACACCGAAGTGAATCCGACACACACACAACGCGCAGGAAAGGAAGGTATGGAGGAAGGTAAACATGGAGGATCTTATGGGGACAAAAAATGGAAACAATGGTATTCAGGAAGAAGAGCCAACAACAGTAGCCGCTCTCAAGAAAAAGACGACCTCCAAGTCAAAGAAGAAACAGAGTATACCAAGTAAGACACCCATTAATCCACCATTGTTGGATCAGTTGAAAGAAGCTCCAGGTGACTCGGAGATTTTAAAGGAGATTTGTCAAGAAAAAGAGAAAGTCAAAGTTCCAACACCAGATAAGGTCCGCCTTACAGTTAAAGCAAGCGAGGCATTGTTGGGTACACTGCCAAAGAAGGAAAAGGATCCTAGTACCGTGTACATCACCGTCACTGTTGGTGATGTGATTATCAGAAATACTCTACTGGATCTGGGAGCCAGTGTGAACATCCTGCCCAGCTATCTTTATGAAAAATACAAGAACGAGGAGCTGGAGCCAGCCAAGACGGTCCTGCAACTGGCGGATCAATCCACGAAGGTTGCAAGGGGTAAGCTGACAAACATGATAGTCAAGGTGGGAGATTTCTTTTACCCGGTGGATTTCCTGGTTATGGAGTATAAGAGTTTGGAATATGCGCCCTCGTTAATCTTGGGGCGCCCGTTTTTAGCTACAGCTAGAGCGGTTATGGACCGCAAGACGGGTGACGTGGATATCACCTTTGGAACGAGGAATAGAAGGCTAAACATGTTTGGATGTCAATTGTCTATTCCACCAGGACATGAAAACCCGTGCATGCCCGGTAAAACCCTTATGATACCGAGGATGAATGGTAGGGACACAGAGAATGAGAACCAAGACAAGGAAGGTGAGGATGAGGAAATCCTCTGGAAAGCAAAGGGGCACCCATTCAACTCGATAGATAAAATACATCTTTGGGACATGATCAACATGAAGGAAAAGAAACATCAAGCGTACGTAAAAGATGCAAGAAATGGGGAAGCGAAGGTGTTTCAAATTCTGGACGCGCAGCAACAGTGGATCAATCAGGTGAGTGATCGAATGATACAATTGACAACGTTAATGACTACAATAGTTCACGACATCACGCCGGAAATGGCAAAGTTTGTGTCAAAGAAAAAAATAGGTAAACGCATCACGGTCTGGCTGAAGACGTTAAACTTAGCGCTTGGTGGGAGGCAACCCATTCGTAGGTAGGTTAGTCTTTGTTTTCAAGGTAATTGGGAAGAATTCATCATCATCATCACAGAAAATCGGGATACGAAGTAAGTGTGGGGTCAAGATGTAAGGTATTGGTGCAATTGAAGGGCACGGCGCGGGGAAGGCCAAAGCACACCGCGCTTGTTCAGGAGAACCCGATGCGCAGGGGTTTTCATTTATATGCGCGTCGCGGATTAGCAAGTAGCGCGCAACGGTTTTGATCGGATGGAATAGTTTAACCAGGTACGTGACATTCGCAACTCGCACCTCTTCTCATCTTACACGACGCGGTAAAACAGAGCTCGGATCAACATCAAAACTTTTAGTGTTTTTCTTGCATTCTAGTTGTCTACTACTAAGGTATGTATATCTAAACTAGTTTTCTCGAAGTTATGCATTAAAGCTTGGAATCGGATCGAATAGGGCTAAAATAGAAAAACTTAGAAATTGGCAATGTCGGTCTTTGGGGTGATGTTTTTGCAAAATTCTCACCCTAGTTAGGCTGATGGTTGACAACGCCTAGTAATATCAAGTATTTTAGGCGTTGTTGAGCCGTGTTTTGGTTAATTTATCATTATTAATTGGCTAATATCACTTACTTTTGTGCCAAAGTGCTTGGAAATGTTTTTAGTGTAAATGCAGGGGTTTTAGTGTAATTCTGGAGAAGTTATGGAGCGAAAAAGGCAAAAAGATGGACCTGACAGAAATAGAGGCGCTATCTCTTGAGATAGAGCCGCTATAGACAATAGCGCCGCTATTTCTTGAGATAGCGCCGCTATCTCGCGACCGGATAAAATCTTCGTTTTTGAATTCCGAAAGTCGGGATAAGGCAACACGCGCGTCGCGGATTTTGCTTGGCCGCGACGCGGGAACCCTAATTTCGCACTATTATAAATACCGGAGTCCCGTCCGACTTTTCACTCATCCCGGGACGCGAAGGAGGGATCCGAAGGCACAATTTCGTCAGTTTTTCAGTGGGAATCAATATTTTGGTTAGTAATTTAGTTTTTCTCTTATTTTATCAACTCGGTATCGAGATATTCCGCAATCGGGATTTCTGTCGATTACTCGATGTTCGTTTAGAATTGTAGTTTCTGATTTCAGTAGTAAATGCTTGGTATTTTAGATCTGATTTGATTGTTTGGATATTGGTTTGATGTTTGGTTCTTGGATTTATAAAAGTAATCATCCGGTTTGATGTTATTTTGCATTATTGATGTTTGGATGTGTTTTGATTATATTGGATTGATTGTTTGCTTCTGGATTTTGGACTTAGTTTCTGATTTCAGTAAGGAACTTTAGTCTAGGATTTGATTTGGGTTAGTTTAGTTCATACTTGAGTTAGGTTTTGGCATTGGTCTTGGAATTGTGTTTCTAGTTGGTTTTTGGAAAAGTAGAAACAATACCGCTGGCTGTAGCGTGACACTACAGTTGGTATACTATCGTCTTGTCCTAACCACGTAACTCCTGCGGATCGACCCTGACTACCGCTATACTAGTGTGTGTTAGGTTTTCTCTTATTTTTGACCGCACGACGACCTAGGCGTGTCAAATTTTGGCGCCGTTGCCGGGGAGTTGTGCGCTTAGGATAGACGATCAGTAGGGTTGTTTCTTTTGATGTTGATTTTAGTTTGTTGATTTTTGGTATGTGTACGTCTTCATAATGGGCGATTACATGTACCCGGATCAGTATTATGAAGATTATGGGAATCCGGCCGACACATATTATGAGGATGATTCCTACAATGGATCATTCGATGACAATGGATGGCGGACCGAGGAGTCATCTCAGCTTGAGAATTCTGTAACTTGGGCCCAACTTTGGGTATTCATGTATAACAACTACCATGAGCAGAAGGACCAGGCTAAAGCTCTTGAAAAAGTGCAAGCTTCTTTAGATAGGTTAGAGGAAAGTTGGAAATGTTCACCACCTTCGCCAGAACCGGAGGTGAGTGATTTTTATACCAATGATAATGTGTGTGAACTTGCATCACCTGAATATGTGATGGAAGGGCATACACCATGGGAAAATCAAGAGACCATTGAGGTGGTCGAAAATGTTGTTGAGGAAGAGGTTGTAGGTGACAATGCTACCTCTGACTCAACAGCTTTTGATGTTTTTGAAAATGTTGATAATATCGAGCTGGTGATGAGTGAATCCATACCATCACCAGACGATTTGATTGATGAGGATGTTGTGGAGGAGGCTGTAAGTGACAGTACAGACCCCAGCCCAACTATCCCTGAAATTGTTGATACTATTGGGGAAGGGGGTGTAGATGACAATACTACCCCCGAACCTAGAACTTTTGAAAATTTTGAGTCTTTTGAAAGTAAGGATCTGGTGATGGGTGACTTTCTACCACCACCAGATCAAACCAGTCGCTCACTCTTGGTCCCGATCCACCTATTGGACGATGATCAAGAAGATGATGCCGACGAGTTGGTCTTTGAAAATAATAAACATGATTTCTTTGGCACTCATGATCCATTCATGAATGGAAAATTAGATGTGATTAATACCATCGATGAGGACATTCGGGAGCATCTCAATATGTTGCCTTCCGATCCCATTCGATTGGAAAATTTCTATTGGCACTGCAAGCCAAAATTGCAAAATGAAGACACCATGCGAGATGCGAGCAACAAACAACTTGGGGAACACTTGCTAGGAGAAGCACTGGGCACGCTTCACATCAAGCCGGCAATCTTGAAGAGATACCGAAGGAAAGACCGAGCTTGGAGATTTAAAGTTACTTCTAAGCATTCACGCGAAATAATCAGAAAACGACAACCGGGCAGCAGCAGAGGAACCGGCAAACCATTTGACCCGGGGAAATTGGAGTATGGGATCGATGAAGGAACGGTGGTAACTAAAATTCAAAGGAGACAAATGGCGTACGATCCACCGTAGCCATTGGATGACGGTCCAGCTAAAAGACCGATAAAGAAGCGCTTTCGGGAGGCAACCCGATTTTCGATAAGTATTTTCTTTTATTTTTATTTTTATTTCCATTTTTATTTTTGGTCAAAATATCATTGAAGATAATCATTGTTGAGTGCGATACGGTATGACCCAAGTGTGGGGTGACCATGAGGGATTTGAACGGAAAAACAAAACAATGCACGCGCCGCCAACACCATCAAACCGCGACGCGGGTCGAGGAGAGACCCGATGCACAGGGAATTTTTGCACATACTCGCGACGCGGACATCTTAATTTGGCGCCGCGGACTTTCAACTTTGGTCGATGGACACTGGATCTCATAGCATCTACGCGATGCAATCTTGACACTCTGGCATCGCGGAGACGGAGAATCAGCAAGGACATCAACTTGCAATGTATTATCTTCTTTTGTGTTTTGCAACTTTTATTTTTAATGTGTTTGTTAGTGTGAATAGTATCTTGCCAAATTGTGACTGCTGCACCAACTGATGGAGTTGCATAACGCAAGTGTGGGGTCACCGTACCCCTACACTCGTGTTATGCCGGCGTGTTTACTGCTGCGCCCCGACTTCCGGATTTCATCGTGAATGACGTGAACAATCGACCCTGTTACAGTTTGATCCCGACAATCAAGCAATTCGCCGTTCCAAAAGGGGTAACTCTTTCTCCCTAGTTTTGAAATAAATTTTATGTACAACGGGGACGTTGTACGGTTTTAAGTGTGGGGTGTGGACGGTCGAAAGAGTATTTTTGAAATTTTTGCAGGAAAAGACCAATTTTCAAAATTTTAGCAATTTTTCAAAATTTTTAGTAGATTGTAACTTTGAAATGAATGATTTGTGATTGTGATAGCATTAGTATTTTTCAAGAAATACTATGTAGTTGTTACCATGCTATTAGTTTAGTCAAATAAGTTGAGTTTTAGGAGTTAGACGATTGGACTGTTTTAGGATTGGAATTTAGGAATGAATTATCAATCAGTGGCCTTTGTTGTTCGAGCCGGTAGGTCTAAAATGGGTGGGGCTTATGCACCTTGCCACCTAAGATTGTCTGGTCTGGGATGGTATTTCTGAAAGCTCGCTACACGGACAACATCGAAAGTCATGGATAGTTCTTTTATGGCCTTTAGAATCTGAATGAGTACGTACACTTCATTGTGGACAGAAAATTTGTAATCAATGGTTCTCTAGAAAGCCATGAATTCCAAAGAACATTCCGATTATGTTTTCACGAACTATTCCACTCTAACTCATAAGGCAATAAGCTTTGAAACTGAACACAGTCAAAAATTGTTTGAGTCTTAGTTAAAATCTATTTAAAACTCTCTTGCTTGGGGACAAGCAAGGCACAATTGTGGGGTGTTTGACAACGCCTAGTAATATCAAGTATTTTAGGCGTTGTTGAGCCGTGTTTTGGTTAATTTATCATTATTAATTGGCTAATATCACTTACTTTTGTGCCAAAGTGCTTGGAAATGTTTTTAGTGTAAATGCAGGGGTTTTAGTGCAATTCTGGAGAAGTTATGGAGCGAAAAAGGCAAAAAGATGGACCTGACAGAAATAGAGGCGCTATCTCTTGAGATAGAGCCGCTATAGACAATAGCGCCGCTATTTCTTGAGATAGCGCCGCTATCTCGCGACCGGATAAAATCTTCGTTTTTGAATTCCGAAAGTCGGGATAAGGCAACACGCGCGTCGCGGATTTTGCTTGGCCGCGACGCGGGAACCCTAATTTCGCACTATTATAAATACCGGAGTCCCGTCCGACTTTTCACTCATCCCGGGACGCGAAGGAGGGATCCGAAGGCACAATTTCGTCAGTTTTTCAGTGGGAATCAATATTTTGGTTAGTAATTTAGTTTTTCTCTTATTTTATCAACTCGGTATCGAGATATTCCGCAATCGGGATTTCTGTCGATTACTCGATGTTCGTTTAGAATTGTAGTTTCTGATTTCAGTAGTAAATGCTTGGTATTTTAGATCTGATTTGATTGTTTGGATATTGGTTTGATGTTTGGTTCTTGGATTTATAAAAGTAATCATTCGGTTTGATGTTATTTTGCATTATTGATGTTTGGATGTGTTTTAATTATATTGGATTGATTGTTTGCTTCTGGATTTTGGACTTAGTTTCTGATTTCAGTAAGGAACTTTAGTCTAGGATTTGATTTGGGTTAGTTTAGTTCATACTTGAGTTAGGTTTTGGCATTGGTCTTGGAATTGTGTTTCTAGTTGGTTTTTGGAAAAGTAGAAACAATACCGCTGGCTGTAGCGTGACACTACAGTTGGTATACTATCGTCTTGTCCTAACCACGTAACTCCTGCGGATCGACCCTGACTACCGCTATACTAGTGTGTGTTAGGTTTTCTCTTATTTTTGACCGCACGACGACCTAGGCGTGTCAATGGTGTGTAGGGTGCCTTGCATATATGTTGGATGGAAGCAAAATAGGTACAAAATGAGTGATTTTCAAAACAAACGAACGCCGCGACACGGTATGTTCATCAACCGCGGCGTGCCGTTTGAATCAACGCGTGGCCATAACCGTGGCGTGCGTAAGGACTGATTTCGAAAAATTCTTTTGTTTTGTGATATTTGTGCAGATGGCTCAGCAGGATGTACCGTACGTACCAGAGCACCCGTTGCTACATTTCCCGATGCACTAGAGGAGACACATCGGTACCAGGATCGGCTTCGGGCCATCAGCACAAGTTTGGTCCAGCAGGTAGTATTTTGACCGGGCGGTATTGACAACATCAGGGCTATGGGATCAGTTGCTGCCCTTCCTCCACCGCACCTGGACCTACACGGAGGGGACATTCACATTCACATGCCGGGGCTGGGATAGGCTCATGGCTCGGGAGGACGACATCGCTTACAAGGAGCTCATACTTGAGTTCTTTTCCACTTTTAGATACGAGCCAGCCTCGGAGGAGCCCAGGTCCCACCTTATCAGATTCAGGCTCGGGGGACAGAGCTGGGAGTGCACGCTCCGAGATTTCGGCAGACACACGGAGATCTATACCAGTGAGGAGGTTGCCAGCATCCACTTCCAGCCCTTCCTGGCTGCTTGCATCCCTGATCAGCCAAAAAGGGAGACTGACAAGATCATTTAGGCATGGATGTCCAATGATCGATTCGAGGCCGGGGGGCTCCACAGACTCACGCACCGCATAATCTCCACATCCATTGCACACCGCAGGGGATGTGAGAAAGGTGCCCTTGACGACATGTTGTACATGTAGGTCCTCTCTGACCCGAGCAAGTTCCTCAACCTGCCTTTCACCCTAGCAGTTTTCCTGACATCCAGAGCGTCGGGCGCGGGCGTGAAGAGCCCGATGACCGGTGGGCACTTTATCACAAGACTAGCCCGATCGTACGACATCTTGACCGCTGATGTTATTGCCCATTTGAGGCCGATGCCACCTACTCGTGCTCAGGGACGATATCCTAGAGTCGATGAGGGTGCTCCAGCTAGTGAGACAGGGCGTGTATAGGATACTACCAGAGATCGAGCCAGCCAGACGCCCAGCGGGACAGCAGGCACAGGTACAGCCTCCACCAGAGATCGCCAAGGAGGAGGAGCTGTTGGTGAGGCCCACCAGGAGGAGGAGATTGGAGACAGATGTCCAGCCACCATCGCAGCCACACCCAGCACCACAGCCTATAGACGTACAAGCTGCCTTGAGAGACATTGTTGCGAGGATGACACAGCTGGAGGACCAACAGATTTGGATTGCGGAGGCACTACGAGAGCTCCTTCTTCAGGCTGGACGAGATCCACAAACCTTCCCCACTGCTGGTCATGATGATGAGGCTGGTCCATCTAGGACGCAGCACGATGGTGATGAGTGATCTTATTTGTTCTCTTTGTTATTTTTGGAAACATTGTACATAAACTTACTTTTAGTTCTTTACATTTACTTTTGCTTTTTGCGTTTAATTGTTTGTTGAGTGTTTTTGTATGCAAGTACCAACGAGATCCATCAAGGGGTTGTTTAACACAAGTGTGGGGTCATTGTACCCCTACACTTGTCACATACCGGCGTGTTCACTGTTGCGCCACAACTCCGGACAGTCACACCAAGTTGCACATTTTCAATATCCTGTTATAGTTTATTCCGATAAGCAAGCAGTTCTACCGTTCCTAAGGGGGTAACTCATTTCTCCCTTGTTTTGAATTTTTTATGTACAATGGGGACGTTGCACGATTTAAAGTGTGGGATGGGACGATCGAAAATAGTATTTTTGAATTTTTTGCGAAAATAGTCCATTTTTCAAAATTTTTAGCAAATTTCAAAATTTTTAAGAAGTTGTAATTAGAAAACGAATACCTGTTGAGTGTTATAGCATATAGTATTTTTTAAAAAATACTATTTAGTTGTTAGCATGCTATGATTGAGTTAAAATAAGTTGCGTTTTTAGGAGTTAGAAAATTCTAGATTTAGAACACCTTAGGATTGAGATTCAGGAAGGAACTGTCAATCAGTGGCTTTTGTTGTTTGAACCGGTAGTTCTGAAATGGGTGGCCCCGAAAGGGCACTTATGCACCTTACTACCTAAGATCGTCTAGTAGATAGTATTTTCGAAAGCTCGTTACACGGACAACATCGAAAGTCCTAGACATTTCTTTAGCAACATTTAGAATCTGAATGAGTAAGTTTGCATTTGTGAACCGAAAATTTGTAATCAATGGTTCTTTAGAAAGTCGTGATTCCCAAAGGGTATCCTGGTCATTTTCTTAAAAATCATTTTTATCTAACTTCTAGGTACAATAAACTTTGAAACTAAAAGAATTCAAAAATGTTTGAGTTCTAGTTAGAATTTGTTAAAAACTCTCTTTCTTGAGGACAAGCAAGGCACAAGTGTGGGGTGTTTGACGACACCTAGTAATATCAAGTATTTTAGTCGTCGTTGAGCCCTCTTCTAAGTAAAATATATATCATAAACTGTTATATTACTCACATTTATGTGTCTAGTGCTTGTGTGCGAATTATATACAATACAGGGGTTAAAAACGTGCAAAATGGTCAAGTTTAGAATGAAGTCCACTTTCTGGCAAAAGTACACGCGCGCCGCGGGTTGGTAGACACGCGCGACGCGGGACAGCTGTGTATCGGATCAGAGTTTCAAATTCAAAAAGCGAACATCGGGGGTACAGATAAGGACGCACCGCGGATTTCACCCTTGCGCGCCACGTCCAGGCAATTTTCGTAACTATAAATAGAGGCCTCCGGTTCGTGTTTTGGGAGGGAAGACCCGACCTTTGAGTGGAAATCAAGCCTCTTCGACTCGTATTTTCGTATTCCACTGATCAATAGTTGGTAGTTGCGTAGTTTTAGTTTATTTTCTCGTATTTCGGTTTTGATAATCGCGTGTATGCACCGATTCTGGATTATAGAACTCGTTGGATTACGTGATTCTGGATTATTGACCAAAGTCAGAATCATTCGGCTTCTAGTTTGGTTTAGTTTTAATACAAGCATTCGGTTTTATTTATTGTTCGGTTTTTATTTCGGTTTTTACGATTTATCATTTATTTGATCGTTTGGCGTGTTTGGCGATTCTGATTTTCTGAGTATACATCAGGGTCAGAACGTGCTAGTAGTTTGGATCGAGAGTTGGAATTGAATAGTTTAATAATCGCAAGTTTATGTTTTTTATAGTTCGTATTGTTTGGATTTTGCCAAGTGTATGGAACGACACCAACTATAGAGTGACACTATAGTTTGGTTATTTCTTGACACAGACTTTAACCACTGACTCCATGGTTCGACCCTTACTTCCACTAGCTACTGTGCTTGTAAGGTATTTATCTAGTATTTTTGATCGCATCGACGACTACGACGATGTCAGTATCTTGGTGCCATATTGAATCTTGGTCTTCTGAGTTTTCATATTGATGGTCTATTTAGAGGTGTATTGGGGATGTCCTTCCTTGTGTCTCTCTAGAGTACGTTATGTATCTCCATGACAACATCCTTACGATCTCCCATTCCAGTGATTGAAACCAAGGATCATGTTGTTGTTGATACTTCTTGGCTTCAAAATCTTCTTTACAAGCTTCTCTCCCCCATTCTTAAAACCACGTGACAGTAGTGTTGAATACCTCTGTGTAATCATGTGCAACATCATTAGACAAAGTAATCAGGATAACATACATTTTCTCCGAGACAAAGTTGCCGTGAGCGAGGTGCGGTACTTCATATTTCATCATCTTCTCAATATGTCAACCTCATCACTAAATGCATTGCTTCGCTTCCTATCATGGATTTTCAGGACCAAACGTTCACTCATTCCTGGGTTTAAATTGTGCGGAATGTTATCGTAAAATATTATATAGCGGTAGGCCCATTTGTATTTATTTATATTCTCGGCTCATTGACCACATTCTCTTGTATTTATATCCGATAATTAATTGTAATTAATCAATGAGAATCAATTCAATAACAGTCTTAGTTACTATCCTCCTTCAAATCTTCAATCATAAAATGCGCCATATGTGCTCCTCGATCAAGGTGTGGAGCGGTAAAAATTCAGTATCAAAATGCACCATGCAATCGTTATCAGGTTGTGAAGAAGTAAACAGTCGGCTATAGGATATTATTCGACTATAAGATATCACTATTTTCCAATCGGATTTAGTGCTTTCAATGTAACCTAAAACCAAATGTCACTTGGCACTACCTGGGCCATTCATTAGATTTCCCCCAAAGATCATCCTACTTATATCCTAAACACACATCTCATTCACACCAGTTCCAAATTAGGAGAGCTAACGAGTTTGAACGGCTAAAAAGGATTAGTAAGTAATTCATTTTTTACACGTTATATATATGAACTCTGAATAATTGTTAAATCTATGTGAATTGATGTCACGCATTCGAATTCAAAGGAAACCAGTGACTGGACAAAGACAGGCGGAGATAGTCAAACTCTTGTGTATGGGAAGCAATCATGTCACCATATGAAACTAACATCAGATCAAACCGAGTAAAAATACATGTTACGAGTAAGAATACATGTGTATAAATAAACAACCATATGTTATTTTCCTTTAATCCGTCCAACGGTAATCTCTGTGGAGTTCCAAATGTTGATTTTCCATTTAAACAGGGTAAAAATATTCATGATGATAAGTAGATGACGGTAAACTAACAATTGTCTCGTTGTTCGCAAGTACCTGCATGCATGTATAACTATTCATCCAGGTTAAGAAGTTGACACGTCGTAACTACAAAACAAATACCTTTGACAGGTGTCATAATTCACTTTTCACACATGGCCTAAGGAAATCCGTTTCCTCTTACACCCAGCCACGTCATTTTTGCTTTCTTACGTTGGTTATCATACGTTTTAAGCGAAAGCTGATCAAATCTTGTACGTGTATATTTCACTTTTACATCTATATCTAAAGAAATATAATAATCAAAGATATATATATATATATATATATATATATATATATATATATATATATATATATATATATATATATATATATATATATATATATATATATATATAGACTTAGGATCTTTTGAGAACCAACTTCACCCCGAGAACCCGAGAACTCCCAAACCGATTTTTTTTTCAAAAAACCGACCCCATAGGCCTCTAAAACGCACACTTTTAAGACTTTTCGAAAAAAAAATTTCCGAAAAAAACGACTTTTTTTTTTAAAAAAACTTTGCACATGTACAAAAAAAAAACTTTGCACATGTGCAAAGTTTTTTATACGTACATTTTTTTTCAAGTTTTTTTTTATGGATGTCTTTCTAACATATATTTAAGGCGTTCTGTAAAAAAAATTTCAAAAAAAATGTACGTATAAAAAAGTTTGCACATGTGCAAATTTTTTTTTTTGTACATGTGCAAAGTTTTTTAAAAAAAAAAAGTCGTTTTTTTCGGAAATTTTTTTTTCGAAAAGTCTTAAAAGTGTGCGTTTTAGAGGCCTATGGGGTCGGTTTTTTGAAAAAAAAATCGGTTTAGGAGTTCTCGGGTTCTCGGGGGACTTGTGGTTCTCAAAAGATCCTAACTCTATATATATATATATATATATATATATATATATATATATATATATAAAGTTCATGAAGTAACGAAACTATCTAGCAGGTGATGATATACGTACGATGCGAATGTTGTATGTTTAGCATCGTATACTATACTTTTATTTGTGAATTAATTGAAAGAATAATTAATGTATGATAAATGACTGGATCATTGTATGCATTTTAGTCAAACTAGTACGCCAAAACAAGACATCGTGTTTTGAAATCCTGCAAACGAATTTCTATCCGTATGTTTGCCCGAAACAGAAGCTTATCCGTATATACACAATATAAATATATATATATATATATATATATATATATATATATATATATATATATATATATATATATATATATATATATATATATATATATATATATATATATAGGGTCCGGTTCCGGTGAGGACTCTTTTTTCGGTGAGGACTTGCGAGGATACCTTAAAAAAATTGAAAAAAAATATAAAAAAAATACAAATCATAAAATCGAGAATAGTACTATATCATTATCAAAAAAAAAATTTGAAAAAAAAATTTGCATCATTGCAAAACGTAATGATGCAATTTTTCTGTTTTTATTTTGGATCATTATTTCATTATAAAAAAAATAATGATCGAAAAGTTTTTTTTTGAATATTTTTTTCTCCGATATAGTATTATGATCCATTTTATTATTTATATTTTTTTTATATTTTTTTTCAATTTTTTTAAGGTGTCCTCGCAAGTCCTCACTTTAAGAAGAGTCCTCACCCGATCCTGATTATATATATATATATATATATATATATATATATATATATATATATATATATATATATATATATATATATATATATATATATATATATATATATATATATACAATAGTTGCGTACCCGCGCAATGCCGTGAGCGAGGTGATATTGGTTAAAAATACATTGTTATTGGTTAAAAATACATTGTGTTTATGGCATTATAATAAAATGTTTGTTGTTTTCGGTAAAATCATTCATTCCACAATTCTTTATTTGGCGGCATGTTGTCTTAATAGTTATGTTAAAACACTTCAATTAATATTAATATATTTTATTTTGAAAAATATTGTTTTGACAAATTGTTATCAATATATCTTACTTTATAACATAATTAGCAAAATATGGGTTTTAATTCAACACATACGATATCCATGGAGATAGTTCAAAAGTTAACCCGTAAAACACATTCTAATTAACAGTTGTATTCAATATTTTATTCCCAGTTAGAGATATTTATTAGTTAAACTATAGAATGGGTTCAAATGAAATGTTTGGGATGTACTTCAATTTTTATCCCGTCAAAAATATGACGCAACAGTCAAAATCAAAAGCTGTAAAATTACTTGATAACCATTATTTATTTATTAGAATTATTAGGATTTATCCCGTCAAAAATATGACGCAACAGTCAAAATCAAAAGCTGTAAAATTACTTGATAACCATGATTTATTTATTAGAATTATTAGGATTTATTTTGAATTTAGGTTGAATTAACCTTAGAGTGACATGTGGAATAAAGGCCTTAAAAGGGTGCCACGTGGCACTAAAGTGCTTTTTAAGTTCATATGAGACCATTATATTTCGTGATACTGGGAGACGCATTCCTAGCCACTCATTTTGGGTGTAAAAAAAAAATTAAAAAATGCAAAATAAATGAAAAAAATTGAAAAAAAAAATATTTATTTATTATTTTCATCGTTTTTTTATTTTAAATTTTTATATAAAAAATAAAAATATTAACTTTTTTTACATATTCTAGTAGAATATTACACTATTCTGTGTAATATTCTATTAGAATATTCAACAATCCAGTGAATTTTTTTTATTTTTCCAGATTTTTTTCTATTTTTTTATTTTTTAGATAGAATAAATAGCGAAAATTAGTAGGAAATTTTTTTTAATGAAAATTCTCATTATATTACCTATTTTAATTTTAATTTTTTGAATTTTTTCCATAAATAACTATCAATTTTGTGATAGGATTACTGCGAAATCACTAAGTATTATAAAATAATTCTCTTTATCTAATTGTAGTTTTAAGACATTTTATTACTTTTGCATAAAAATTTTTATCGAAAATATATGTAACTCTAATACTCCATTTTTGCACTATGAAAGTTATTTTTCTTTTGTAAATGATTTTTGAAGACTTCACAACAAAAAGCATCATAGAAATTTCGATAATGTTTTTTAGATATATGGAAAACAATATTGTAGTACAAGAAGAAAAATTCATAGTATGTAGTTTCTTTTGGTTTTTAAAAATAAAATTTTGGTAAGGACCACACAAAAATCAAATTTCAAAGTAAATAGTGATTTTGTAATGGTCTATTATGAAATTGATAGTTATTTACAAAAATAACCTAAAATAAATATTTTATAAAACAGAAAAAACTAGAAAGTACAAACAACTATAGGCCTGGTTCCATTTTGATTCCATTTTTTGTTCATATGGTCTTCGATTTTTTAATTTCACTATGGTACTTGTTACCGGCTACTACATGTTTCACCTGTTACATACACATCCATACAGATACTCATAAACATATATACATCTATGTGTGTATGTATATATGTGTAAATATATGTATGTGTATAAATATATGTTTGTGTATATGTGTATATGTATGCATATGTATGTGTATCTTTCTAACGCCTCAAACCTTGTTTTTGATGATGTGTTGAGTGAAAGTTATAATGATTTAGAAATTTAAAAATGCCTAATTACATTAAGGAGCAACAATATACCAACTAGGAAATTCTAGAACCTTATGTACGTGTATCATTTTAATAGGCAGATCACACGTATCTTAAAAGCTTTTCAGCTTGCTTCAGGTTTAAAAATCAATTTATTTAAAAGTAAATTAATTGGAGTTGGTGTTGATTTTCAAATGGTTCAAGAAATGGCAGCCTTGGTGGGGTGTAAACTCTTACCTTTTGTTTATCTGGGCGTTCTGGTTGGGGGTAACATGAATAGAATTTGTCTTGGAAACCTATGATTGACAAGTTTGTGCAAAAATTGTCTACATGGAAAGCCAAGCTTCTTTCTATAGGAGGACGTTTAACTTTGCTAAAGGCAGTTTTGGGTAGCACGACTATTTACTATATATCTATTTTAAGGTTCCGGAAATGGTTATAAGAATGCTAGAGTCTTTAAGATCTAGATTCTTTTTAGGTGCTGATTTGGGAGAAAAGAATATCCATTGGATTGCTTGGAAACGAGTTTTGGCTTCTAAAAATAAAGGTGGTTTGGGGGTTTAAAGCTTATGGGCTTTTAACAAGGCTCTATTATTCAAATGGTATTGGAGATTTTTTGAGGATCCGAAGGCTCTTTGGGTGAAAGTTATTTCAGCTATATATGAAGATATAAGGGGCGGAGTGTGTTCTTCTAGAAATTATGGAGGGCTAAGTCCTTGGGTAAATATGGTTAAAGGAGTTGAGAAGCTTAGAAATGACGGTATTGATCTTCACGAATTTATTTCAATTAAAGTTGGTAAAGGGCAAGACACTAGATTTTAGCTTGATGCTTGGTTAGGGAACACCCCTTTTAAAAATCTTTTCCCAAGGATTTATGCTCTTGATAAAGATCCCCAACCTAAGGTGGCGGATAGAAATACAATAGAAAAGTTGAAGAATGGGCTATTAGACAGCCAAGAGTGGGGGTCCTTATAAATCAATTGAATGATTTGGGAGCTAAATTGCTGGAGGTCATGGTTTCAGAGGATAAGGATCGTATGATGTGGGAACTTGATGATCAAGGGTGTTTTTAGGTTTCTACAACAAGATGATTTTTGGATGGAGAGACTTTGCCTAATTCGACGACACATATTAGATGGAATAAACTTCTTCCAATTAAAGTAAACGTTTTGATGTGGATAATTATGTGGGATAGGATTCCAACCAGATTAAACCTTAGATACAAGGGTATTGATCTGGATTCTTTGTTATATCCTACGTGTGAGATTGGAGGTTAAAACTTGGAACATGTGTTTGTTAATTGTATTTTTTCAAGTGCCATTTGAAATAAAATTGCTAAATGGTGGGAAATTCCTTTGATTAACATTCATTCAGTGTCTTCTTTACTGTCTTGGGTGGATAAAACGAATATGAAGGTGGATCAGAAAATGATATTTGATGCGGTGGTGGATGTTACTTTTTGGAACATTTGGAGCTTTCGTAATAAGCTCGTTTTTGGAACGATAAACCACGAAAAGACAAGGTCTTTGATGAGATTAGATCCACTTCTTTCTTTTGGATTAAAAATAGACATATGAAGTGTAAGTTAAGTTGGGATAGTTGAGTGTCATATCGTAAACTTGCGATGTCAAACTTGTAATCTTTTTGTTTTTTCTCTAGCTCCTTACTAGAGAAGTTTTTTTATAATAATCATGTCGTTCCAAAAAAATGCCTCAAACATTTCATGCATGTGTATATGTATCATTTTAATGTCTAAGACCTTGTTCCTAATGATATGTAAAGTGAAAGCTATAATGATTGTGAACTTTTAGAGCACGTATACATGCATACATAGACACATACACATGCATGTACATGAATACACACATACACACACATTTATATATATATATATATATATATATATATATATATATATATATATATATATATATATATATATATATATATATATATATATATATATATATATATATATATATATATATATATATATGTGTGTGTGTGTGTGTGTGTGTGTGTGTGTGTGTATATATATATATATATATATATATATATATATATATATATATATATATATATATATATACACACACACACACACATATATATATATACACACATATACATATACATATACATATACACATGTGTGTGTACTTATATAAGTATGTATATGTATGTATAAGTGTGTGTGTGTGTGTATGTGCATACATTTGTATATGTATGTATGCGTGTTTAAGAATATGTGTATACATACACATACACACATAATAATAATAATAACAATAATATTAATAATAATAAGGGTAAATTGCATAAAAGTCACTAACTTTTCCAATTTTTTCGATTTTGACACTGTATTTTTAGTTTTTGCAGTTAAGTCATTATGTTTTCAGAAAAATTGCAATTAAGTCATTATGTTTTCCAAAAAGTTGCGAAAATGACCATATGACTGGATGACAACAGGTTACCAGGTCATATGGTCAGATTTGCAATTTTCCAGAAAACCTAATGACTTAATAGCAAAAATAAAAAAACATAGTGTCAAAATCTAGACATCTGAAAAAGTTAGCGACTTTTCGGGTTCGGGTTATTCGGTTACGGTTCGGTTTTCGGGTTGGTGATAGCCTTTAATCGGTTTGGCGGTTCGGGTTCGATTTGGTTAAAAGTCGGTTTTCGGTTTACGGGTTAATCGGGCTTCGGTTTTAGCGAGTTCGGGTTGATTAAACCGTTTAACAAAAACTCAAATAATAAATTGTTATTTTACGGTAAAAGTTTGACAAGATTTTTTAACCAAACCGTTTCGGTTTTAGCGAGTTCGGGTTTCGGTTTTAGCGAGTTCGAGTTGATTAAAAGTTTGATTAGGTAAGGTGACCTTGTTTTCGGTAAATATGAAAACGAACCATTTAATATTGTTGTTTTGGGACCAGATTTTTTAACCAAACCGATTAAACGTTCAAATAAGATTAGACGAACCATTTAATTGTAATTCCTAATGCTATCATTTCTATTAGGAAAAAAAGGGTGTTATATAATCTAATATAAAAATAAGTATATATTTAATATTAATTTTTAAACGGTTTACGGTTTCAAACCAAATTTTTTTAACCAAACTGAACCCGAACCGCCAAACCGATTAAAGGCTATCACCAACCCGAAAACCGAACCGTAACCGAATAATCCAAACCCGAAAAGTCGCTAACTTTTTCAGATGTCTAGATTTTGACACTATGTTTTTTTATTTTTGCTATTAAGTTATTAGGTTTTCTAAAAAATTGCAAATCTGACCATATGACCTGGTAACCTGTTGTCATCCAGTCATATGGTCATTTTCGCAACTTTTTGAAAACATAATGACTTAATTGCAATTTTTCTGAATACATAATGACTTAATTGCAAAAACTAAAAATGCGGTGTCAAAATCGAGAAAATTGGAAAAGTTAGTGACTTTTATGCAATTTACCCTAATAATAATGACTAAAGTAAAATTTTAAAATAGAAATTATAAATAATAAAAATAATTAATCATAAAAATGAATAATACTGATAATAATATGTGATATCTCTTTAAGAGGGACCAAAGCAAAAGGAAAACTTAAGTTAAGGACGAAAATGGAATCGGAACATGAAGTTTCCTCATCGTAATTACCGTAAATTGTCATATATGAGTGAAACCTATAGTAGAAAATAATAACGACCAAATTATTAAAACACTAAACCAAAAATAATTTTGGCCAAAATAGAAACTCGAATAATAATTTAATATGGTTTCTCACGTTTTTTCTCTGGGATAATGACTTAAAACGCTAATAAAGTTTTAAAAATGTATAAAAAACACTAGTCAACTTTAATTTGTACACATTACACCATCAAAGTATACATTTTATTTACATTACACCATCAAAGTTATCCGTTTGTTCACATTTAACTTTCATCCACCGGCATTAGCCGGCCATCTTTATCTGTACGGAAATAAAAAAAGGAAAAATGATTTAGAATGGTAACGAAGTTTCAAAGGTGTTGGATTAGGTTTTTTTTTTTTAACGGCAAATCTATCTTATTCCTACTCCTAAACTACTCCTTGTTATGTTAGTGTCAGGGTTTGAACCCATGACCTCCTTGTTAGTATATCACCTTGTTAGCCAAGTGGGCTAGCCCAACTTGTTGTTGGATTAGGTGTCTAAGCCATGACTTATAATTTGTATTTATCTTATTAATAGAAGCAAAGTCCATTTGGGTTGCCCTCAAAGCTAGAGGTTTGGTATAGAGTTCAGTAGAGAGAAAGATTGATTTATTAAATATTTAATAAATCAATAGAAATAAAATAAATAGTTTATTAATATATTAAAGTGATAATATATTAATTAGAAACTATATTAATTAATTAGAAATTAATCTAGAATTAATTGGAATTAATTTAGTGATTAATTTAATTAATTAAAAGTGCAAGGACTGGTTTTGTAATTATTCAATAGTTGAATATTGACTGGCCAGTGGAATCCAAGTGGTGGGAAAAATTATGGAGGGAGCCTCCATGATTTCGAAACCCTAATTAGGGTTTTAGAGGCTTGGTCCATTTGATAAAAGGCTTGTCAAAAGTTGGGCTCCTCTAGGGTTTTGACTGTACCACCTGGAGGCTATAAATAGGGAACCCTAATCCTGCGCCAACTACACTCTGCCTCTCTGGAATTCTGTTCTCCTCCTCTTGCTGTTGGGTGTGATCTCATTTGAGGCAGGACAACTGTGCTGCTAGCTTCAAGAAGAAAATCAAAGGTTGGTTTTTCTTGTTTTAATTCTTTAGAAATTAATTGTTGGCCTTAGGTTTTTGTTATATGTTCATTGATAGAAAAGCATAGATCCTCATTCTAGGTTGCATGTGAACTTAGGATTATTAGTTCATTGATTGCTAAAACCTTTCAAAAGGTACACATTATACCATCAAAGTATACATTTTGTACATATTATGCCAACTATGTTTTTCATTTGTACACATTTGATATTTGGTCCACCGATATTAATGACTTGCTAGTTAGCATTAGGGGAGAGCAAAAACCAAACCGTAAATCGAAAAACCGAAACCGAATGAATAAACTGATGGTGCGGTATGATTTTTACAGTGCGGTATACAATGCAAAACCACACCGTACTACAAATAATCGGTTTTTAGAAAATAAAAAACCTACGGTTCGGTTTTTGCTCACCCCTAATATTAATCAGCATGCAATTAATATCGATGGACCAAAGGTCAAATGTGTACAAATGGAAAACATAGTTGGTATAATGTATACAAAATGTATACTTTGATGGTGTAATATGTACAAATGAAAGTTGAATGATGTTTTTTGTATATTTTTTAAACTTTTAAATCATTTTTCCATTTGTTATTTCCGTATAGATAAAGATGACCGGCTAATGTCGGTGGATCAAAGGTTAAACTTAAACAAACGGATAACTTTGATGGTATAATCTGTACAAAATGTATACTTTGATGGTGTAATGTATACAAATGAAAATTGAATGATTGATTTTGTACATTTTTAAAACTTTTTTACCCTTTTAAGTCATTATCCATTTTTCTCTCTATGAAGCACCACCTTCAAAGGTGGCTACTTCCTTTTCTTGACTTAAAATATTTATGTGTTATAATTTATACGGAAATAAATGTTGAAAATTATTTTTTATTCTAATTTTTTGACTCTTTTATTATAACACAAACTCTTGAGCATATATTTTTAAGGGATAATATCATAAAAGGCCAGAAATATTTGGCTGTATTCTTGCATTTTTTACTCATTAAAGTCCTTAAGTTTGACAGAAACATTTACATTTTCCCCTATGACCTACCATCAAAGTTTTCTAGGTTCCCGTAAAATGATATTCGTAAAAATAAAAACCATTAAGTTTGTAAAAGTTTTATGTTTTTACCCTAGTTATTTTTTATATTATACGTGTTTATGAATTAAAAAAATATTTAATATATGAAAATATATATTTATGCATGAAAAATATTTCATTAAATATCGTATTTACGTCTTAAAAAATGCTATTTATGCGTATACGTGTTTTTGCCGGTTGATAAGGTTTGAAATGTAAAAAAATATTTAGTATTGTTACGTTTTTGGAAGTATAAATATATATTTTTTTTGCATATAAACACGTATGTAGCGGTCAGAAGCATATTACGAAACGAAATAAACACATTTATATTTGTAAAAACATCAAAATACACATTTATATTTCAAAAGAATATATTCTAAATATTTTAGAAAACGTAAAATACATATTTATATTTCTAAAAACATAGTAATACTCCTAAAAAACATATGTATATATTTTTAAAAACGTAAAAAGAAAAGATTTTAACAATGTTAGATTTTTCACTGTTACATAAAAGGTAAATACGTTTTTTACATTTTATACCGTACAAACCGGCAAAAAACATATACAATAAAATATTCTCTTTTAAAACGTAAATACGCTATTTAATTTACTTTTTTTTTTCTTGTATAAATTTGTATTTTCGCGTATTTTTTCATATTTTGTCCTTTCATATATATATATATATATATATATATATATATATATATATATATATATATATATATATATATATATATATATATATATATATAAACAAAAAAATAATAAATACAAACATATAGGTTTTTTACGAATTTTATTTGATAGTAACCTACAAGCCTTTAATAGCAGGTCAAAAAAGAAAATCTGAATAACTCTGTCAAATTTAACGACTTTAAGAATCCGAGAATACGTAAAAGAATAAAATCAAAAATTTCTAACAAATTTAAAGACTTTTATGATATTATTATTATTCGTAAAGTAAAAATAACTTGCTTTTTAGTAAGACTTGCCCTCGGTCTTTATGTTCGATAACCCATTTAGATATGTTCGTAAAATTATATCTATATTTAGAAGACTACAAAAACATGAAGGATAAATATCAAAGACAGAATAGGAAAACATTGTTTTAATGAAAAATTAAAAAAATATATATATTTCTTCATTACCCAAAAAATTTATCATGACCTCTCTCCCACCACCCCATCCCCAACGAAGGCTATAAATTGAGGACTTGGAGAAATACCCATTTCATAGAGCTTCTTATAGGTGTATAGCATTCATATACAAAATACAAAATTACAGTTCTACCCATGGCTGCATCTTTCTCCGTTCCTTCAATGGTATCTCCCTTTCCTTTCTCTTTATGCATATGTATATGAGTACGTATATTCTTCACAAATCTACCAAATATATTTGTTCAATCAACTCTATTTATGTACATGTTATACATATCAAAAACATTAGAAAGAGATTACTGACTTGTTAATGCAACTGGATTTACTCGTTTAAATGAAATTGATGATCTTTTTTTAATAATTGAGCCATGACAACATAAATTACTAAGAAATATACATTGTTGTATAGTTCGAGAAAAACATGTAGCATTATTTTGTAAACAAATCATCAAATTTTCAGAAAAAATAACCAGATTATTTAATGTACTCTGGGCTTAAATTTATAACTATGTTTTGACCAGTTTTATTCAAAAGGGTAGATTCCAAGCTATTTGGTCTTAACGTGTCTTGAAACAGTATATTTTTATATAGTATAAGTGTAAAAATACTGTTTCACAGTTTCAACATATATCTCCTTTTATCATCGCAAAGCATCTCATGAAAGGTTTTTTCTTTTTTTTTTAATTTTTTTTATGTTAATTGTCTCTACAAATAGAAAATCAAATGTTTTTAGGGGTTTTTTATTACGAATCAATGGAACCAAGGTTCTATGTATTTATCTTTTTGCTAATAAATGTGTTGTAGATAAAACTTTATCAACTATGGGCCGAAATTGTGATCGGGTCGGTGCAAATTTTAAAATATGTTATAATAATATACGCCCTTGTATTGCATTGGCCTTTAGAACGGTTGTTTTTTGGCATTAAAAGAGACTCTATGAAGGGGTAGATTTGGTATTTCGTTACTAATGACAAAAATTTTAATTGGATGTGCAGATTTTGGAAGAGGAAGGAAAATTTCAAGCAGAGGTAGCAGAGGTGCAAGCATGGTGGAACTCCGAGCGGTTCAGACACACACGCCGCCCATACTCCGCCCGTGACGTGGTATCTCTCCGGGGCAACCTTCGCCAATCCTACGGCTCAAATGAGCAAGCCAAGAAGCTGTGGCGAACCCTTAAGAACCATCAAGCCAATGGCACATCTTCACGTACCTTCGGTGCACTAGACCCGGTCCAGGTCACCATGATGGCTAAACACCTTGACACCATTTACGTGTCAGGGTGGCAATGTTCATCCACCCATACATCAACAAACGAGCCGGGCCCCGATCTCGCTGACTACCCGTACGACACTGTTCCCAATAAAGTCGAGCATCTATTTTTTGCCCAACAATACCATGACCGGAAACAGAGGGAAGCCCGAATGAGCATGAGCCAAGAGGAGCGGGCCCGAACTCCGTTTATTGACTACTTGAAGCCCATCATAGCCGATGGTGACACTGGATTTGGCGGGGCCACGGCCACTGTAAAGCTTTGTAAGCTTTTTGTGGAACGTGGTGCGGCTGGAGTCCACATTGAGGACCAGTCTTCTGTGACCAAAAAATGTGGTCACATGGCTGGAAAAGTTTTGGTAGCGGTCAGCGAACATATTAACAGGCTTGTAGCCGCCAGGCTGCAGTTTGACATAATGGGAACCGAGACGGTCTTGGTTGCGCGTACTGATGCTGTTGGAGCCACATTGATCCAGTCCAACATTGACACTAGAGACCACCAATTTATCCTCGGTGCGACCAACCCTAATCTAAAAGGAAAGGGGTTGGCCACACTATTATTCGAGGCAATGGCGGCTGGGAAAACCGGGCCCGAGCTTCAAGCGCTCGAGGACAACTGGCTATCAATGGCCCATTTGAAAACGTTTTCTGACGCGGTTGTGGATGCGATTGGAGCAATGAATGTTTCAGAAACCGAAAAGAGAAGAAAACTAAATGAATGGATGAACTGTTCGAGTTATGAAAAGTGTCTATCGAACGAGGACGCGAGAGAGATCGTCGCGAGGCTCGGGCTCACCAATTTCTTCTGGGACTGGGACTTGCCGAGAACCCGAGAAGGGTTCTACCGGTTCAAGGGATCGGTCGAGGCGGCTATAGTTCGTGGTTGGGCTTTTGCCAACCATGCAGACATCATATGGATGGAAACCGCGAGCCCAGACATGGTCGAGTGCACCAAATTCGCACAAGGGGTCAAGATGATGCAACCGGAGACTATGTTGGCGTACAATCTCTCACCTTCTTTCAATTGGGACGCGTCCGGAATGACCGACGCCCAAATGATGGATTTTATCCCGAGAATTGCGAAATTGGGCTACGTTTGGCAGTTTATCACGCTTGCGGGTTTTCATGCTGACGCTTTAGTTACCGACACTTTTGCGAAAGATTATGCGACACGTGGGATGTTGGCTTATGTGGAGAGGATTCAGAGGGAGGAAAGGAAACATGGGGTGGACACATTGGCTCATCAAAAGTGGTCTGGTGCAAATTATTATGATAGGGTGCTTAGGACTGTTCAAGGTGGCATCACTTCAACAGCTGCAATGGGCAAAGGTAAACGACTTTTTACATTTAGTGACAGAGTTGTCGCTAAAATTCTTTTTTTTAATAACGTGATGGCTTGAGTTGTGGTTGACGGTGTTGGTTTTGGTTCTTATTACTAACAAATTTGTCACAATAACTCAAAGCCAAACAATATATTTGATTCATATTAGTAGTTTACTGAAAATGTTGATGTAAATGTAGGAGTGACCGAAGATCAATTCAAGGAGACATGGACGAGGTCCGGGGCAACCGACATGGGAGATGGCAGTGTTGTGATCGCAAAATCAAGGATGTAGAACAACCATCGATAATCAAGTATCAAGCATGGCCATTCTATTATTATGATTATTATTATTATTATTATATTACTTTTACTTTAATTTTGTTTTATGAAGTAGCTTAGTAACAATGTGGTGAAATAATGTCCATGTGATGATCTGGATATTTTCAGGGTGGACGTTTGTATTGTGTTGAAAACGAATGTTTTGTGCTTGTGATTTCTTTTTTCTGTATGTTTAAGATTCCATATGAAATTAAAGTACCGAGTTTGAAGCTTCTCTTTATTTGAAACAACTTGGTTTTGTTTTTGGCTTTCGAAATATTGTTGTGATTGCTTTTGATTTATAACTAGCACTATGTTTATAGGTTTCTCGACTATAGTTGTTCATTTGAATATATTTTCTAATAATATGATAAATTAATGTTGTATTAAATGATTTGTTTGCTATAACATCATCTTTATTTCTACCATAACATCATATTTGAAAACTTTGTCCAAGTATAATGTCAAGTAAAAACTGAACGTTATCACCATAATAATGTTATAAACTGGTAAAACTTTTTAGAATACAATGTTTTAACCAGAAAAAAGACTAATATAATGTTTTAATAGAAAGAACTGAAAAGATACTAAAATACACAAAAATGAAAGTATAATCTATCAATGTCATCCTTTAAAGAACAAGATGACTTGGTTATGTTTTCCAAATTGTCTAAGTTTTTCTCAAATTAAATCCTAACCTTGATAATAAATACTCAAAGCTCCCGGAATTGGGTTTACTCTTCGAAACCAGACGTATAATAATAACTTCGAAAAAATGTCCCATTATATGTGTTTAGCCCAATCAGGGGTAATTCGGTAAATACTACACATAGCAATGTACTTTCACTTGCTTGTGTACTATATCATCTTACTTCCAATTATCATTTAGATTTTTAATTTTTTTTCTTATTCGACTATTATCTGAATTAATTGCTTTTTTAATATGAGAATATATCTATCTCAATTTTGTGATAATAATTCAGTAAATTTGATACCCTCAGCCCTCGAAGCATTCGGTCATTGATAATCATGTCAATTAGTGGTGGGTTTGTGAGATGTAGGCCGTTTCTCAACAAATCATCTTCCAATTGATTGCCATATATATGTACTACATTCGAGAGACTATGAAAGAAAGCAAAATAACATAATTAGAATAACTACTAAATCACCATACACAATAAAAGACACAGTGCAAGCACTTGAACACTAATTTTATCTATATACATTGCTCATTCTTTCCCAAGACCATTTGCTTTCCACTTAATCTTTTTAATTAGCCGAAAACCAATAATTGATAATGTTAATTCTGTTTAATGAATCTTGTTCAACATTATCAAGATAAATATTTTCTTTACGTCTGTGATGAATTGTCATATATAAAAGAAACCTATACTACCCATTTGGCACACTTGCAATCGGTTATCAGTGTCCGAACATGGAGTATTTGATCTTATCAACAGATCTTAAGAACAACCCTTCTAGAATTTTTTTTTTTTTTTATTTTTATTTTTTTTCAAAATCGTCTGAAATCAATTTTGTCGGCTTGACTCCACCAATACGATCTATTTGCTTCAAATCAGTAAAACCAAATGTAGATGTTACAAAATATATGTAATTCTTATTTATAAGCATTCAATAATTCCAGTACTAATATGGTAGTCAAATTCTAGTGATCATGTTAGGTGAATATTTCAATTTTAGTTCAAAAATCGTTTAAAAACAAAACATTCCGTATAATTTTGTTAGAGCTGAATGCAATAAGTACATCACCTATTTATTAATATTAGTATTTTGATATTAGTCAGCAGTTTATGTCAAAAGTACGTAGCATATTTATATATAGTCTTTATAATTTTTTGTGCTATCTAACACCTTCTCTATTACCCACTTCACATTTTGGTACCAAAATGTGAGTCTTTAAGATTCGAAAAAATAAACGGATACGATAAAAAATACGAAATTAAAAATATTAGAAATAAAGAATATAGATTAGATAGGAAAATATGTCACTTTTAAATTGAGATAATGTTCTATTTATAAGGTAATAAGTTTTATTTGATCTGTTCACCCAATTGAATAGTGACAAGTGGCATAAACAATTAAAAAATCAGTCGAACCATGCTTGGTGATGCCAGCCAATTGCAAATGTTTGATCAATTTCCATATTTTTTAAAAACCAAGCAAATTGCAAGTGTTTGATTACTTTCCATTTTTTTTTTTTAATATCTGAAACTTTCCCTTATCAGCGACCAAACTTTGTCAATTTCACAACCTTCAAGATTTCTAAATGTGTGCCCACTCCTAAGATAGGAGTTTATATAAGATGCGAAATAGAATAATATAAGTTTTATCTTTTATTTATTTAAGTATTATTAAAAAGGTATTTTGGTCATTTAACAGAAATAGAATAATATGGTCATTCATCAAATGTGGAATTTTAAGGAAATTTTAAGGATTCTAACGGAATTGAATTCTGTCCATTTGGCAACCAAAAACGCCATGGAATAGAATCTCAAAATCCAATTCCATAACAATTTATGAATCAAACACGCCATAAAAGATTAAAAGGTTTTCATTTTCTTAATATCATTTGTAAAAATAGGGTAAATTCCAAGAAATAGCAATGTACTTTGCTCTTGCTACTGTTAAGAGCAACATACTTATTTCTTACCCATAAATTTTCATAGAAAAAATGATATAATAGCACGAAATAAAAGTAGGATGTTGTAATTTAGACAAATAGATGAAAGTATATTGCTGTTTTACGCATTTATCATCAAATTTAAACCTACAATCAAATCAACATCAGTAAAAACCAACACAAAGGTCGAAAACAATGGACAACAAAATGCTAGAAATAAAAATGTACTTCAAACGATATTATAACAGTCTATTTTCATATTTATTACAACCTTCTACTTTGTAAAATCCACCCAATTAAAATAATATCATTCATTTATAGATCAAATTTCATTGCTATTATCGGGTAGATTTTCGAAAACATAATTTCTAAATGACAATAAAATTGGAATAAATCCACCCAATTTAAACAATATCATCCATTTACAACGTGTATCTATCTACATATGTACCCCTCAAACCCAATGTGTATCTACAAGATTGATCTTCTTCTTTATAAAATAAACCATAAATTACATCATAAAAAACAAAAGGTTTTACTGAACTAATCTTAAAAAAACACAAAAAAACAAATATAATGACCTCATTAGCACCCAATTCTCTATAATAACGATCTTATTCCCTGTGAAAAAAGTTACTTTATAATAAAAAGGTGATGTCAAAGTACCTTAAAACAGAAATCAAATGTTTAGCAAGCAAATGTATTAAACTTATCAACTGAAAACCCCATCTCCAATTACACAAATAACGAAGAAGAGACCCAAATTAAGCGATTTGCCACTTAATGAAGAAAGAAACTAACCAGATTTAGGGTTAATTTCATTGTCTCTACCATATTTAGTTTTGAACGTCAATTTATTCGATAACGAATTGGAGGGAATACTGAGAAAGCGTTCGGTTCATATGGGTTTTGTAAGAAAAACGATGATACCGCCATTGGAGGACGGAAAATACAGATAAAACCCACCTACAGATATTCATGATTCACGAACGGGAGGGTACTTGGGCGTCATTGTTGGAGAGCGGCGGTATTCTTCAAGAAGCAGGAGACGGGCGGCGTGTGTAATATTTGATTGTTGGTGGCAGTTTTGCTATCGTCTTTTTCCTGGTACATGACTATCATCTCACATCACCTTATTTTTGCCAAATCCTTTTCATTTTTTTTTGTCATGTTTGTTACTTTTGTTAGGCTGAACGGAGTGGTGTTGGAGGCACCCTCCTCCACATCAGCAAACACCCCTCTCAAACCCCTCTCACCGCCGGAAAAGAGACATCACGGAGTGGTGCTGGAGGATGTTGGCGGCAACAGAGAAGAGAAAGAGAGAGTACTGAAAGCAGGGAGAAGAGAGAAAGAGAAGAGAGAGAAAGCGGCAAAGGCTTGCCGCTGAAGGTTGCCGCACTCGCGGGGCGGTGTTTGCCGCCGGCAAAACCCGCCAGCTCGGATGCCACCAACGAAAACGCCCCCCACTCGGTTCAGCCATATGATATTTGTTTAATTAATTAAAACAATATAACCTTAATTAAAAATGTAAACTTCATTGATTAAGATTAAAATATATAAAACAGATATTTTAAATTTTATGAAATTAAAATTACAAAACTTAAAACCTAAACAACAAAACATAGATAAAAACCACATATTATTTTTTTGATTTTGGTTTGAACTTTCAAAACCGTTTTGCATTGTTTTCCGATATATTGGTTTACGTCTTTTAGTAGAATTTTCATATCATGAGTCCGTTCTTTATTGAGTTCTGATTCGTTTTGAAAGATTAAGAAATTTTTAGGCTCCTGATCAGCGACCTAAACTCTTTTAGCTACTCCAAATGTGACGTGATGCTTTTTCCCTTCCAATTGGCCTGGTCCCTTCACAATGGCCGTGTTGGTGATGATATCTCAATCGATTCGTCCTTGGTAAGGTCAGAACCGACGTAAGCATCTAATGAGGTTGTGTGGGTGGATGCAAACGTTTTGGTTCTTCCAAACCACCTGTATACACGTCAAAAGTTTTTACATTCTTCAATTTATCACTCTCTTTCACAATATTCCAAATTCCACAATCTTAAAAGGTTTTCTGTTTTTATATGGTATATTTCGAGTGTTTTGTGCAAAATTATTGTGTTGTTTCCGTCACTAGTATATTCTAGCTTCACATTGTTAAGTAATGCGTTAAATTGCATTACAGTCTCGTTGACGTTCCTCCGTTTGTTGTAGATTTGATCATTCTTTTGGTAGTTTCCTTTTTTCGATATTGTGGAGGAAGCGTTTAGTAATTTTTCTCCAAAAAATATTATTATTTTGGTCGTTCCCTACCGTAGGATCCTCTGAAACATCGATCTAAGCACGCCAAGGCCTTTTCTTCCTCCAAAGTCCAATGAATGTTCGACACCTTCCCTTTTTTGATCCCGTTGTGTTTCGTCTTAGGAGTCTGATGGGGAATCCGGTTCGAGTGAGTAAATGGGTTTCTAAAACGCAAATGCATCAAATTCGGTTTGGGATTGGGATTAGAATTAGGATTGGAAGTGTAGTTGGAATTAGGGTTGGTACGAATTAAAGTAAGGACCAATACCTAGATAATGGAACATTGTTGGTGAATAATGTGTCGATCCGTTTGAGTTTGATAAAATTGTAAGGGGTTTGGATAGGATAAGTTGCTTGGGTAGGACGGTGCTGAGTCCCGTTATGGTAGGACTGCGTCGAGTCCCGTTAAGGTATGATGCTTGGGTAGGACGGTGCCAAGTCCCGTTAGGGTTGGATTGTGCCAAGTCCTATTAGGATAGGACTAGGGGTGAGCATGGATCGGTTTTAACCATAAACCGAACCTAAACTGAATATCTTCGGTTTTAAAAAATTCAAACCGAAACCGATCGATTCGGGGTCTCGGTTTTTGACGGGTCGACTTCGGGTTTACCGGTTTCAAACTGATACTCTAAAGCATGCTATGTTTAGGACACTCGAAATTTTGTTATATAGAGGAAGAGAATGATGAAACTTCTATCACACCGGCGATGTGGGAATCCTCATAGTCATTATATAAGTCCATCCAAAGCTATCATTTATATAAGTGATCATAAAGGCCTTTACTTCTATACTAGCAACAATGTGGGATATGTTTACAGGTTCACACGTCCAGCGCCTTATCCGCCAAGCCAACACGACTCACTTGTTTATAATGCACAAACTTCGTTTTTATGTATACGTAAAACGTATATTTTAATATACTCCATACGTATCGGTTCGGTTCGGTTTTGTAATTTTAGAAACCGAACCAGAACCGAAAATTTCGGTTTTTGAAATTAAAAAAACAACACCGTCGGTCTTATGTTCGATTTCGGATTTTCGGTCTCCGTTTTCGATTTTTTTTTTAGTTTTTTGGTTTTCGGTTCAGTTTTTGCTCACCCCTAGATAGGACTGTGTCGAGTCCTGTTAGGGTAAGACAATGTCGAGTCCCGCTAAGGCAGGACTGTGTGTATGTTGGCGAATCGGAGTTAGCCCGAGAGCCATTTTATGGTATGCTTGTTATCTGATGGTACATGTGATATTTTGGGGAACTCACTAAGTTGTATGCTTACTCTCTCAAATTAAATATTTTGCAGGTACTTCTTCAAAAAAAGAGGGAAGGGCACGACCTGACTATACTCGCATCTGGCATGATCATGTTTTCAGACTTCCGTTGATATTTGTTTATCACTCAGGAATTTTATATCATGGATTTTGGAATGTTGTTATTTGACATTGAACAAATGGATTTTTATGGTATTTAACATGGTTTTGACATTTAAACTTTATTTCAAAAATGAAAAAATTGGTTCTAAAATTTGGGATATTACACAATCTTTTGGGATAGTTAGAACCCTTGTTAGAACACATTAGATTGAATGGAATTGGAGATTCCATTGTTTGGTTCCCTTAGATATTGGAATTGGAAATACCATGGAATGATTTACTTAGTGATGACCATAGGAAACAAGTTTTAAAACAAAGTGTTATTGAGAAGACTCACGTGATCCGCCTATAGCTATGGACTCATGGGATCACCATGGTCCGTCCGTCACCAAATCATTCGTGGAGTCTCAGGCTCACCTTGATCCGTCCGGCTCTCGGGCTCGCCACGATATGCCATACATCTATAGTCGCAAGAACGAATTCCACGACTAACAGATAGCATATAAAACTACATCGGTCTCAACATATAGTTTTAACCCAACAGGTCCTTAACCACAACTATGGAAACCACGTAATGACATACGCGTCTAACAACGCACACACACATACTCTTAATACTCTATAGGCTTCCTACGCATGTAACATCACCCATAGTATAGTGAGAAGACTCAACTGATCCGTAAAGCTAATACGCACACCAACGCTTCCAATATCCTCACACGCTAAGCAACACAAACCCCTAACTTATCATAAAGTCGTAAATCAGCCAACCGAAAAATCGATAACCGATCCTACAGTCCAAATTCCTAATTCACCCAACTTAACCCAAAAGTCAACTAGTCAAAGGTCAAAAGTCAATGCTGAGATAGCGTCGCTATCCCCTCAAGATAGTGTCGCTATCTCCACGATTTAGATCGGACATTCGCCATAGTGTAACACCACGTTACTTTTAGTAAGTAACTTTACGTTAATCATGGTGTGATTACGATATAAAATAATGTTGTAAATGTTTGAATAGTTCGGATACCTTTAAGATAGAGTTTTTGTGCGAAAAACGCTAAAAATGGGTAACCCGGGTCGTGTGGATCAAACCGGGTCGAGTTGAAAGGCTTAAAACAACATTTGAAAGCATTTGGGTGGAACCCGGGTCGTATTGGCCAACCCGGGTCGGGTTTTTAGCCGGAGAAATCAGCAGCAGCAACAACGTCAACCCGGGTTGGGTTTAGGAGCCCGGGTCGTGCTGCATAGGAAACCGGGTCGGGTTTTAGAAACCGGGTCGGGTTTCGTGCCGACCCCACCTCTTTTTAAGTGCGATTTCAGCCATTTTCTTGGAGAATTCTCAAGCAAAACCTCTCCTAAACCCTAGAAGCATTTCCCTAATCATATTAGAAGCAAATTGGAAGGCTAGAACGCGAAGGATTGAAGCAATCTTTGGTATTTCGCTTCTTGAAGGTAAAGTTTACAGTTCTAGCCCTTTTGAACGGTTGATTTGGTTGTTTTGGGGTTGATCTCGAGTGGTTGTGAAGAACCACCTATGATTAGTCGAAAATTGAGTGTATAACACTTGTTTAGATGTGTTGAAACGCTTATAATTCCGAGTCTTGACTGTTGTGATCAAGTTTCAAACTTGGATGGTAGAAAAACAAGATATTCACTTCTATTTGGTATGAATATGGATTTGTAGGTGCTGGAAAACGTTGAGGGATCGTTTGTGCCTACTGTGAGTTAGCTGGAATGATATAGAACTTCAAACCAGGTGAGTATCTCTACCTACATGTTGATGTAACATGTTATATGTGCTAAGAGTGCCTAATCAATGATACAAGTAGTAGATTACGTGTAAACTATGCAAATATATTCAGAATCCTTTGTGATTACATGTGTTAGAAGTATATGGTTATAGTGTCTAGTGATTGGCATCGAAATGAGAATCTCGTGATCACTTGATGTAGAGTTTATATATATATATCACACAATGAGTACTTTGTGAATAGGTACAACTGTGATATTGATGGGTTGCTTAAAGAGTATCTAGCAACCATAGAGAAATATGTGAAATGAATATATGGTGAAATATATATAGTATGATGTAGTACGTATATGATACTTGTGATTTTACAGGTATGCAGAGACTGTTGTGTACGAGTACCTTACAGTCATAATGTTGAGCCTTTGTAGTCAAATAATTGGGTTAAATTACCCTAGATATATTGTGGGAACTTGTACGGTTTATACAGACCTTAATGGTCGAGTGAGGACCTGTACGATTCCAAATATACGGCCCTTGTGGCTAGGAGATTGGGATCATCGTCCAAATATAATATTGGTTAAACTTTTATAACTTGTAACAGTTTTGGAAAAGACAATATCAGGGAAGCCCTTGAGTCCATGAAAGGACAAGATTGGGGTAAGCCCGTGAGTCAATGAAATGACAAGACCGGATAAGCCGTGAGTCAATGAAATGACAAGACCGGATAAGCCGTGAGTCAATGAAATGACAAGACCGGATAAGCCGTGAGTCAGTGAAAAGACAAGACCGGATAAGCCGTGAGTCTAGACAAGATCGGGATATGCCATGAGCCTTTTGTATTTACATGTGATGGGTTCATACCCAAATGTATAACAGACATAGAATTTATTAGTATAGGAGATTGGATTTGATATCCAAATATACGGCCTCTGTGGCTATGAGATTGGACCCGGTGTCCAAATATAATAGCCTCTATGGCTAAATGGTTGGGTTTAACTAACTAATTCATTGCGGGAATCCTTAGGGTTCATAACGGCCTTTTTGGCTATGCGGTTGGGTTTAACTACCTAACATATGGTAAGAACCTTTGTGAAACCAGTGTTGGCTTCTGTGACTAAGAAATAGGGCTTAATTGCCTATAGAGCTTTTCTGCTCATACTACTATAAGGATAGTGGTGAGATTTGATGACTCGAAACCGTAGAGAATAAAGAAGAGTCGGATATAAAGCCCTTGTGGCTTGTGATCAGAAAGGTTATAGAGTAAAAAGGTTTCATATTGGAAATCAGTGTGACGAAGTACCGTGTGGTGATATCAAGTAGTGATATCGAGTTGTCGGTTAGGTGTATACTTGTGTTACATGTATTACACCGTGCTTGTTTATTAGTAGCTTAGGTATCGGTAGATACCAATGTAACTACAGAAAGAATACTTGTAGTTATTAATAATGAAGTATAGTTGGTTTGATATGTTTATATTAACCAGTACTTATGAATTGTTGCATGGAATAACTACACCCACGAGTTGGGTGATGTATTACATTTAAAACAAGTTATTCATGTCGTTGTATTGTTGCTCACTAAGCCTTGTAGCTTACGTGTATGGGTTATGTTGTGTGCAGGTTAGCAGTTGTAGCGCCCGGCTCGGATCGTGGGATGATTCTCGATGGTAACTTCTTGTAGATTCCAGAGCACATGAGTACCCAATTATACTATTTATGTTAAATGCGAAAAATTTTCTGGGTATACTCTGTGTTAAAACTGGGCGTTACAAGTTGTTATCAGAGCCGTGGTTTAAGTGAACTAGGTGTCTATAGAGTAGATTCCTAGACTTAAACCTTGAAAAATAATAGATTGTATTATTAAATTAGGTATATATTAACATGCGTGTTATATATATGACCTGATTATTGCTAATTTTGAAGTATGTGAAGTATTTGGAGTAATCCGATTTTCGAAATTTAGGGCTGAGAGCCCGAGTTCATCTTAAGACTCGGAATAAAGAGGGCTAGTGGCCCAGCGGAAAGAAATTCAATAGAATTGTGGGTAATAATTTTGATATTGTACATAAATTACTACCTATTGTTGTAGATATACACGGAAAAGCAGACGAGTCATTTTGAGACTCGATGAATAGAGAAAGAAGAAAAGTAGTAAAATGTCCACGAGAGTTGTGAGCAGCAGTTATAGAAAAAGGTACGTAAGTTATTTCTTGAAATAACAAATGTGTAGTTGGAGCCGTTGACTATTAAGGAGACCGGTAGACCACACCATGGTAAGGGTCTAGATGAGAATGGACCAGTTAATGTTAATAGAAAGCGATCGACATATATTGAAAATTTAATAGAGTTGGTAAATGTGTGGAATATGGTAAGGAAAAGTTGTTGGTGATGTTTCCTTTAAAAGAATTGCACCATATCGGTGGTAAGTATTAGTAGAACTCTGTGAGATAACATATAGATGTTAAAGAAGAGGCAAATAGCCTTATGTGTTATTTAATTGAGCCCTTGTGGCTGAAATATTATAAGTAATGGAATTTGGGTTCGCGGTGAACCGATATTGTAGAATTTATATGATTAAATTCTATAAATGTGGTACGTTAAAATAAGTGGTCTCAGATAATTAAATGAGAATCACTTCCCTTTTCTTACTAGTAAAATGGGTATATGAAAGAATAATTGGATTGTTTAAATACAACTTATATAGTTGGGGAAGATAGAAATAAATGCTTTGGCTGGCTAAGCCAGGGTGTTAGAATGTCGTTGTTTAGCTACGTACAGCTTGTTGGAAGACTGTGATCATTCCTTGTTATAAATGTAAATAAAGGGGAGAGTTAGCTTTAAAAGATTCGTATGTGACTGGAATGAAGTAGCCAGTAGATTTATACTGAAATGAGTATAATAGTGATTGCAGTTGTGATTGAGAGAATTTTGCTTTCTTAAAAATCAAACTGATCACTACCAAAGACAAAAATATTAAGAATAAAGTATGTGTACTAGCTAACCTTGTTGTGTATTGTATATGTGTATGTATATATCGCTGTAAGAAGTTCTGAGGAATTCTGTGTATAGACAGTGATAGTAGTAGTCGAAAAGTAAAATATAACGACGAGTTTGTGTTTCTTTTCTATAAAGAATGTAATTGGTTGGCTACGTAACAAAATTTTCCACTGACGAGTATAAGTGGTATAAATTTCATAATAGTTAAAGTATGATGATACTTAGACAGAAGAAACATGTTTTAATTATGAAAAAAGTAGTTATTTTCTCGAAGATCATTCATGAATGAATGCATCTAAGATCGGAGAATGGTACGAGGTGCCACGATTTGATTGGAGAACCGTACAAAGTATCGTGAACGGGTATTGATTGGTAATAGTAGTAGACGGTACGAGGTATCGTGATTTGATAATGTGTAACGATTGGTATGAATTACCAGTCGGTGATATTTTATAATAATTGGTACGAAGATACCATATAGTGTATAGTACCAGGGTACTATGTAATGCAGTAAAGTGATAGTACAATGTTATATACGATATAAAAGTTATGAGTTAAGTAGTAACTGGTTGGAATTGTGTATACTGAATGCATATAAACCGATTTTATGCTATAGTATACCATATGTAATATGTTAATGTGTAACTAATACTAGGCGCGTTTAAGTCTAGTATGAAGATGTTGTAATTTGATGTATAGAGTAAAATGAATGCAGAACTGTTGTGCCTGGCAAGATGCACTAAGCGGATACTCATGGTTCGATAAACTGAGTATGTGCGGCTTGTAGTGCTGAGCGAAGGAACACAACCCAATTCACTATTGTGATGGTGATATAAATTATAAGTAGTAATGAGACGAGAACATCGTTACTACGTGTAATGAAAGTAGATTTATATAGTATGTATAGAACTATATGAATGTGATCTCGGTTGTGATTGATAGGACCATTTCCTTAGCAATCAAACCCATCACCACCAAGACAAGGGTTATATAGAAGTTAGAGTTTCTATCGTGTAATGAGAATTCGAATCTAAATGAGAATGAAGGTTTGTACAGAAACCTTAAGCAATTTGATAAGTTGCTATGAGATTCCGAGGACGGAATCTTTTGAAGGGGGGAAGAATTGGTAACACCACGTTACTTTTAGTAAGTAACTTTACGTTAATCATGGTGTGATTACGATATAAAATAATGTTTAAAATGTTTGAATAGTTCGGATACCTTTAAGATAGAGTTTTTGTGCGAAAAACGCTAAAAATGGGTAACCCGGGTCGTGTGGATTAAACCGGGTCGAGTTGAAAGGCTTAAAACAACATTTGAAAGCATTTGGGTGGAATCCTGGTCGTGTTGGCCAACCAGGGTTGGGTTTTTAGCCAGATAAATCAGCAGCAGCAACAACGTCAACCCGGGTCGGGTTCAGGAGCCCGGGTCGTGCTGCACAGGAAACCGGGTCGGGTTTTGGAAACCGGGTCGGGTTTCGTGCCGACCCCACCTCTTTTTAAGTGCGATTTCAGCCATTTTCTTGGACAATTCTCGAGCAAAACCTCTCCTAAACCCTAGAAACATTTCCCTAATCATATTAGAACCAAATTGGAAGGCTAGAACGCGAAGGATTGAAGCAATCTTTGGTATTTCGCTTCTTGAAGGTAAGGTTTACAGTTCTAGCCCTTTTGAACGGTTGATTTGGTTGTTTTGGGGTTGATCTCGAGTGGTTTTGAAGAACCACGTGTGATTAGTCGAAAATTGAGTGTATAACGCTTATTTGGATGTGTTGAAACGCTTATAATTCCGAGTCTTGACTATTGTGATCAAGTTTCAAACTTGGATGGTAGAAAAACAAGATATTCACTTCTATTTGGTATGAATATGGATTTGTAGGTGCTGGAAAACGTTGAGGGATCGTTTGTGCCTACTGTGAGTTAGCTGGAATGATATAGAACTTCAAACCAGGTGAGTAACTCTACCTACATGTTGATGTAACATGTTATATGTGCTAAGAGTGCCTAATCAATGATACAAGTAGTAGATTACGTGTAGACTATGCAGATATATTCAGAATCCTTTGTGATTACATGTGTTAGAAGTATATGGTTATAGTGTCTAGTAATTGGCATCGAGATGAGAATATCGTGATCACTTGATGTAGAGTTTATATATATATATATATATATATATATATATATATATATATATATATATATATATATATATATATATATATATATATATATATATATATATATATATATATATATATATATATATATATATATATATATATATATATATATATATATATATATATATATATATATATATATATATATATATATATATATATCACACAATGAGTACTTTGTGAATAGGTACAATTGTGATATTGATGGGTTGCTTAAAGAGTATTTAGCAACCATAGAGAAATATGTGAAATGAATATATGGTGAAATATATATAGTATGATGTAGTACGTATATGATACTTGTGATTTTACAGGTATGCAGAGACTGTTGGGTACGAGTACCTTATAGTCATAATGTTGAGCCTTTGTAGTCAAATAATTGGGTTAAATTACCCTAGATATATTGTGGGAACTTGTACGGTTCACAAACCTTAATGGTCGAGTGAGGACCTGTACGGTTCCAAATATACGGCCCTTGTGGCTAGGAGATTGGGCTCATCGTCCAAATATAATATTGGTTAAACTTTTATAACTTGTAACAGTTTTGGAAAAGACAACATCGGGGAAGCCCTTGAGTCCATGAAAGGACAAGATCGGGGTAAGCCCGTGAGTCAATGAAATGACAAGACCGGATAAGCCGTGAGTCAATGAAATGATAAGACCGGATAAGCCGTGAGTCCGTGAAAAGACAAGACAGCATAAGCCGTGAGTCTAGACAGGATCAGGATATGTCATGAGCCTTTTGTATTTACATGTGATGGGTTCATACCCAAATGTATAACAGACATAGAATTTATTGGTATAGGAGATTAGATTTGATATCCAAATATACGGCCTCTGTGGCTAGGAGATTGGACCCGGTGTCCAAATATAATAGCCTCTATGGCTAAATGGTTGAGTTTAACTAACTAATTCATTGCGGGAATCCTTGGGGTTCATAACGGCATTTTTGGCTTTGCGGTTGGCTTTAACTACCTAACATATGGTAAGAACCTTTGTGAAACCAGTGTTGGCTTCTGTGACTAAGAAATAGGGCTTAATTGCCTATAGAGCTTTTGTGCTCATAGTACTATAAGGATAGTGGTGAGATTTGATGACTCGAAACCGTAGAGAATAAAGAAGAGTCGGATATAAAATCCTTGTGGCTTGTGATCAGAAAGGTTATAGAGTAAAAAGGTTTCATATTGGAAATCAGTGTGACGAAGTACCGTGTGGTGATATCAAGTAGTGACATCGAGTTGTCGGTTAGGTGTATACTTGTGTTACATGTATTACACTGTGCTTGTTTATTAGTAGCTTAGGTATCAGTAGATACCAATGTAACTACAGAAAGAATACTTGTAGTTATTAATAATGAAGTATAGCTAGTTTGATATGTTTATATTAACCAGTACTTATGAATTGTTGCAGGGAATAACTACACCCATGAGTTGGGTGATGTATTACATTTAAAACAAGTTATTCATGTCGTTGTATTGTTGCGCACTAAGCCTTGTAGCTTACGTGTATGTGTTATGTTGTGTGCACGTTAGCAGTTGTAGCGCCCGGCTCGGATCGTGGGACGATTCTCGATGGTAACTTCTTGTAGATTCCAGAGCACATGAGTACCCAATTATACTATTTATGTTAAATGCGAAAAATTTTCTGGGTATACTCTGTGTTAAAACTGGGCGTTACACATAGTTAGTGTCGCTATCTCGTGACACTAACTACGAACTTGTCCAAAACTCTATTAATCACTAAATTCGTTCAACCAGGGCTCAAGTCCTTCCAGAACTTACCCAAAACAACCATAGATCCATAAAGTTGCTACTTTTATCGTCATACATGTCTAATGCATGTCCAAATCTTAAAACCTAAGTTCAAAAGCTTGAAACTAACCAAAACCACCATACAAATCACTCAAGAACGTTTTGGCTCACTCTCAAATCAGGCTCAGAGCTCCAGAGATGGTTTTAGAGACATAAAGATCTAAACTTTTCCATTAAACTCCAAACACTAAGCAACAAAGGGACCAATAATCCGATAATAGTCACTCATGCAACAAGATAAAGCTTCAAAACACAAAAAGGCTGGGACTTTAAGCTTACCCAGGTCCAGAGAGTATAGATCTTGTTGATTTCTTCTTGAAGAAAGCTTCCTTGCACCACCACACTCCTTCTTCTTCCTCAAGAAACCTTCAAAGATGAGTTATGGAGCCAAAATCACTAAAAAGAGGCTAGGGTGTCGAGAGAGAGTGAGTGAAAGAGGGAGAGAGTTTTAGAGGCTGAAGGAGGTGAAGTGACGGTTCTCTAGGGTTTAGAATCCTTATATTTGGCCCAAAGCTCGATATCTAGGGTTTTATGCATTTGCTGCGGATAGCGTCCCTGTCCCCATGACATAGCGTCGCTATCTCTAGTTTCCCGCAAACACTCATATGTGCTCGATGGCGTCGCTATCCCCATGAGATAGTGCCATTATTTGTTCCTTACAACCCTAAATCAATACTTAAACGTTAAAAAGATGTTTACCAGGAAACAAGTCTTACAATTCTAAGTTTGTATTCTTGCTTACACCTCAAACAGTTTAATCCTAGGTTCGAATATCGACACCTAATTCGTTTAAATTATGGCTCTGATACCAAATTGTAACTCCCCAACTAATATACACCATAATTGGTGTAATAGTTTATAAAACATCGTGAAGTCAAATTTTCATTCTTTTAAAAACTTTTTTTTAGTCATTAAGTCATTATTTAAAACTTTTTGTCCCAATAAAAACAATCGAGTTTAAAAATATTTAAACAACATTGGGAGTTATATCAACACAACCGTAGTAAAGCAATAAGACATCTCAAAGGTAATGTCCCATAACCAATCAATATTTCTACCGAAAATTTGGCATGACCACTGGGTTAATTGGTTAAAATCCATACTGACCCAACTTAATCAAAAATAGGCCCCCAAAAACAATACGTGACACATCAAAACTTTATAATACATTTACAAGGGTTGTTTTAAACCATAAACAAAATTTTTCTCAATTACATATCATAACTATACCGCATTAAGGGATAAATCTATCTTCTGACCATCTTTTCTATATATAATCCACACAATAACTTCCAAGTCTATCCCTTCTATCATCCTATTCCTGAGGTACATAGCATTAAAACAATAATACATAAGACATAAATTCCTTGTGAGATACATAGGTTTTAGAGCAAATAGATATGAAGTTAAACCAATAGTTTTAAAAGCATATTTCTCCATTTAAGTTTATGTAAACCGACACTTGAAACCACACTAAAAATTTATCCATAGAATCCTTTTAGAAATCATATCACCAATCCAAGAGTTTTAGACCCAAACAAGGTTATAAAACATTAGTCTCGTACACCAATTTCTTCAGTCAACAAAACATGTTATGAATCAAGGATCAAGTATTGACACACAAAGGTATGACTCCATTGTAACATAAAAGAAACCAATCAAAAAGCCAAATCATCAATAACTCATCAATATGGGCACCCCCGTGCTATACACTCCTCTATAAGGTAAAACACTCGCCTTACAAAGGCATGTCCGCATAAAGGTGCAAGGTATCGGAAAGCCTTCGAACCACTAAGGGTATGTCCAAAGTATAAGTAAGCCTCTAAACTACTAAGGACCATGTCAATCCAAGACTAGATGAAACAAATTCACTCCAATACAAGGTCAACATAAAAGACTGCTACTTCACGAAGGGGGTACCACCCGTATAGCGTTTACGTCATCATGTCTGGACTTCCACATGAATGCATTCATCATCATCATCAGTTCAGCAATATCCAAATTCAATAATATTCAAATCCATAAAGACACTTAATTTCAAAACAAAAGGTTTTAATGCATAAGACCTAACATACTCAACATTGACACAAAACTTGACACATGTATATTCCCAACATTTCATAACGTCATCGTAATTAGGTTTTATGATCTCTTGAACATTATTTTATCACATATATTAAAATTGTCCCATTAAAGGTGGAATTTGCAATTCCATTCCACTTTACCAAACTTTTTATTATTTACTATGCCTTGTCCCATACCAGTTTAATTCGATTAGATGCTTATCAGATGTTGGAATCCTTGATTCTGTTTCAATTTCAACAAAAATTATAAATTCCAAATAATACATCAACCATTTCCAAAATTCCATATACATAAATCCTTTAAGTTATAACACAAGGTTATTCCAAGAAGTATGTAAAGTACTCGGAGTAATCCGATTTTCGATATTCAGGGCCGAGAGCCCGAATGGTGGCTGGGATTGGTTTAAGACTCAGTACAAAGAGGGGCTAATGGCCCAACAAGAGAAAAATCTGACAGATTTGCAGGTAATGATTGTTGATATTGTACGTAAATTACTACGTATTGTTGTAGATGTGAACGAAAAAGAAGACGAGCCGTCTTGAGGCTCGATGAATAGAGAAAGAAGGAAAGTAGTAGAATGTCCACGGGAGTTGAGGACATCGTTATAGATAAGATATGTAAATTATTTCTCGAAATAACGAATATTTAGCTGGAGCCGGCGAATAGAAAGGTGACTAGTAGACCGCACCATGGTAAGGGTCTAGATGAGAGTGGACCAGCCGATGTTAATAGAAAGTGACCAACGTATATTGAAAAGTTACAAGAGTCGGTCAATAAGGGGATTGTGGCAAAATGGAGGTGTTACCCATTTACTTTTGTAATAATTGCACCATATTGGTGGCAAGTGTTAGCAGAACGCTGTAAAGCAACGTTAAGATATTAAAGAAGTAGCGGTTACCCTTATGTGCTATGTAGTTAAGCCTTTATGTCTGAAATATTATGGTTGACGGAAGTTGGGTTCGTTGTGAACCGGTATTATGGAATTTATGTTGTTAAATTCTATAATTGGTGATATGTTAGAATAAGTAGTCTCAGATGTTTAAATGAGAATCACTTCCCCTTTCTTGCTAGTGAAATGGGTGTATGAGAGAATATTTGGATTGTCTAAGTACAACTTATGTAGTTGGAAAAATAGAAACAAATGCTTGGATCGGCTAAGTCAGAGTGCTAGAATGTTGTTGTTTAGCTATGTATAGCTTGTTGGTAGACTGTGATCATTCCTTGTTAGGGATGCAAAATAAGGAGAGAGTAGCGTTAAAAGAGTTATGTGTGATTGGAATGAAGTAGCCAGTAGATTTATATTGGAATGAACACCATAGTGATGGCAGTTATGATCGAAAGAACCTTGTTTTCTTAAAAGTCAGACTGGTCACTACTAAAGACGAGAAGTGTTGTAATGAGAAGTATTACAAGTGAAAGTATAAGTACTAGCTAACCTTGTTATGTAATGTATATGTGTATATATACCCACTGTTAGAGATTCTGAGGAATTCTGTGAGAAGGCGATGGTAGTAGTAGTTGAAAAGCAACACATAACGAAGAGTTTGTGTTTCTTTATAGGTGACGAGTTCAATTGGTTAGCTATGTAACAAAAAAAATTTCCACTGACGAGGATATAAGTGGTATTATTTGCATAGTAATTGAAGAATAGTGACACTTAGATAGAAGAAGTGTGTTTTAACTAAGGAGAAAGTAGTTATCTCCCTGAAGATTATTCGGAGAAGGAATGAATCTAAGATCGGAGAATGGTACGAGGTGCCATGATCTGATCGGAGGACGGTACAATGTACCGTGAACGGGTATTAATTGATAATAGTGGTAGACGGTACAAGGTATCGTGATTTAATATTGTGTAACGATTGGTACGGGGTGATCGGTGACACTTTGTGAAATTCGTACGCACATACCATGTTGTGTATTGTACTGAGGTACTATGTAGTGAAGTTGAATGACAGTATAATGCTGTATATGATGTAAGAGCTATGAGTTAACTAGTAATTGGTTGGGATTTTGTATGCCAGGTGTATACTAACCGAATTTATGGTGTAATATACCATATATAATATGTTAATGTGTAGCTAATACTAGATGGGTTTAAATCTAGTATGCAGATGTTGTGGCTCGATGTGCAAAGCAAATAAGTACAGAACTGTTGTGCTCGGCAAGATGCACTAAGCGGATACTCATGGTTCGACGAACTGAGTATGTGCGGCTCGTAGTGCTGAGCAGAGGAACACAACCCAATTCACTATTGTGATAGTGAGATAGATTATAAGTAATGACGAGACGAAAAAATCATTACTACGTGTAATGTGTTGTTTGAGAACAAAATGAATGTATAATAGATGTTTTGTATAACATATGTTATGCATATGGTAATCACTTAACGAATACCTAGTGATCATACATAGTGTGTGGCAACCATATCATAAGTAGTAAGGATATATGGCAGTTGTATATCGAATACCTTGTAACCATTTATATAGCAGGTTGTGACTGGGTATATGTATATGAGTATTTTGCAACCATATAGTAGATTATGGTTGTATATGTGTGTATATCATTATACCATGGAGAGATGTTGAATGATTATACTGTATGATGCAAAGATAGATGTATGTGTATAGTAAGGAAAAGTAGATCAATATAATATGTATAGAACTATATGAAGGTGATTTCGGTTGTGATTGATAGGACATTTTCCTTAGCAATCGAACCCATCACCACCGAGACGAGAGATGAATAGAAGCTAAAGTTCCTAGTGAGTAATGTGAGCTTTAATCCAAACATGAATGCATGTGTATAGAGAAATCATAAGAAATGTTATAGGTTGCTATGACATTCCGAGGACGGAATCTTTTGAAGGGGAGGGAAATTTGTAACACCATGTTACTCTCGGTAAGTATTTTCATGTTAATCTTAGTGTAATTAAGATTTAGTATGATGTTATATGTGTTTGGATACTTAGAATACCTTTTGGATAGAGTTTTGTATGAAAATGGCTTAAAAACACTGTTTGGGACTATTTCGGACTTACACGAGTTGTGTCAGGAAACACGGGTCGTGTAAAAAGTGATCAGAAGCAAGTAGTACCATAACCCGGGCCGTGTAAAATGATCCGGGCCGTGTCAAGATGTGCAGTTTTTCAGTAGCAAGCAGTAAATCTACACGGGCCGTGTTAAATGACACGGGCTGTGTGCCAACTTAAAATTTTGAAGTATAAGTTGCGAAAAATACCGAATTTTGGGGAAATTTCAATTGGAAACCTCTCTCTAAACCCTAGAAAATTCCCAGGAGCATCATAGACCAAATTGAAGCTAGGGATTTCAAGGAATTGAAGGATTGGAAGTAAAGGTTGAGAATTTGCATCCAAGAGATAAGAATCCTTGCTTTAGCTTCATATTGAGTGGTTAGTTTGCTTGGGAATGCTTGGTTCCAGGTGGGGTTGATAACCCACCTGCAACTATGGATGTTGTAGCATAGAATTCTCGAATTGGATGTGTAGTTGGGTTGTAATTCAAACCATAAGTGTGAAATAAGCTATAGTTGAGTGAATGGAACTATAGCACGTGAATACAAGGTGTTCACATATGTGTGGTGTTTATGTGGTATGGTGTAGGTGCTGAAAGTGGTAAGAATATACTTTGGACTACCAATTGTACCATCTGGAACGGGGTAAAGCTACTATATCCAGGTGAGCAACTCTACTTACATGTGTGTGGTGTTTATGTGGTATGGTGTAGGTGCTGAAAGTGGTAAACTATGTAGATGCATAGAGAATCAATTGTGATTACATATGTTAGAAGCTTATGGTTCGATGTGTAGTAACCGATATCAAGATGAGAATCTCGTGTTCATTTAAAGTAAGGTTCACATATCACAAGATGAGTACTTTGTGATTAGGTACAACTGTGATATTAATGGTTGCTTAACAAGTATTTGGCAACTATGGAGAAGTGTACATGATAAAAATATATGATATATAAATATATATATATATATATATATATATATATATATATATATATATATATATATATATATATATATATATATATATATATATATATATATATAAATGTGTAATATGATGTTGTGTATATCGGTTGTTAGTTGATTCACATGTATGTAGAAATTACTATGTACAAGTACTATGTAATCCGGGAATACCAAATATTAGAAATAACTTGTTATTACAGGTGAGTTTTGTAGTTATATACAAGATAATACTCTAGAGTTAAGTGGATGTATATGAGTATTTTACATGGCACCTAGAGTATGTTGGATGTTTATGCAATAGATGTCTTGTGATTACGTGCCATTGTGTAGAAAGGTACGGGGTTAGAAGTGGCAGGAGTTGTTATATGACTGTTGTGTATGAGTACTTTACAGTTATGATGTTGAGCCTTGGTGGTCAACCGATTGGGTTTAATCACCCAATATACGTTGTGAGAACTTGTGCAGTTCATGCAGACCTTAATGGTTTAGTGAGGATCTGTACGGTTCCAAATTATACGGCCTCTGTGGCTAGGAGATTGGATTTGATATCCAAATTATACGGCCTCTATGGCTAGGAGATTGGATTTTATATCCAAATTATACGGCCTCTGTGGCTAGTAGATTGGATTTGATATCCAAATTATACGGCCTTTGTGGCTAGGAGATTGGACTCAGTGTCCAAATTATAACGACCTTTGTGGCTAGGAGTTTGGACTCAGTGTCCAAATTATAACGACCCTCGTGGCTAGGAGGTTGGGCTTAATTTCCCAACATATATGGTTAGAGCTTTTGTGCTCATAGTACAATTGGGGTAGTGGTGAGTCTTAGTGACTCAAAACCATAGAGGTTGAGGAGAAGATAGATATAAAGTCCTTGTGGCTTACGATCAGAAAAGTTGTAGAGTGGAGGATTCCATGTTGGAAGTCAGTGTGACAGAGTACCGTGTAGTGGTACCGAGTTGTCAGTTAGGTGTATACTTGTGTTACCTATATTGTTTATCTAGTACTTTAGGTATCACGAGATGCCTGTGTGACTATATAAAGAGTACTTGTAGTAATTGACAATGAAGTATAGCTGGTTTAATATGTTTATATTAACTAGTACTTATAAGTTGTTGCAGGGAATAACTACACCCACTAGTTGGGCGATGTATTACATTATAAATAAGTTATTCATGCCTTTGTATTTTTGCTCACTAAGCTCTGTAGCTTACATGTGTGTGTGGTGTTGTTTGCAGGTTAGCAGTTGTAGCGCCCGGCTCAGATCGTGGGACAATTCTTGGTGATAATTTCTTGTAGTATCTAGAGCACACGAGTATCCAAATGTAATATTTATATTGTAAAAAATGAAAATTTTAGGTATACTCTGTGCTGAAACTGGGCATTACAAGTTGGTATCGGAGCTGTGGTTTAAGTGAACTAGGTGTCTATAGAGTAGATTCCTAGACTTAAACCTTAGGAGATAGTAGATTGCATTGTTAAATTAGGTATATATTTGAAAGGTTTTATGCAAATCTATGAACTAAAACCCTAAGTTCACATGAAACCTAAATTGGATAACTGTTTTCTAACTTTGAACATATAAATAATTCCTAAAGGCCAACAGAAAAATTCTAAAAGAAATAAATCAGACAAATTAACCTTTAGGTTTTCTTGGAAGCTGAGCAGCACAAGTGTCCTGCCTCAAATGAGATCACACCCAGGGAGCAGGAGGTAGTGGACAAAAATTCCAGAGAGAATGGAAGCAGAAAGTGGCGCAGAATAGGGTTCCCCAGGACCCGTACTTATAGTTTCTCAGTTGGTTGCAGATAAGCCTTTAGAGATAAACCTTTTTGAATTCAAATCAGATAAACCTTTTATCTTACAATTCAAACTCTTATTTATCCTATTATTATTTTCGAAAATTATGGTTTGTCCTAACCATAATTTCGCTGGCTTATATGCCTGCTAAAATTGTCACTTAGTCAACTATTGAACAATTACAATTCAGCCCCTGCACCTTTAATTAATTAAATTAATCACCAAATTAAATCCAATTAATTCCAAATTAAATTCTAATTTATTAATATAGTTTCTAATTAATATATTATCACTTTAATATATTAATAAACTATTTATTTTATTTCTATTGATTCATTAATCATATAATAAATCAATCTTTCTCTCTCTTGGAAATTCTGTCAAACCTCTAGCTTTGAGGGAAACCCAAATGGACTTTGCTACTATTAATTAGTTAAATACAAATTATTAGTCATGGCTTAGACACCTAACCCAACAGTCTCCCACTTGGATAAGTCTATGAATATAATTACCAATTTAACGTATAATTAATCAACAAACTGTAGCTTCCTAGAAACTGCTGCCGAACTATGAACCAGTCAGTTCTATCCATAGATAAGTGATCATATGATCCTCCGTCCAACAAGATATTCCCGGACATGAGACATGGATTGTGATCAATCTCTGTCCGATACTCTGTTTCCCGATTTCCAATTTGCATATGACATAAGACTTCTAATTGTACACATCAATTTAGTCCTGGCTGGCCAACACTTTAGTCAACTTCAAAATCATCGAGAGGCCTACATATATATATTTCCCATCAGGGTCAAGGAACGAATAAGCTTCGACTCATATGCTTATGTCTTTTACTCATCAAAATCGCGCACAACAATACGTTTTATAACATCGAGTTGCCGATGTGTTTACGCACTATCAACGCACAACTGATTTGCAAATTTCAACTCATATGTCTCTACTTCAAGACCATAAGATATTATCATATCAAATTTGCTCGTGATGTAATCCATGAAGCAATTATTTGAGCGTGGGTTTATCCAATACTCAAATCTCTATTTCTAAGTACTCATGAACGTTGTAGCAATCCTATTGCTATGTCTAACTCCTTAGACAGTCTACAAACCAATTCATGACAGTCTTGATTCAATACTTACTTCCCAAAGTATGAGCGACTATGGACTTTTTGAATAATTAAATTATTCGGGAAGTAAAACATGCGAAAGCGAAACATAAAATCTGACTGGCAGCTACTCCTGCTTATTGCCAAGTCTCCACGAGGTAATCACCAAGTCGGATCTTGTCATAAAACTATTATCGGTTTCTTGATTTCTTTTAAACTTTCAATTCAAGTTTTATATCTATGTCTACATGAACTTTTCACTCTTTCTATGTATCCAAAAGTGTCTTACACTGATACACTTCATTGCAGATAATCCAACCGGATACTCTTCCGACGATATCTCAATTTTTTTCATTGTCTTTCTCCCTTACGACTCCATTCTGGTGATGTGTGCTGTGACTTCCCATGGTTCTCGGGGTCTTTAGTCTCCATGACTACACCCTAAGACTATTTTGAGGTGTTATGATGTGCCGGTGAACCACACACGCTCCATCAGAATACCAACAAAACTCTTTAACCATGAAGTCCTTAAGCACCACGTCCTGATGTTAATAATTACCGATTTGAAACTCCTTTCAAATTATTATTACCACATTCACCCTAACCATTTCCAAATGATTTCTTACGTGTGTTAAAAAAAAATCCATCCAGTATTCCCAGCCAGACTATATCTTGAATCCAACTTACTATGCTCCAAGCATTAAGTCAGCAGGACATGTTCATGACACTTCTGATCGATCCAAAAAGCTCGTGGAACTCGATCTAATCTTATTCCACACCCTTTCGAAATCTAGAGATTATCTATGTCATGACTTTCGAGAAAACTATTTCCTTTCGGAGACTCTTTCTCATGCATCTTGAATCTTATCAAGATCATGCTTACAATGGCTAGGTCAATACTCATGATTTCATCTATCCGATAGACGTCTGTAAACTACATGAGTGTGTTGCACCTTCTTTATATCTCTCATGCCAAATCATCACACTTTGCAATGATAGGAAACTCCTTTCCTGGGGCTATGCATCTTGAATCTCATCAAGATCATATTGGCAGAGTTTTGATCTATCTCATAAATGTTCACAACCACCTGAGTATGCTGTATCTCTATTAAGTCTTTCATAGTGAATCATCTCTTAATGCAAATAATTACACTTTGTAATGATAAGAGATGTTTCCTAGAAACAATATGTAACCAACATACAGTTATAGGCAGATAACAACGATACTCCCACTGGCTTTGACTCTTTCGGACTAAAATCCAAACCTTTTGGCACATTTTGAGAATCTGAAACCTTTATGACATAGTTATGGGAATCTTTCAGGCTATTCACAAAATCCTAAATTTTGACATATTTTAAGAATCTGAATATCCTTTCTTGCTAGGTGCCCGTGGGATGAATCTCGGGGCCATGTATCTTTTGTATTGGCATGCTCTTTGTGAGTCCCTATTAGTGTGTCGGTAATCCACACGCGCTCCACTAACATCTCACAATGTGCCACACAGTATCCTCTTAGATTTCATCTTCTATTGAGAGTGCTTCTCTCGGAATCAATTGCTTGATTCTGAGTATCGTCTCACTCAACCAGATGTTCTATAAGTACATTTTTATCCATGTCTCTTTCTTTTGATGATTCAATTACTCCCACTGGTTTTTAGACCAGGTGTAAAATCAATCAAATTTCCACATAGACTGTGTTTCGCCCTAAGTTCTCTTATTTGGCAGCAACTGGGCTCACCAATGCTTCTAAGTAGTCGGATTGCTAATCCGCACCAACTTTAGTGTTTTACCACTAATCGGTATGCCACCCAGATCATAACACCTTATGATGGTGACCAATACTATTGGTTAAGATAAGAGTATGTCAAGTTTAACAGAAATCTGATTCCTGCCCAAAGCCTAGTGGTGACTAAAGGTTATTTCACTTGATTCAGGACTGCCTTAACTCCCACTGTTTCCTTAGAACACGAGTCCTTTCTAAAAGAGCTCTTCTTTCACAGATACATCATGATAGCCAATGAAACGACATTGCTGATTAGGTTCATGCTAGTCATGAGGTTCGAACGAATGCTACATGACCCTGGACTTTCTATGTACAAGTGGGACGATCCCAGCTTTACATTTCAGACAGTGTCTGCATAACCTACTTAGTATAAGATGTGGTCGGAATATGGTTTCTATGGTCTGACTGGTTGAATATTCAATTCATCGGAAACTAATTGAAGATGTATCTCATACATCGAGGATCGAACTATTTCGACCAATGCTCCATCATCTTCCTTAAGACACATTAAAACCATTAATGTTCTTGGAAGAGGATATACTGTGAAACATTTTCTCAGTTTATGTGGTCACTCAAATTCTTGTTGATCTTATACTTTCTTTGAAGTTCTTGAACTGTTCAAGGTTTCAATTCAATCGCTTATTCTGATAAGCGAAGCCATATTCGTCATACTAATTGACAAATATCGTGAAGTATAACTAATTGTGTTCTTTTCGAATATTCGAGCAATACATAGTAACTAATATGTGCGTTGCTCAAAATTTTAATGTCTTTTACATCTCTATGTAAATTTATGACTTTGTTAATTTTGTTCAAGATATGCAATCATCACCTGACTCTAAGTCAACTGATTCCAAAATCATATCCACTGGATCTTTGGGTGAGTCATTTCTTGCCACAAATGATTTTATTAAGAACTCAATTCATCATGTGACTCTAAGTCAAATGATTCCAAAGTCCTGTCCAACTGGACCTTTGGTTGAATTGATCCTTATAAAAATTACTTTAACAATTATAGAGGACACAATTCATGAATCCAAACACTTTGGATGTATGATGTATCAACATTTAAGTTATTGCCATTCATGCAATTAACATACTCATACAACATTTCAAGGATAATTTAAACAAATATATATTAAAATAAAATCAACATTTTATAAAACCATAATATCCTTAAACAATGTACTATATGACAGACAATGTCGCACGCATCTAATAAGCTAATAACAAGATCATAATATCTTACTAAACTTCAAAACTGTATGAGCTTCAGATCCAATCCGAATGCGCTCCTATGCAACAACATCCTGCATCCTACAGAGTCCACGCATACAAAGCAAATGTGAGAAACACATCCTATATCAAGGAATTTAGGATCAGGAGTTCCGAGTTTTAAGATATTCCTGAGTTGCCAAACCGTTCGGCTTCAGAGCATTTTTCTAATCTTTCCGTGACTGTGTCCCACCTTGTGGATTCCCAGTTTGAGACATCGAAGAACCAGTCCAGACGATCTGGATCATTTCTTGATGTGCCTTATTCAATCCTGAAGCAACCAAATCAATGGAACTATGTTTCTCCATGAACGACTCATACAGAGTCAACATTGAATGCATTCCTATGATAGTCTTACCCTGGTTTCCCTTTCTGTACATCTGGATGAACATAACAGTGAGTCGAGTTAATGCTCAACTCCAGATTAAAGGGTGACCAAATTTATAAAGTTCACCTATGTTTCTCTTAATCTTGAGAACATGTGAACGGGTGCTACTTCCTGCACACTTCAAGCTCTTTGAAGATCTTAGCTCGTCCTTTTTCAACCGGTTCTCGGAACCTTTCCACAACCAGCTGTGCTAACTTATCTGACCCCTGGAATTCTAAATCCCTGCGGAACTCGGGGTCAATGATCAATAGCATGAGGCAACGAACTTCTTTTGACTCAATGTCAAGGGGCCATGCTCATCACAAGCTACTGTATGATGCCATGCTTTGGTAAGACAAAGAGAGGACACTCAATCAGGTATGCTAGCAAAACTAAGAACCATTATCTATTTATGAAGCCATACTACATAGTTCAGGCCAGTCAGCCTTACCATATTTAACAGGTGCTTTCTGAAACTCTCAGAAATGGGTGAAGGAGGATAAGGAGGAGAATGACACTTTCTTTAGACATCTATAAAAATTTGAATTTATTAGTTTAATTTTAATCCTTCTTAAACAATTACCCAATATATTATTTAACAAGGCTAGGATTCAAAATACCCCAACTATGGTGTGAAGAGGGATGCCGTAATCACAACATAATGGTCATTAAGGTAGATAAACATTTATCAATTTCAGTCTTATGAAATTCCTAGATCTGTGAGATTCATTGAACTGTTCAATGGCATGTTTAATCTCGGATATGCTCTACTGTTTGTGACTGGGATGCCGAGGATCACAAACTAGATGTGAATAACCATGCAAATATGCTCGGTAACCTCAGTGTCATTTATCATCTCTAATTGATGCGCCGATTAACCACACACGCTCCATCAACAATGATAAATCATGAGAAACCCATTACCACTCTTTATGAGCCCCTATTAGTGTGTCGGTTAACCACACACGCTCCACTAATGTCTCATAAAGTGTAATGTGCAATTTCATGGATTAGCATATATTTCACATTTTTCTTAAAGTAACTAGATTTGAGATTTTATAAAACTGTTCTAGTACTTTGATTAATAACATTATACTTTTAATGAGATTAAGCTATCCTATCAAACCCGTTCGGCTAACGACCCTCCACTGATCAAGAGAGCGGTGGGTGAGAGTGGACACCCATTAAACCGTCATTTTATAGGCAGTCTCCTTATACCCTCCTTATATATCAGCTTCGTGAATGAGGCCTACTATTGATTTGACTAACCAATTTATCTTATACATATAATATTAACTTTTAATTATAATATATATATATATATATATATATATATATATATATATATATATATATATATATATATATATATATATATATATATATATATATATATATATATATATATATATATATATATATATATATATATATATATATATATATATATATATATAAGATGTATTTTAAACCTTTTAAAATATTCCTGGTTTATCTATTTAATTTTTTGAAATTAAACAATTAACTAAAAATTAAATTTAAACCTTTAAATGATTTAATTTATCTATTAATTAAACAATTTAATTAAATTAATTAAATTCAGATAGGTATAAGATGTATTTTAAACCTTTTCAAATATTCCTGGTTTATCTATTTAATTTTTCAAAATTAAACAATTAATTAAAAATTAAATTTAAACCTTTAAATGATTTAATTTATCTTTTAATTAAAAATTTTAATTAAATTAATTAAATTCGGATAGGTATCACAAATTAATCAGATTAATTTAAACCTATCTTAAACCCCTAATTTCGAAATATAGCAAATAATGGGTTTAAGGTTATCCATTTATTAAATAATCACAGTTACCAAAAATAGAATACCTTCTAAAACCCTAGCAAATTTCGAAAATTATAAAGGGGAGGGGCTAGGGTTTCTAAAACCCTAACCCTAAATCGATTTTGCCATATTAGGGTTTATAAGCTTTAAACGCTAAATTTTAGGAAAACAGTTATAGTAATTCAACTAGAAAACAACCAAATAGCTCTCATACCACTGAAAGGTTTTATGCAAATCTATCAACTAAAAGCCTAAGTTCACATGTCACCTAAATTGGATCTCTGTTTTCTAACTTTGAACATATAAATAATTCCTAAAGGCCAGCAGAAAAATTCTAAAAGAAATAAATCAGAAAAACTAACCTTTAGGTTTTCTTGGAAGCTGAGCAGCACAAGTGTCCTGCCTCAAATGAGATCACACCCAAGGAGCAAGAGGTAGTGGACGAAAATTCCAGAGAGAATGGAAGCAGAAAGTGGCGCAGAATAGGGTTCCCCAGGACCCTATTTATAGTTTCTCAGTTGGTTGCAGATAAGCCTTTAGAGATAAACCTTTTTGAATTCAAATAAGATAAACCTTTTATCTTACAATTCAAACTCTTATTTATCCTATTATTATTTTCGAAAATTATGGTTTTTCCTAACCATAATTTCGCTGGCTTATATGCCTGCTAAAATTGTCACTTACTCAATTATTGAACAATTACAATTCAACCCCTGCACCTTTAATTAATTAAATTAATCACCAAATTAAATCCAATTAATTCCAGATTAATTTCTAATTAATTAATATAGTTTCTAATTAATGTATTTTTACTTTAATATATTAATAAAATATTTATTTTATTTCTATTGATTCATTAATCATATAATAAATCAATCTTTCTCTCTCCTGGAAATTCTGCCAAACATCTAGCTTTGAGGGCAACCCAAATGGACTTTGCTACTATTAATTAGGTAAATACAAATTATTAGTCATGGCTTAGAAACCTAATCCAATAATATTAACATGTGTGTTATATTTATGGCCTGATTATTACCGAATTTTGAAGTATGTGAAGTACTCGGAGTAATCCGATTTTCGATATTCAGGGCCGAGAGCCCGAATGGTGGTTGGGATTGTTTTAAGACTCGGTACAAAGAGGGGCTAATAGCCCAGCAAGAGAAAAATCTGACAGATTTGCGGGTAATGGTTGTTGATATTGTACGTAAATTACTACATATTGTTGTAGGTGTACACAGAAAAGAAGACGAGCTGTCTTGAGGCTCAATGAATAGAGAAAGAAGGAAAGTAGTAGAATGTCCACGGGAGTTGTGGACAGCGGTTATAGAAAGGATATGTAAGTTATTTCTCGAAATAACAAATATTTAGCTGGAGCCGACGAATAGAAAGGTGACCAGTAGACCGCACCATGGTAAGGGTCTAGATGAGAGTAGACCAGCCGATGTTAATAGAAAGTGACCGATGTATATATTGAAAAGTTACACGACCTGTGTTGCCTAACACGAACTGTGTAAGTCTGAAACAGTCCCGGACAGTGTTTTTAAGTTATTTTACACGACCCGTGTAACCCCTTTTTGACATTTTTCATACAAAAACTCTATCCAAAAGGGTTTCTAATCACCCTAACACATATGACAACATGGTTAATCTTAATCACACTAAGATTAACATATAAACACTCACCAAATGGGAACATGATCTTACATTGTAATCCCTAATTCAAAAGTAATCCATCATGTAACATAGAAATCTCAATAGTATCACTAATCTTCGAACCCATATAACATGCATTCAAACAAAAATCAAGAATTTTGCAATTTAGCTAGAGTTTATAAAAATTAGCTTTTACATTGCATTTTTTGTCCCAAATGAGAAATTGGAGCTTGACCCTTGTCTCATAGATAAAATCAGACTATAAGAAGCTATTCACGGCCACCACCGGCTTGTCTTCGGCCACCATTGCACATCATCGCCTTTGCCGGCCTCCTGCCGCGCACACATCGTCGACAACAGCTTTGACTATTGTCTCTCTCCACAACAACGATCTCTCACTCTCTCCTCATCGTATATCCCTCTCTTGATATCAAATTCACACAAACACACACACAAGGATTGAAACACGACCCTGATTTAATCTAATTTTGACCGGTCAACACTGAGACACCCCCTTTTCACTGTTTTCAAATACTATGGTTTTTCGTATAAATACATGAATACAAAAATACAGTTTATGAAAAACCGATAATTTAAATGTTTAAAACAGTGGGTGTACAAATTCATATCAAGCTAACCATAGTAAGCAAGAAAGGATTTAACCTTGAGTCCAATATAGGAGCTAACTTAAGCTCCACTCCAGCTAAACTTCATCCCATTGATAGCAACTTAATTTGACCTGGAATACATGGCAAAACATAAAATACGTAAGACAATAATGTCTCGTGAGTTACATGAGTTTTAGACTCAAACCTTTAATTTCTTTTCCAACCTTTTTATAAAACTTATAACATAAAACATCTTTCAAAGTTTTAATAATGATATCATACCATAGCTCTTTACTTTTCAAAATCATCACATATCATGCTTTGCAAAAATATATTCTATCTAAACTTTATAATAGCAATATACTATAACCTCTTTGCTTCTAAAAAATCATTTTATGACATACTTTACAAAAATAGCATCTTTCTTACTTTCTTTGACTGGTTTTATAAGCTTGCTGGATTTTTATACTTAGGGCTTTAATCACAATAAGTGATACCCCAAGTCTCTATGGCTAGAAAGAACGGATCAATCCTCACCAGAGAATTGCTGAGGCGATCTACTTTGCGATGGGGCTTGTCCCCAGTAGTCCCCTTACCTAACCCGGGTAGGTTGGAACATAGTTCCCTTACTAACGCTGCTTGCTACAATTACCAGTCATACAAAAACTTGCTGCTAGCTTGAACATTTCTCATAAACATATAACTTGTGGCTAAGTGCCAAACTACATCATTTTATGTCTTTATGGCTAGATGCCAAATACATAACTTTCGTTTCACATAAATCATATGTTCAAAACATGCATGTCTTTATAACATTTTAGGCTTAATGCCAAATCATACTTTCCGAACATCTTGTGGCTATATGCCCTTTCATACTTGAAAACATATAAAATTTGTAACTAAAACATACTTCTTAAACATTTTATGGCTATATGCCTATCCATACTTTCAAACATGTATAACTTGTATTAAACATATACTTTCACATATTTGATTCATAGATCAAAACATAACTTCCAATATAACATTATACTTTCACAAACGAGTTAGAGATAATACTCTTGCATATAATTTCACATATAGAAATTTTATAAGAAATCTTGAAAATACTTACTTGCCATGTACCCCAGAATGGGTAAAAATACTGCATGTACTCACCTCATGTATTGCTAGAAGATTGACTACACGTTCCTTGTAATCATACTCTTTTGTGATTAAATAATCACTTGGCATGAACCTATAATTAACATGTTATACGTTAACATTCATGCTAACTGATTCTATAACTCATTAGAGTCCTTATAATACTATCTTGGGTCATAACAAGTCTATAACTTTTAAATGACCAACTTTAGTTAAGTTGTATTTTATTCGTATTTTGCTACAGTACACTCGGGGGGTCGTATTTCGATTCCGACAATTTTTCATGAAGTTTCATAACATATTAGACCTATGTTTAAAATTTGAGGTCAAACGGACAAGTATTGAAGAAAATCTCAAAAACTAAAATCATTTGGCAGGAGACTTGAAGAAAAACTGCATTTTCACTCTGCCGCACCGCGCCCAGGTGAGAGGCGCACCGCGCCTGCTGAGCAGCAGTCCAGAATCTCCCAATTTTTATGCTACAAATTTCCATTTTTCCTTATTAAGCCCTTAATTCACGTCTTAATCCCTAGGGTTTGTTCCAAGACCAAAACCATTCATTTACTTCATGTTTTTAACCATAAAAATCATAGATTTTGATTACTTTTCCAAACATTACCGTTTTTGCATTTTTGATCCAAAAACCGAATTTGTTCAAAATTAATCACTTCTACTGCTTTATTTTAACAACTACCACATATGGAACTCATTAAAACCCCTTAGAATTAATTTGATCAAGTAAAATTGATTTCTAAAGCTTTTGAACAAAATTCCAATTTTTCAACAATAGCAACATACTTTGATGATTTTAAGATATGTTCTTAATACTTGACTTAATTGGTTTAGGGTCATTTCCAGGCCCTAAATACCAACTTGTACTAAATTTAAAGCTTCAAAATCATCAAATCATCTTTATAAATTTGGTAATTCTTCCGAAAACACCATTTTTCACCAAAAACCAGTGTATTGAATTTTCAAGCTTAAGAACTGATTTCTTACTTCTTTTATGTCATATTTGACTTAACAAAACTATTAGAACTATATGAAATCAGTTTCAACTCATTAACCCATTTCTAGGGTTCTTGAGCTAAAAACCCATTTCATTATTTTTGGGATTAAATCTTCAATTTCATTGAATTACTTGTTAATACAAGTTTCTTTTATCATTTCTAACCTATTAAACGCATTAGAATCACTGGAAATTACTTGATCATACCAACCCGTGGCATGATGTTCTTGAACCAAAATCATCTTTTCTTGATTTTTCAACATATTCAATTACTAGAACATGTTTAGTTGATGATTTTGGGCAAGATAAGTTAGATGATTACATTAGAATTATGATTTCTAGAAAATTCAGAAATCAAAACATAATTCCCGTTCAAGGTTTAGAGCTTAGAGCTTGGAAATCTTACCTTTTTAAGCTTGGAATCACCAATTCCAAATGTTTTCCTTTGATTTTTTTGCAACGATGCTTGATCTTTCCCGTGCTCTCTTCTCTAACTCTCTCTCTCTCGTTCTCTCTAGACTCTTCTATGGTTTTCTATAAATGAGAGTTAGATAACTCTCTTATTGGTATTTAATTTTTATAAAATATTTATATTTTAGTCCTTAACTTTCATTTCTTGCACTTTGGCCACAAAAAAAACAAATTTTAGTACATATAACTTAGTTTCTTACATTTTTGGTCCAAAACCAAAATATACTTTCATACTAAATTTTATACATGGGCAAATGACCAATTTACCCTTTTATGGTCAAATGACCAAATTACCCTCTTTTAATAAAATTAGTTTTCAAATACTTCTCACGATTATTTGGTGTCAAAATTTTATTTCATTACATATTAGCTCGAAAAATCATATTTTCCTTACTTAAAAGTCATTTGGATGTCAAATGACCATTTTGCCCTTTCTCACCATCTTTTTCCAAACTTTTGGTATTTTACCACGTTTCTAAGTAAATTATTTTAAAATTTTCAAAATATTTTTGGTCTTTTCCTTACGTATTTTCTCGAATATAAATTCGAGATTTTTGGGTCGTTACAACTACCTCCTCCTTATTGGGATTCCGTCCTCGGAATCATCACACAACTATTGATACTTTCTTTTTACCAACACATAATCATAACCTTCATTGTTTTATCTTTTAATCTTTCTTTTCTACCTCATTTCATTTATATACAATCTTTAGTAAACTCATCTTACATAATAGTTTCATACTTCAATACTTTTTATCAAAAATAGCAATCTACTTTATAATTTTTTTCTCATATCTTTACTACAACATGTGAGATTATAATCACAACATTCTTTACTTATAAAAGTTCCAATACCATTAAACATAATTATATATGTTTCGTATCTTTTTTTTTTTTTTACAAATTTATAAGTACACCAAAATCTTTTCTTTGTATAGATTTTGTCCCTTAATGGACATTTTACTTAAGAAATTTTTTCACCTTCATTTAATATTGCTTATTTATCTTCACCCGTCTTTTCTTCTTATTTTTTTTACTCATTCGTTACTTCCTAGACAATCCACTGTTATTTCTTCTTTACAGAAGTTTTACAACATCTTATTTCTCTTACATTTATTTTTAAAACTTTTAAACTTCAGTTTATTCTTCTTTATCTCTATTTCCCACTACTGACTCACTATTATTTATAAAGGATGTATTTTCCTCCTTCTTGTTACACTTCACATTTTTACTTTTCTGATGGGAACAGAATATGTCGAATCATCATATTGTTCACGAGAATCTACTTATCTCGTTCTAAATGTGTTAAAACGATATACCGCCTTTTATTTTAACAATTCGACATTATTAACTTTCTTTCTATGTATAATACACCATACTTAACCTTATAAACTTGTACAGTTTTACTGTTGAAGTTGTTCTATTATTTCAGTCAACTTCCTTCTCGATTCACACTTTTAAGAAAAATCATTTTTCACATACTTTTTACTCATTTCCTGTACATTATATGTATTACCTTCTCTAATATTTGTCTTGTATCATTCTTTACTTGTATTACTTTCATATTCAACATATAATCAACTTAGATATTTCTTTCATCTTCTTTTTTGAGATTTCGGTCTCATTACTCATTACTTATTCGTATAAACATGTCTTTCTCATTTCTTCAATTTTTTGTACAATACTTTTATAAGTATACTTTTCTTTCCTTTTTAGATACTCCACGTATACTTCTCATATTAATACTTTATATTTTAGTATTTTTCTGCCAATTCTATTTCTCACATTAGTGCTTAGTTTACCACCTGATCTTTTGTTTACTCTTTCCTCACGGTATCTAAATTGTTTACCATGGTTGATTCGAAATTTATTTTTCTTCAATTCACTTATGGAACTTCATACATGTTGCATACTATAATTCACATTCCCATACTTACTTCACTTTTCATAATATTATTACCTTGTGGTGTATTTATGTTTTACAACCACATTCATTAACTTCTTGACATATACTTACAAGTTCTTAGTTACATAATATACACATATATTTATACTTGGTTCTCTTTTGGTTTAAGAACCCAACTAGGTATTTTTAACATTTTCGTTCCATGACGAGTTCTTGACATAACCCTCAATCACTATTACCTCTCGCTACTCTTTACTTTTACATCTTTTATCATTTTTGTTATGTGTTATAAGGCTACATGCCTAACACATTATGCTATTCTTTCGTTTAAACTCCACTTCTTTACATTATATATTTCTTTACAACATTATATATTTCATATACAACTTACTTCTTATGTATCTTTAGGTGATACACAATTGCCATTTATTTTCTCGTCATCTTTCATTCTTTTGGTATATCGAGGTAGTATGCCCGATACATTATTTTACTCTTTTGCTTCATACCTTATACTATTCTAATTAGAATACTTATTTCATAACCACTTTTATACTTTTGTACATCATTTTTATATATCCCAAAACTTACTCATTTTTTTTATAAACACATATAAACATACATACACTTCTTTGTATTTCATGGCTACTAGCCATGTACTGACCATTTCTCACAATCTTTGGATTCCTTTACCCATCATTTCTATTCGGAAGTAGTAACTTCCTGTCTGTTTACTATAGTTTTTACATTATCTTTAATTCTTCGTTTACTACTTGTTTAGATATTTACTCTTTTTCTTTACTTCATATCATTTATGACCTTTAGTCATTTTGCTCACATGCTTTTGATTTTTCTTCCATTATCATACATCATTATACTCTTTCATTACTGGTATTACCTCTTTTATTTCATTCATTTGGTTGTGGAATTTATTTCCTCATAACCAATATTTTATCATCATTTTCTTTAAAGTCTTTCATTATATTCTTCTGATTATCCTCATCATTTGTTTCATCTTTTATGTCTTGCCTAACATTTATTTAGGCATTCAACCTTTAATTCTCACTTCATGTTCATTTAATCACATTACAACAATGCAATTTACTTTAAATATCATAATCTTTGACAATTTCTCATGCATCATTCTTTTCCCCCCATTTGGGTATTTTACTTTACTTTTATTACTCATTATAACATTGTACTATTAATACACTCCACTTATAATTTCATTCTTCCTGTAAAAGTCTTACAACTTTTATATAGATAATCAATACCCATAATTCCTTTTTAGGTTACTCTTATACATACTTCCTCTCGTCTCGATAGGCATATAATTTAATGTCTTTCAATGTGTCTACAAAGTATTAAGTATCGCATTATTTCTTTTACTTTACCATACTAAGTGGTATAAATCCACTGCATTAACTTTTATTACTTATAATCTTTCTTGTTCTTGTTACATAGGTATACAATTCCTATGTTATTCTTACTACTCTCTTCACCAACCTTACCCACCAGATTACCATAATTCCTTTATGATTCCACCAGTCTCAATACATATCCTGTGATTATGATAATACGGGCCCATATTACCATAATCACCTATACATATTGATTCTGCTGTTACCACAAAGTTTCATGGGACACTGGTTCCTTTAACATATAACACCAGTGTAAATACATGGTGATCAATACTGGAAATCTTTCTACTTTATAAACATAGTCTTTAATAAATTTAGACGTTTATGGAAAATATCATATAATTTTCCAAATGGTCAGATTTTTGCTCACTTTAAACGTTAACTTAACGTTTCTTTGTTTTATATATTTCCATACTTTAAATAATGCATAATGTCTTAATCATTTAAGACACCATATAGCATACTTTCATAAACTAATTTTCCTATAGCATGAGTTTAAGCCTAGGAGTGGAACAAGCCAATCCTAATTCGCTTAAACTATGGCTCTGATACCAACTTGAGACACCCCCTTTTCACTGTTTTCAAATACTATGGTTTTTCGTATAAATACATGAATACAAAAATACGGTTTATGAAAAACCGATAATTTAAATGTTTAAAACAGTGGGTGTACAAATTCATATCAAGCTAACCATAGTAAGCAAGAAAGGATTTAACCTTGAGTCCAATATAGGAGCTAACTTAAGCTCCACTCCAGCTAAACTTCATCCCATTGATAGCAACTTAATTTGACCTGGAATACATGGCAAAACATAAAATACGTAAGACAATAATGTCTCGTGAGTTACATGAGTTTTAGACTCAAACCTTTAATTTCTTTTCCAACCTTTTTATAAAACTTATAACATAAAACATCTTTCAAAGTTTTAATAATGATATCATACCATAGCTCTTTACTTTTCAAAATCATCACATATCATGCTTTGCAAAAATATCTTCTATCTAAACTTTATAATAGCAATATACTATAACCTCTTTGCTTCTGAAATATCATTTTATGACATACTTTACAAAAATAGCATCTTTCTTACTTTCTTTGACTGATTTTATAAACTTGCTGGAGTTTTATACTTAGGGCTTTAATCACTATAAGTGATACCCCAAGTCTCTATGGCTAGAAAGAACGGATCAATCCTCACCATAGAATTGCTGAGGCGATCTACTTCGCGATGGGGCTTGTCCCCAGTAGTCCCCTTACCTAACCCGGGTAGGTTGGAACATAGATCCCTTACTAACGCTGCTTGCTACAATTACCAGTCATACAAAAACTTGCTGCTAGCTTGAACATTTCTCATAAACATATAACTTGTGGCTAAATGCCAAACTACATCATTTTATGTCTTTATGGCTAGATGCCAAATACATAACTTTCGTTTCACATAAATCATATGTTCAAAACATGTCTTTATAACATTTTAGGCTTAATGCCAAATCATACTTTCCGAACATCTTGTGGCTATATGCCCTTTCATACTTGAAAACATATAAAATTTGTAACCAAAACATACTTCTTAAACATTTTATGGCTATATTCCTATCCATACTTTCAAACATGTATAACTTGTATTAAACATATACTTTCACATATTTGATTCATAGATCAAAACATAACTTCCAATATAACATTATACTTTCACAAACGAGTTAGAGATAATACTCTTGCATATAATTTCACATATAGAAATTTTATAAGAAATCTTGAAAATACTTACTTGCCATGTACCCCAGAATGGGTAAAAATACTGCATGTACTCACCTCATGTATTGCTAGAAGATTGACTACACGTTCCTTGTAATCATACTCTTTTGTGATTAAATAATCACTTGGCATGAACCTATAATTAACATGTTATACGTTAACATTCATGCTAACTGATTCTATAACTCATTAGAGTCCTTATAATACTATCTTGGGTCATAACAAGTCTATAACTTTTAAATGACCAACTTTAGTTAAGTTGTATTTTATACGTATTTTGCTACAGTACCTCGGGGGGTCGTATTTCGATTCCGACAAATTTTCATGAAGTTTCATAACATATTAGACCTATGTTTAAAATTTGAGGTCAAACGGACAAGTATTGAAGAAAATCTCAAAAACTAAAATCATTTGGCAGGAGACTTGAAGAAAAACTGCATTTTCACTCTGCCTCAGGGGCGCACCGCGCCCAGGTGAGGGGCGCACCGCGCCTGCTGAGCAGCGGTCCAGAATCTCCCAATTTTTATGCTACAAATTTCCATTTTTCCTTATTAAGCCCTTAATTCACGTCTTAATCCCTAGGGTTTGTTCCAAGACCAAAACCATTCATTTACTTCATGTTTTTAACCATAAAAATCATAGATTTTGATTACTTTTCCAAACATTACCGTTTTTGCATTTTTGATCCAAAAACCGAATTTGTTCAAAATTAATCACTTCTACTGCTTTATTTTAACAACTACCACATATGGAACTCATTAAAACCCCTTAGAATTAATTTGATCAAGTAAAATTGATTTCTAAAGCTTTTGAACAAAATTCCAATTTTTCAACAATAGCAACATACTTTGATGATTTTAAGATATGTTCTTAATACTTGACTTAATTGGTTTAGGGTCATTTCCAGGCCCTAAATACCAACTTGTACTAAATTTAAAGCTTCAAAATCATCAAATCATCTTTATAAATTTGGTAATTCTTCCGAAAACACCATTTTTCACCAAAAACCATTGTATTGAATTTTCAAGGTTAAGAACTGATTTCTTACTTCTTTTATGTCATATTTGACTTAACAAAACTATTAGAACTATATGAAATCAGTTTCAACTCATTAACCCATTTCTAGGGTTCTTGAGCTAAAAACCCATTTCATCATTTTTGGGATTAAATCTTCAATTTCATTGAATTACTTGTTAATACAAGTTTCTTTTATCATTTCTAACCTATTAAACTCATTAGAATCACTGGAAATTACTTGATCATACCAACCCGTGGCATGATGTTCTTGAACCAAAATCATCTTTTCTTGATTTTTCAACATATTCAATTACTAGAACATGTTTAGTTGATGATTTTGGGCAAGATAAGTTAGATGATTACATTAGAATTATGATTTCTAGAAAATTCAGAAATCAAAACATAATTCCCGTTCAAGGTTTAGAGCTTAGAGCTTGGAAATCTTACCTTTTTAAGCTTGGAATCACCAATTCCAAATGTTTTCCTTTGATTTTTTTGCAACGATGCTTGATCTTTCCCGTGCTCTCTTCTCTAACTCTCTCTCTCTCGTTCTCTCTAGACTCTTCTATGGTTTTCTGTAAATGAGAGTTAGATAACTCTCTTATTGGTATTTAATTTTTATAAAATATTTACATTTTAGTCCTTAACTTTCATTTCTTGCACTTTGGCCACCAAAAAAAAAAACAAATTTTATTACATATAACTTAGTTTCTTACATTTTTGGTCCAAAACCAAAATATACTTTCATACTAAATTTTATACATGGGCAAATGACCAATTTACCCTTTTATGGTCAAATGACCAAATTACCCTCTTTTAATAAAATTCGTTTTCAAATACTTCTCACGATTATTTGGTGTCAAAATTTTATTTCATTACATATTAGCTCGAAAAATCATATTTTCCTTACTTAAAAGTCATTTGGATGTCAAATGACCATTTTGCCCTTTCTCACCATCTTTTTCCAAACTTTTGGTATTTTACCACGTTTCTAAGTAAATTATTTTAAAATTTTCAAAATATTTTTGGTCTTTTCCTTACGTATTTTCTCGAATATAAATTCGAGATTTTTGGGTCGCTACAAACACTTTGGCAAAAATACCCAAAGTGCCCCAGCTGCCAAATGCCTTAGTAAATTTTTTTTCATTTCTTCTTGATTTTTGCAAACTTTACACTAGCATAACTTCTATATATCAAACCTTTATTTTTAGAAACTTCATATCTTTAGAAAGGTGGGAAGGAGCATTATAACTTTTCCCTATTGACTTAAGTCTGAATTTGTATTGATTTACCAATACAGCCCCTCAAATATGGAAACTTGGCCATTTTTGTCCCTTTTTGTCCATCTTTAAACCGTCATAACTTCTTCATTATGATTCCAAATGACCCGGATCTCTTTTCTATATTCTTGTTACGTCAAATATTAACAAAAGTTTCATTGGTGACTTTTTTCCCAATTCCATTTAGATTTTGAGATATTATGGTTTGTTTGGTATGCTTGAATGTAATGACAAAGGAATGAAACGGAGTTAACAAAATGGAGGAGGTAATGGAATGCATCATTACCATTCCATTGTCATGTTTGGTTGATCTATTGGAATTTAACGAATCATTCATCAAAGTTGTTTGGTAGGCAGGAATACACGAAGAAATGGAATAAAATTAATCCACAATGAAACAAGTACCCCTGACACAAAAAGAAGTATTTAGGAGAAATTAGGTCTACATTAATACACAAGAAGTAAGACCAAATATTATTAACCTGATGACTATCAACAAATGAGTTAATGGTTACTTAAAAGATAAATTGCACATATATCTTTACAGAAATCAAAAACTTTTCTAAGAATGTAAGGAAAGGTATAATGGGTATTTTATTAAAACCTAAAATGAAAGGAAAAATCCAAGATAACTAAGCTATCCTAAACTTATGGGAACATCCAAGTGCCATGAATTGTATAACATGTGCTTGACTCAGTTTCGACATGTAAGATTGTCATTCGTCAATGAATTCAATCAATTTTTGAAATTAAATAGAAAACATTGTAAATTGAGATTGAGATTTGGAAGTGCGATTGTGATTATCATTGGGAAAAATTGTGACCCTACACAGATTCAAGTAACAAGAGCATTTTGTACAATTTGGATTGAGATTTGGAAAATTAAATACATACATTTAGAACACGTAAGGAAATAATTGGCCAATACATATACATATAGAACACGTAAGGAATAAATGGCCGAAAAGCAAGAACCATCCGATTGGAGATTCAAGAAGATGTGTACAAAGTTAAACATGCAAGTTCAAATAAATTGCTAACCTTTCTCAAATTCTTGAAGCCATGCCCGTATGCGATGAAATTCTTGAAGCCCATGTGAAATTCTTATATGCGATGACTGTGTATACGATGGATTAAGCCCTACGCACATGAAACTATTTCTGCAATCGTGATTCTCATCAAGGATTTTTTAGGAGATGCGAGGCTGATTTGGGAAGATGTAGGGAAATTTGGGAAAATGGGCTATTGAGAGGGAATGGAATGAAAAAAAACGAGGGTATCTTACTGAATGAAATCAGGGGATTTTGATGAAACGCGATTGCTTAAAGAATGGAGCTTTCCTTTTAGTAATGCTGCCAAACATGCCAAATACCATTACCCCTGAATACACTATTCCTTTCGCCCCTTATTCCTGCCTACCAAACGCCCTCTAAAATTTTAAAGATTGACTAAGGAATCTAGCAAATACGTGCCTGATTCACAATTATATATAACAATCATGAATGCCATTCGAAATAGAAAAAAGTTATAGTGCAAGAGGGGAAAGAAAAATACTCGGCCTAATAAAACCTTTATCACTCCGTTCCTGAAGATGACAATGAAGTTCTTTCATCTCTGGTGGTGTCAGTCGATAAGGAGCCTTGGCTACCAGAGCTACACCCGACACCAACTCGATACAACCCTTCTTGCCGAACCGGCGGCACTCCAGTTAGTTCCTCTATGAATACGCCACTAACTCGGGAACAATCGCAATGTCACTAACCACCACGGTCGCTGAACAAGAAGCTACGGATAGGCGATCCCCACCTAATGACCAATTCTCCCCCACTTGGGTTTGAACCCGCACCTGCTTACGATGACATGGAATCTCCGCTTCAAAAGTATCTGGCCAGTCCATGCCCACAGGGACACATACTTCCCTCATAGCAATGGGAATCAAATCAATAGGAAACTCTATGCCAGAGATCCCTGGAGTACAACCGCGATATACATTGGTAACATAAAGAATCTGGTTGTCTGCAACCCAGACAACCATTGGACAAGATAGTCTACCAACGTCTCGTCCCAGACGATTAGAAAAAGTATGAGAAACGAACGAATGAGTAGCACCGCTATCGAACATAACAACAGCGGGCTTAGAACTAACCAAGTACGTGTCTGCTTCAACGATTTATAACAACTTATAAACATGAAAACCTAAGGGGTATATATTAGGAACATGTCGAGCAGAAAATAGCGGAAAACTTAGGCGGTATCTGCATTCGGGGAAAATAAGATAATATAGAGACAATTCAGCCTAGATATTTCTAGGAAGACGAAACACTCAGCTTACCGAAAATTTTTCAACCTTGCCCCGACCCGAAATTGGCACCGGTGCTGCAAATAGTAGGGGCCCTTCTACTACCTTCCACACAAGTTTCAATTTCGCATTCGCGTCTAGTTTCAAAATTTCCAGTTCGCTCTAGTCGTTTATTTATACAACTCTCTCACATGATAATACTAACAAGTATATAATCTAATATTTTAAGGCTAATTGAAACAATCCAAAATTAACAATTTAACAAAGTAAGAAACATATGAAATAAAGCTTACTTGGTTGGCTGACTGGCACACCACGAGATAATCCACTACTAGTCTTCAAAAGTTTTAAAGAAATCTTTTAAAGAAAATATTTAAAGAAAATAAAAATTTTAATAGCCTCAAATTTGAGTCTAGAACATTCCTAAGAATGCCTAGTTCCCTCAAACGTGTGCTCTGATACCAACTTGTAACACCCAAAATTTTTCGCAAAATATTTGAACTTTTAAAACAACTTATATAAAAAGATATTATAAGTTTCCAAAAGATAAATATCTCAAAACCAACTTATGGCAAAATAAACATTGTAAAGTGCGGAAGCATAAAATAATAATGTCCCAAAATAGAAATTCTTCTAGTAGTGGCATCCCGGTGCTCCAAGTCACGCCATAGCCTCCTTGATCTTAACAGCTGAAAAATGTAAGGGAAAACCGTAAGCACAAAGCTTAGTGAATTCAAACACAGACATCATATTAATATTCACATTTACCAGCCCTAATCCAATTTTAATTTTAATTATAAAAACTAAGCAAAGAATGAATCAGTGCTTATATAAAATAGGGTGGACTTGTAGGTTTGAGCCGCACTGGGTAAATCCCGTATCCTTTGGCCCCGATCCCCGCACCTCATAAAGAGTATAACGTTGGTGATATTACCTAACTACCGCTCATAGTAATAATCAATTACATACAATGCACATGTACGATTTATAATAATAATATAGCATGCTTTAAATAATAAATCTAAACAATCACACACGAGTTAACTAGCAAACACAAACATCAATACAACGGTGTGAGAGAACTCACCTTGAGTGAATGATATAACAGATAGAAGTCAATATATGGCTACCAAGCTTATGCAAACTTCAACACTTCACCTAATTAAGACTAAAGGTTAGAAGGGTGAAGTTGTGAATCTAAGGAATGAGAAAGGAGTAATCACAGCAAGGTCTCTAAAACAGACCTGCTGTTCAAGACTTAATTACTCCAAAATATAAAACAGAAGCATAGGCTTAAATAATTTTTACAAGAAACTACAATGACTTAGATTTCCAGAACCATAAAGAACTCCTCCTAACTCCAAAGGATGAGAAAGACATAAAATTTACAAAAAGACATGTCATTGCTGTATTCAGACGGACAGTCAGGTGGTGTTGGCCAATTCTACCCAACTTGTGGCTGGAATCAGCTCCAACCAAAAATCAGAGGAACAAAAGACACATAAATACAAGCCTCGGAGTTGGAATTAATTAAAAAGGGTTTCCCAAGCTCGGGATATAAAAATCACATTGTGGACAATCACATAATCAGCATAAGCTGGTGACTGTCCCTTGATCTGGATTGTAGATCCATTCTAACCAAGTTATAATGAGAATTAACGTCTCATCTTCTCCAGATCTTTAATTCAATATGTAATGTACATATGGGAACTTGGAATCACTCTGGATCCTTTTCCAAGACATAGAAATGATAAAAACAAATTGACATGTCATTGCAGACCCGAATCTGACCTAACAGCAAAGAAGCTGTTGTTGCCCCTAGATAAAGTCCTTATCAGTGAGATTGGTCTTACTTAAGAAAGTTACCCAACTCAATTTGTGAAATTTGGGCACTGGTTAGGGTCATTTTGAGTTTTAGAACTCAAGTTATGATTTTTACAAAATGACTACAGATCTGATGGAAAACAGAATTGTAGTCACCCATGATTCCTTTTGGCTTATCCATCCTTCTCTCTTTGAAACACATTCTAAGATGTGTTCATCATCCCAATTCAGTCCCCATGATCATGGTGGTACTAAAAGGGGTTAGAGGTCATAGGGATTTCATTAAACCACAAGGACATAATTATAAACAACATGGAGATATGATTTTTACAAAAACACATATCACTGCAGTCCCTGAAATGGCATACATGTGAGGTTAGCCAATTCCACCCAACTTTCGGATGGAACCAGACCTTAGGAAAAATCACGAGTACAATAGACTCAATAACAAAGGTCTGAAAGTTGGAACCAACTCAAAATACATTTTCAAACTCAAGACATAAAATTCACAATACAGAACAAATCAGAAACGATAATGCTGATGGGAAAACACTGGTCTGTGATGTTGTCCAATTCCCATAAACTTGGGAATGGAATCAGAAATCCATCTTTTCCAGATACCAAATTTACTTAAATACAATGATTCTAGGAGGCGGAATCATGTAAAAAGCTTTCTCCAAACTCCTTTTATAAAATAAACAAAACAGCATAGCTAATCTGAACGGAATTAGAGCAGTACGTAAAGATGAGCAATTACCCCATACCTCTGGTCTTCAAAACGGATAATGGTCTTCTGAAGAAAGTTGCTCAACTCCATTTGTGAACCGTGTGCACCGGTACTAACCCTATTTGACGTCTGGAACTCCAGATATGATTTTCGCAAGAAGGGAGACTTAGCAGAGGAATCTGTCAGAAACCCTAGGTCATGTTGCGAAATTCATAACTCCAATTCTAGACATTGAAATCGAAAACCCTTCGGTCAGGCCGTTCCTTTATGTCTTGGGAACCTTCGGTTGAAGTTTCATGGCGATCCAATGTCTGAATCTCCGGCAGATGATCGAACACTGCGGTTGTGTCTTCAAAAACGGGAATAGAGATTGATAGAGAGGGTTAGGGTTTGAGTGGTTCACTAGTGTAAGCTCCAAATGAACCCATTTAACACTTGAAGTAGTGTTAAGCTTGGTGGTTTTTCAACTAAGCCCATAGCCCATGGACTTTAACAAAAGAAGTTTAAAAGATGACAAAATAAGCCCACTAACACAAAATAATCAGACCTTGGTTAAATAAATTAACCAAAGGTTACAAAAATGATTAAATTAAAATAAATAAACGTACCGGGAAAACCGGGGCGTTACACAATAGTAGTCCGGAAGAATCTTATGAGTCATCAGATCTCTGTCTTCTCCACTGATTTGTGCTCGCTTCTATGTAGTAAACTATAGTTGTTTCCCTTTTTTTCATACTCACAGTCTTCTCTATACACTGTTCCTCTTGTTTGTCATGTCCTATAGTGACCGATCCTTCCATACTTCGTCTTTCGGTTGCAACAACTGTTCTCTACATTGTTGTTGACCGTGTCACGACTAGTCTAATCATATATCTTTGCTTTCTACCACCGACAACTTAGCCCATCAGTGAAGTATTTAGAATAAAGTAACTCCACGTCCGTCTACTTACTATTAATAAGTACTAAAGCATTAAACATGCCAGTACTACATCACAAGTAGGACACGTCGGTCGCTATTAAGCATCTTATTACTCCTAGTATATTTTAATTCTACGCATTACGCCTAGCTTGATTCACGAAAAACCTTATGATTCCGTCACGTCACTGTGGGTACCATGTGTCAATAGTGATATGCGCGCCATAACGGTGCTTATAAACTATACACAAATAGTCTTGACTTTACCACCAGTTTTCGTTTTACAAGGCTGGGCAGGTTTCTACTGCATACTAATACATATTACTAGTACTCTTAGGTTGTCCTAAGAGTACACTTTAAAAGCTCACACTAATTCATGTTATTCATCAATGTTGCAGCCGAAAGACGATGTATGGAAGGATCAGTCACTATAGGACAGGACAAACAATAACAATGCAGACGAAGTATGGAAGGATCATCCTTCAAATAATCAACTCTACCCTAAAGCAACAATCAAACAAGAACATGCATAACGGCCAAGTTAAAAATTATAAGCCTATATGATTTTGGTCATGCATAGCTTAAGGATTCCTACTGTAAATTGCCAACATCAATTCTAATCAGGCATAACTATACATCATTTACATTACATATAGCAATCTCATATAACTTATGTTGTCGTAGGAACACTAACTCATCTACTAACATTCTAATTTCCATACTTTCATAAGCACTGACAAAAGCATGCATATAGCATTTCTTAAACTTTACATCATCCTTTATCATTAAACATACAACATACATTGCAACCTTAGCATACATGATATTTCTTACATTGGCTCATATTATTCCTAACTTTGCTAACATCTGGCTAGCAGCATCATGAATACTTAACTATACACGTTATCAAACCAGATAGGTAGTCGAATAATTGATCCTACCCTAAGGCAACAATCAAACAAGAGCATCTAATAGGGAAAAATCAAGAATTCTAAACCTACGTGATTCTAATCATACACGGTTTTTAAAGTACTCATTTTTCATATTGCCATGCATATCCATATTATCATACTTACATAATTGATACACATCTAAAATCCCATGTCATAAATAAGCGGTAAATATGGTGCATGCATCTATATGTTGTAGTTAATTTTCATTCTATATCATAAACAGTAAGAACATAATATAGAAGGAAGTCTATTATATTAGGCAATTCTAGCATCCATACATCAACAATCACATATTTCGTTAACTTTCTAGCATCATAATATAACATTAACTTGTGCTCACTAACTATTGAACTCCGAATCTGCATGCTTCACATTCTCTTCCCTTTTTTAAATTTTAACTTTCAAAACTTTCCTTTAAGATATACTTTTTTAGCCTTGGTTTGAGTTTAAACATACAAAAATATATGTCTAAATCCTTCAAACCATGCTCTGATACCAACTTATTACGACCCAAAATTTTCTATTTCAAAACATATAATATTCACTTTAAATATATTCTCAAAATGCATCAGAGTTTAAAATTGATCAATGTAAAAAAAATACAAAAGTCTAACCCACGTTACAATCAAATATACAAATAAAAACTATGAAAACTGATAATGCAGGCAGTAAGCGGTCAAACCGAGTTCTTCCTTCTAACTAACCTAGAGGGTCTTGAAAAAGCTAAATTAACAACGGGTAAGCACAATGCTTAGTGAGCACACAACAACTACACATTATATCATATGAAATGAAAACATAATACCCGTAAACATGTAAATGAACCTACTTTAAAGTCAGACACCTCACAAAAAGGAATTTTAACTGTCACTCGACATAGAGGAATTCTAACCGACACCTTAGAGGAATTTTAACTGACACCTCACTAAAAGGTTGTGTAACTTTCCTTGCTCCCCCTTCCAGGAACAATGATAACAAAGTTGATACTGCACATAAACGAGCATACACCACATAGCACATAATAGCATGTATAGAGTAGTGTTACTTATCTAATAGCAAAATGTTTGAAGGATTCAACTGAGCAATACAACTGTTGTGAGTTGTGACGAAATTCTACCATTGATCAACCTACATACAGTCCCAATAGTCACTACCTAGATTACACTTCAGGTTGTCACTTAATGATATTTGTATAACATTTACTTTTAGCATTACTTTCAATATAGTAGTCTGTTCATGGACTGGTCTGACCCCCTAATACCTATACTTTCAATATAGTAGTTTGTTAATGGTAGATTACAAATGTTACAACATAGACTTAGGGTCAAGTTTGTTTACCCCCAGTCATTAAGTTCTTAATTCAACATCTTTTGACCAAAATTCTTAAATTATCAAGAGTTCTTACAGAGGTAATATATGTACACATTAAAACCTACTTAATGAATTAAGACCAATCTCAACTTACAAGGTAACAACTAGAAACTTTCCACATAAAATCATGATTTTTACTAGGGTTTTGCTTTCACATATGCTCTTACTTATGCAACCATCATATACCCCTACAAACTTCTTAAAACATGTCTTATATGCCAAAATATCCGATTAATTATGTTTTGATGCATTAAGGACTTAATAGCGCAATTTCATAAAAAAAATTCTCAATTAAGACGTTTTAGACCACTGTCCAGTGTTCTAACCTTAACTTTTGAGTAGTAATTCCAAATAACATGAGCCAAATATTTCTAGAATCTAGATTCAATTTCCAACAACTTCTATTTGTGGTAATTTTCTGTAATTTTGCTTCAATTTTTCATAAAACTGATTGCAACACCATTGAAGATTCACCACAATGTCTGATTTTCAGATCATGAACACAACCACAATACACTGTGGTGTTGTGGTGGTCTCACCGTGGCAAACGACGGCAAGGAACAAGGTACAAGAAAGAGATTCAAGGGAATGTCACTGACCTAGCCTATACGCGGTGAAACCTTACAATACGCAACCTTCTAGACCTCGAGAATTTGACGTTTTTCTGTTCCTCACGCTGTCATTCTTGCTTCTTTCCCACTGCTCCATCTCTCTTTCCCGCTACCCGTTATTCTCCTTCCCGGCAATACTAGATCACGTATGATGTTTGTGTGCGAGTTTAGGGTTATGTGGCGATATGTACGGGACTAAAGGAAACGGGAAGAATTCTACCTTGGGCAGAAAGTCGTGACTTGCATCTCGCTGCTCACAATCCTCTTTCGACGGTCTTCCTCACTCTCCCGCTCACATCTCCCTCGCTATGTAGTTATCGGCCATAGGAAATATAGGGTTGCATATGTATTCATTTAACGGGAGAATAAAATAAAACGAGACGTGTGGGCCTTCAAAAAAACGAGATAACGCTAAAAATAGATGCTCCGATCAAAAAATCTGTTAGCAGATATGCGTTCGTGTGTGTATGTATTATGTATATTAGCCCAATCTTTAGTTAGCCCATGCATCTTTGTTTGTATGTATCGGCCCAAAGGGTATTGTATATATTGCTCAAACTTAATGTTATTTGGCATGGGAATACACGTACTCTAGCATGGTATCAGGCCTTAAACCCTAAGCGTCGATTCCCTCTCGACCTCTCTCATCAGTCGAGACCCAACCTCTCTTTTTCTTCTATCTTGCTCGCTTCTTCCCTACCCTCTATTCCAATGTCAGGCGACAACTCCACAAACCGACCCACTCATAAAGCTTACGGGATAAATAATATCAAGACATATGTCCCTCTCATCCTAGATCTAAACACTCGAAATTACGAACCGTGGATCGATCTTTTCCGAGCTCATTGTATTGCATATGATCTTGTGGATCACATTGACGAAACTTATGATGCACCGAAAACGCCTCCAACCGACCCGGAGTGGGATAAGCTCGATCAAATGGTGAAACTTTGGATCTTTGGAACGATTTCTCAAAAGCTTATTACATCCGCCTACTCTACCAACGCAAACGCCCGCAAGGTTTGGACCAATCTTCATTCTATTTTTTACGCAAACAAGGAATCTACTGCTATGCAATTGGAAACTGAGCTCTGAAATATATCCATGGGGGATCTCTCGATCCATGACTATTGCGAAAAAGTCAAAAAGCTTGACGATTTACTTGCCGGCCTTGGAGAACCGGTGAAAGAACGTAATCTCGTAACTTATGCCATCAACGGTCTCTCTAATAAATATGAAGGCGTTGCCCGTATCATCCTCGTCACCAAGCCGTTCCCCACGTTTTCCGAGATGCGATCTATGTTAGCTATGGAAGAGCCCCGCCTTCAACCTACCATCTCCACACCATCGCATGATAATCACTCATCTTCAAATTCCTTGCTTCACGTAACTTCTACTAGAGGTGGTGGAAGTGGATTAAAAAAGGGTAATCAAAATATTAAACGTGGCAAAGGGGGGAACCAAAACCAAAATCGTGGTGGACCTCCTCACCACTCATCTTTTTCTGCTGGACACCAACCGAGGAGCCCCAATGTCGGCTATTTTTTTTCTCCACCGTCGCAGCCTATTTTTTCTCCGTGGCACTCTCCTTATGCGACCCAGCAACAGCCTTGGGCTGTTGCTAATACTTCTTCACTGCAGCCGGCTCACTGGGGCAGAATCGGACCCAACAACAATAGCGCTGGCCTTCTTGGCAGCAGGCCCACGTCACCCTCACAGCCCACCTACAACCAACCACAGGCCCATATTCAGTCTTCTGGCCCAAATCAGCCCCCGTGGGCGTGGCTCGGTTCCGATCAGCCTACCGCACTCCCACAATTGTTCAACACGATGACACTTAACGATCCAACCAATGGTGGTTGGGTTATGGACACCAGAGCGACGGATCACGTGCACGCCGACTCAGGTATACTCAATTCCTTTCGTAATACGCATTACCCTCGCTCTATTTATGTTGGTAACGGTTCTGCAATACCTGTAGTGACTTCGGGACACGCCATTTTTCCCGTTCCCAATATTTATCGTCCCCTTCACCTACAAAATGTCCTCATTACACCTCACATTATCAAAAACCTTATATCTGTCAGAAAATTCACAACTAATAATAATTGCTCTATCGATTTTGATCCTTACGGTTTTACCATTCTTGATTATCAGACTCGCCGCCCTCTGATCCGCTGTGATAGTTCCGGGCCGCTCTACCCTGTCTCAAGCTCCACAAGTCATGCTTTTGTCTCCATTTCCCCATCGATTTGGCATCAATGACTCGGTCACCCAGGCGATCAAGTCTTGAAACATTTATCTTCTAGTAGTTATATTTCTTGTCGTTTACCGAAAAATAATGTAACTTGCCATGCGTGTCATCTTGGCAAACAAACTAGATTATCTTTTTCGTTGTCTGATTCTCATGTTTCTGCACCTTTTGAAATTATTCATTCCGACTTGTGGACTTCTCCTATTTCTAGCAATGGTGGTTTGAAATATTATATTTTGTTTCTTGACCATTTCACTCATTATTTGTGGGTATATCCTTTGCGACAAAAATCTGACGCTTTCGCAAAATTCTTACATTTTTCCAACCTTATTCACACTCAATTTGGCGGGACAATCAAACAGTTTCAGTGTGATAATGGGGGGAATACAACAACCAACAATTCCATAATTATTTTGCAACTAACGGGATTACCTTTCGTTTTTCTTGCCCACATACTTCTCAACAAAACGGACGTTCCGAACGCATGATTCGCACTATCAGTAACATGATGCGAACCCTTCTTTTTCACTCTCACCTCCCCCCCCCCCCCACTTTCTGGCCCGAAGCACTCTATATGGCTGCTCATCTTCTCAATTTGTTGCCCTCCGTCTCCATTTCCAACGACACCCCTCATTATCGTCTCTTTCACCGCCACCCTACCTATGATCATCTTCGTGTTTTCGGTTGCCTATGTTTTCCTCGCATTCACACCACACATAAGCTTCAGCCTCGTTCCACTCCTTGTATCTTCCTGGGCTATCTCGCTTACCACCGCGGTTTCCGCTGCTACGATCTTTCCACTCGGAAGATCATCATCTCCCGTTACGTCACTTTTGACGAGACGGTTTTCCCATACGGCTCGGTCACTCCTACTAAACCTCCCTCCTATGATTTCCTCTCTGACTCTGATCACTCCCCTACCCTCCGCCATATACTTCAGCCACCACCACCAACACCCACTCGTGCAGACGATATACACCCACCACCACCATCCCCTAGTGGAGGCCCGCCTTCGTCTCCACCTCCCTCTCCTCCAGCACCCCATCCCTCTCCCCTCCCTCCCAACCACCATATACACACCCGTTCCTGCAGTGGCATTGTAAAACCCGTAAACCGCCTAAATCTTTACACCTCCTCCATTTCCCCTGTCCCGAAGTCACATATACAGGCTTTGAAAGATCCAAATTGGCATAACGCCATGAACGAGGAATATAATGCACTCATTACGAATGGTACTTGGGTTCTCGTGCCACGCCCTCCGGGCGCGAATGTTGTCTGATCCATGTGGCTATTCAAACAGAAGTTCAATGCCGATGGTTCTCTTTCCCGCTACAAAGCTAGACTTGTGGCAAATGGACGCAGCCAACAGCAGGGGGTCGACTGTGATGAGACCTTTAGTCCGGTTGTCAAACCGGCCACCATACGTACTGTGCTCAGCCTAGCCATATCCCGTCATTGGCCCATTCATCAACTTGACGTGAAGAATGCCTTTCTGCATGGTCATCTCCAGGAGACTGTGTACATGCATCAGCCCCCAGGTTTTCGTGACTCTCAGCATCCTGATCATGTCTGCCTTCTTCAGCGTTCGCTATATGGTCTCAAACAGGCCCCCAGGGCCTGGTATCAGCGATTTGCTCAGCATGCTCTTCACATGGGGTTTCATCACAGTCTCACGGACTCATCCCTGTTTATTTATCATCACGGATCTGACACTGCCTATCTACTTCTTTATGTTGATGACATTGTGTTGACTGCCTCTTCTACCGCCCTTCTGCAGTCCCTCATTGCTCAGCTCAGTCAGGAATTTGCGATGACAGATCTTGGAGCTTTAAACTATTTTCTTGGGATCTCCGCTACGCGCACTACCCAAGGACTGTTCCTCTCACAGCGCAAATATGCCTCCGAGATCCTTGAGCGTGCACATATGTCTCAGTGCAACCCGGCTCGCACACCTGTCGAGACCACCCATCGGTTGGATGCCAATGGACCCCCTGTTGCTGACCCTTCCATGTATCGCAGCCTTGCCGGAGCACTCCAGTACGTTACCTTCACCCGACCGGACATTGCATTTGCGGTTCAGCAAATTTGTTTGTTCATGCACGATCCTCGGGAGCCTCACCTGCACGCCCTTAAGCGCATTTTGCGCTATCTCAGAGGCACATTGGATCATGGTTTGCAGCTCTACGCTTCCCCGACTTATGATCTTCGTGCTTACTCGGATGCCGACTGGGGTGGCTGCCCAGTCTCTCGCCGCTCGACCTCAGGCTATTGTGTTTTTCTCGGTGATAATCTCATATCTTGGTCGTCTAAACGGCAAGGTGTCATCTTGCGGTCCAGTGCAGAGGCGGAGTACCGAGGCGTGGCCAACGCTGTTGCCGAGACATGCTGGGTTCGTAACTTGCTTCGCGAACTTCGATGTCCACCTACCAAAGCCACTATTGTCTACTGTGACAACATCAGTTCCGTTTATATGACATCGAATCCAGTTCAGCACCAGCGTACGAAGCATATAGAGATTGACATTCATTTTGTTCGTGACTTGGTTGCTTGTGGCACTGTTCGACTGTTTCATGTCCCCTCATCTGCTCAGTATGCCGACATCTTCACAAAAGGACTTCCGACGACGCTTTTCAACGACTTCAAATCCAGTTTGAACGTTCGGAATTCACCTCCCGATCAAACTGCGGGGGGATGTTAGCAGATATGCGTTCGTGTGTGTATGTATTATGTATATTAGCCCAATCTTTAGTTAGCCCATGTATATTTGTTTGTATGTATCGGCCCAAAGGGTATTGTATATATTGCTCAAACTTAATGTTATTTGGCATGGGAATGCACGTACTCTAGCAAAATCTGCCTTCGGCCCAAGGGAATGATCCCATGCACACCTTTGGTTAAATGGCATAAAAGGCCACTCAACTTTGTCATGTTAATTATAATAACACAAAATCATAAAATCTAATAATCTAAGCTTGTTTTAATGAAAAAATCATCCCCTAAACTGTAATTTTAATTCTAGCATATTATTATTATTATTATTATTATTATTATTATTATTATTATTATTATTAAAATAATTATCATTATTTATAATTAACTATTTAATCCTTTTTCCTAAATTAGGTTTTAAATAAGCAATTAAATAATTAAATAATAAAATAAAAATGGCGTTACAAGATCAAACACTCTAGGTAGATCATCAAAACCGGGAATAGAGAATATGCTCTTTGTTTATCTTCTTTTGGTGGAGTGTGAACAAGGGAGCCAAAAGAGAGGAATATCATTCCTTTACTTATGACCAAACAATTATTTGAAGGTTGGTTTTATCTTATCCACCTCCCTCTAAAAAACAACTTACACACACAAAATTACTATGTATACCCTTCCATAAATGTGTGTGTTGAGAGAAATATATATAACACAACCCTTATTTGAAATTCAAATAATATGATGAATATTAGTTGCAAGCATAAGTTAATTACATCTTATGTCCCACGACTTTTCTAATTTCTAATTAATTCACCTTAATTAAAGACGAATTAATATATTAGCCTCTTATTTAATTGTTCTTGTTTTAAAAAGAAACAAATTGTATTTTGTGTGGAACTTAATAAGCTCATACATCATTAGCAACGTCAATAATATGTTGTGTTGTAATCATATTCTTAACAAGAATGTCATTAACGATTTTGGAGCGACTACTCAAATTTCGCAATAGCTCCTCTGCGAAATGTGTGGTTATTTATGGATATTATTAACTAGGTTAGAAACCCGTGTAATACAAGGGATGATTAAAAAATATATAAAATAATGTGAAAAATATCAATATTGCAGATGAGAAACGGTTGACAACTTATAATAAAATAAATAATTGAAAAAAAAAATGATTTCAATTTCATATCTAGAAAGCATCAATCTACCTATCTATTTCATTAAATTGGGTTAATCATTAATAAGGAAAAAAATGAAGTAAGATGCTATAATAGAAAAAAAAATATACACATGATCAAAATCAGTATTACGGCGGTCAACAGCTCTAAATGTGCAACAAAATGAAAATTCACAAAACATATGATCCGCCCTAGATTCTCATCCTCAGACCAACTCCTCCTTGTAGACTTTGGTGGATTTATAATACAAATAAAAATAGTTGAAAGATGCGGTTTTAAGAATCAGAAGAAAATGTTCTCATTGAATTGAAGCAGTTACCTTGTTACCAATAGCATTTCCAAATCCACATGGAACTGCTGCCAAACCAACATCGCCAACGTTACTTATAAAGTTATAGTTATTTTTGACCTTGAAATGACGTTCATTACAAAAGCTAAGTGTCAACAAATATGATGTTATTACTTATTAATAAACTTTTTGCAAATACATATAAATTTTCTAGATCATCTAACTTTTTGTAAAGTTCAATGTTAAAATTGATATTTTTTCTATGAAAAATGTCATATAAGCTTATTGTACTCTTTTATGCTTTGGCTCTTTCAATAACTTTAGCCTTATTGGAGTTTATGTTTATACGCCAAAACATATATAGTGCATTATTGACCAGAAGAAAAAAAACTCACATAAAATGGCGTTACTGTTATTAGAGCAAGTCATCACCACCACTTGCCATTGTTTGGATCTACCATAAAGTGTTGGCAATGATGTTGTTTGTAATGGTAATGGTGGAGGGGCAAAACGTCAATTTGTTTCCAAAAGCCTAGGAATTTTGAAACTTTTTTTTAGCTTTACCAAAAATAAAGAAGTTCTTGCAATTGAAAAGGATTAATATATAAATAGGACTATAGGAGTCGAACCTATGAATACTAAAGTCTAAAACAGATAAAAAAATAAATCAAATAAATTAAAACCATGAAATTGACATTTATGTGCACAAGCAATTCCCTATCGAATGTTCAACAAACATGCAAACAACACCAAAGTTCTAATTTTAATTCCCACTCGTCTTAATTGATTTCCGCAACCACATGATGCCAAAACTGCAAGTTTCATTTCTCTTTTTTGCATACTCCTCATCAAGTAAATTATTTATAACAAATTGAGGTGAATAAAATCAAAAGAAAGAATAGAGTAAACTAATAATCAAATGACTTGTTTCTCGTTATAACTCAAAAGGAAGAATAACGTAAACATATAATCAAAATTCATGCCCGATAAACAGATGCACACACATATATATTCTTTTGATTATAATAATAAGAATTTGGGCATGTAAAGAGTTGCACTTAGTTTTCAATACTAATAGCTTATTTGGGTTTTTAGAATCAAGTCATTAGGTGCTTGGAAGATTGGTATTTTTGGGTTTCAAAGTTTGGTATTTTCGGATAAAAGGAGCTGCAGAAATGAGAAGTTTGAAGCTCTTCTGCAAATGTTGAATCTCACGAAAGGTTTGAGTCCTAGGCCTATGAACCTATAAACTAAAAACCTTCATATTTACAAAATCCCCATACACACCAAAGCGCATTACATCATGAAATCTATTGCTAAAATAACATTTAAACTGAATTAATAGAAAAAGGGTAATTTGAAAGAATAACGATTCAAATTCAAATAACTGAAAACGAAACAAATTAATTAACCAAAATTAGGTGAGAAATGATTACACAGCAATAAAAACGGTTCATGAGGAGAAAAATAATCATGTTATATGTATTGAAAAGAACCAAAGTGACGTATTATGTTTATAGGATCTCATTGATTCTTCGGCAACCAAAGATACTATAATTTTAAGTAGACAACATCATACCTGAGTTTTGAAAGTGGTAAAAGGGACTTAAAAAAGGGAACCGATCTCGATTGGTTCCAGATCGGTGATGGTTTACATGTGATTGATGATGTCGGAGACTCCAATAATCTTTACGACACAAAACCAACAGCAACAACGGCCAAGCATAGCCATCACTGGAAACGACTATTGTGAGTCCTTGTGATGGGAGTTGCTTGGGTCGTTTTTGGAGTCGAGTGTAATAGGAAAAAGGAGCAGAAAGATGCATATTACATCTGTTGGGGTAAAATTTGCAGCTATACTTTTAAATCCCTCCTTTATGTTCTAGATAAATAGAACAATGGCTAAGTTCCTGAACCAAAACTCTAATATGATCATAACCCAGAAATAGCTTGGTAAGATTATAGAAGTGAACCAATCAGAAGTGAAGGCTACGATTTCTTCTGGGAAATCTTGAAAATATGGAAGAGAAGCAATCAGAAGTGAAGCAATCACAGTATTGTTGACAAACCTATGATTAACATGTATAAACTATACGCACAAGTAATTCACAAACGCATGAGAAGAAGAAAATAAAAAAGTGTGTAACAGGATATCAATAGTGAAATCAAAGTACATTGCTATTGTCAGCAATTTACCCTTTAAAAATATATTAAAAAGATAAAAAATAATACCTCTGGTATGATTAGGCGCTGAATGATGACCTAGCGAAGTGTCATGAAGTTAGGATGCAAAGCTGCATGACAAAGGATTCCAATGTATGATTGCATAAAGTAGAGATCAAAATCCTGCATAGAGGAAGATTAAATTAAACTAAATTATAAAATTTTAAATTAAATATAAAGTTAGCTACTAACCTTATAAACAAAACTATTAGCTCTATATTCTGAATTCTCATTATATTCTGAATTCTCATTATTTTCACATTTAATCAACTTTGCTAGGTCAATGATGAAGGAAAGACACCCGAATTGCTATCAACGATGTGTGTTTGTGTGTGTATATATAAGTTCTGGTATCAGACACAAATCTAGCAAAATTATACATCCTAATCAAACCAGGGGAGAAATAGCCAAGAATTGACCTAGCAAAATTCTCGGACTTAATATACCCTAAAAAAGGAACACTTGAAATAGATAAAAGATACAACATTAACAGAAGTAGGGGAGAAATAGCCAAGAATTGACCTAGACTTGCAAATTTCCAGATGAAGTGGCTTTCATGTAGGACGCGCTTTGAACAAACTAAAAGTTAAACTCAAAGCAAAACCAACAAAGTTAGATCCCTCCCTGAAATGAGAAGAAATTAGACCCCTACCTGAAATTGATTCAAAACAGAGTAGTGTTGAGTGAATTTTATCAGTGGTTAGCGATTCAATCGGATTCATATACCTCCCAGTCAAGCGGCTGCAAAAACATGGTCGAATCACACAACAGGGAAAGGGCAATCATGCTCAAGAAGTTGCTGGTTAGTGGATCTTCACGTACCTTAATCAAAGCTGTTGGGGGCGGTGTTCATTTGAGCCTTAGAAATCGAACCAAGGGGTAGCGATTTACTCGATTAAAGCTCCTTGAAGTGATGCGAACTCAATAAGAGGAAAGAAAATCACAAGAATGGTGAGAGTAGAAGCATGAGTTCACACCAGTAGGGTGGTGTTCAGGAGGGTGGCGTTAAGAAGATGATCGTTTTCCGTCGAAATTGAGATAAAAGAGAGGCCGTTGAGCATAAATGGCCTGATTTTGGGGATTAGAGATCATGGGTGGGGGATTGATGGAGGAGAGTGGCGAGATTTGTGGCAAATAGAAATAGATGGAATTCAAATTTGGATCTAATTGTAGGGGATTCCTTAAAATAAGGTGAGATTGTTGCATGAGCGGGAATTAGAAACATAAGAGGTATGGGAATAATTCTGGAGTATTACACGTGTTAAATGGAGGATAGGCATTATAAAAACGACATGTGGCAAAATTTATTTTTATTTATTAGGTATAGTAGATTTTTGGCCATTATTTAGTAAATGATTAACAAATACGAATATATTGTCATTTTCTTTACATTTTAAAAGTAAAAGTAATATACTTTTACACATAACTTTCCCCGTTCTCTATGTTCATAATTCATATCTATATATTTGTAAAATTATATCTATGTTTAGAATATTACATTGGGTAAGCATCGAAATCATGTACTCATCTTTGCAAGTGTACCCATCTTTGGAAATTGAGTCGACCAGGAACCAGCAACTCCAAAAACATAACCAATATGACTTACACAAGGTTCCTAAAGTTTGGAATGGATGAAGACCAATTTTAGATCCGGTTCTTAATTTTTTGGAACGTTGCTCACTAGCTACCCATTAGTTTTATAATAAATTATAAAATCATGTTTTTGATATTATTACATCTTAATAATATTCAAATATTTATATATGTTAGTAGTTATTATTTAATGATGTTTATATTTTATTTATGTCTCGAAGTGCACTTGGGTTTGATAAGGCTGACAATACGTGGAAGATAACTATATATACTAAAACTAGTTGTCCTGAAATAGCTATGTCAATTTGTTTGGTCATCCTTAGCTATTCGCCTACATTTAGATGTTGTAAAATTAAATATTGTGGGTTATAGCTTCGATTTATGAATCTATTCAATTGTATGAATCTGTTTGATTAAATCTACATATAGAAGTCTGTCAAATTAAACATTCTGGGTTCTATATTTAGAAGGCTGCCAAATTAAATATTGTGGGTTATAGTTTCAATTTGTGTATCAATGAGATAACAAATATTTGATTTGGAGTTGCCATGACCATATAAACGCATTAATACCATTAACTATAGAAAGCTATATCTTACCTCCTAACCTTTAGATCCTTCAACCCAAGATTTCATATCTATGTAAACTAGCTTTTTTATTTACTTTGTGATCAATACAATTTTTAAAGTTAAACCGGGTAACTGATTCCGATTCCAATATTTTAGAAAACGGTTAATATGTTCTAATTCCATTCAAACATTTCAAAAACCGTCTTTCGATTCTAGATAATTTGCCCGTGTACCCACATATATACTCACTTGTCTATAAACGAACATAAACATGTATTTATTCTTGTTTGCTTGTTTTAGTTAAACAAACAAATGAACAAACACAAACACAAACACACAACTAATGAATTTTCTTATTCATGTTCGTTAGTTTAACAAATTATCTTGTATGTGTCCGTTTATGTTCTTTAAAATATTAAATGAATATAAACAGTCATAACTAATGGTATAAACAAACATAATCAAACGTATATGAACATAAACATCCTACTCAAGAACCATATGTATATAAGAATCTGATTATACGCAAATCAAACTATACAAAACCTTTAAGAAAAAGCATGTGTACATATTTCTTAAGTGATGTGTGGTTTTGACCACCATCTCAGTTATAACATATTTCTTATGTAACCATTAATGTTTTTTCTTAGACTATTACAAAAATTCTGCACTAACAAGCTAGAAATTAATGTTGTTGGAAGAGAGTTAAGAAACAATTAAAATAAGTGTTCTAGAAGAGAGTTAAGAAGCAGCCAAATTTCCCCTTCAAACATATATGTGAATGAACCCTAGTACAGTTAGTTTAAGGGTGGATCTTGAAACTAAAATGCATTAACAGTTCTCGACCAGATATGGTTAGAAACAGTTAGAAGAATAAGAAAGCTTGCAAAAATAAACGAACGAACATAAAATATCATTAGCGAACCAATATAAATGAGCATTCGAAAACATAAATGAACAAACACGACAATGGTTCGTATTCGTTTCTTTAACTAAACAAACAAATTTTTTGTTTATTTCCATTCATTTATTAAATAAATAAAGATAAACGAATGATTCGTGGAACGTTTGGTTTGTTTACAGCGATGCTCACCCCTAGACTACAACATTCATATAAAATTATATAGGATAAATCCCAAAGACAAAATACACATATTTTTAGGGCTTTGTTTTAAACTTTTATTTAAAAAACATCTATTACTAATAGTAATTAATAAGATACGAATAAAAATAACGTTTTTATAACCATGTGTCCGGCCTAACAATATTGACACCTCTTAAGTTATTCATGGACTTGGGGTTCGACCCCTTAAACCTCCTTTTTATAACATTTATGCTTTTTTCTTAAGTTATGCCCATTTATGGGCCGCCCCTCCTCTAAAATGCATCAATATAAAACGAGAAAACATGTATTGACTCAAATATTTTATCTACCGAACAATATTCATAGTAAATTTGAGAATAATATGTTTACATATTAACTGAAGATCATATTTTAGAAAATCATCGACATAATAATCATAATAAGTTGTTAATATTCATTTTAATTTTTATTTTTATTAATATTACTTAAAAGTATATAGGCTTTTCTTTGTGTTAAAATGAGATTTTTTTGTCATGGCTTCCTTATACATTCTAATGTTCCCATAAGGTAACCACCCAAGAAACCGCAGCTATCCAGTCTACAGCTACATTAAATATCGGCCATTTAAAATATTTACATGACCTTATGTTATGTTATACAAAATATGGTTCAACAAATACCTTGGTTCTAATTTTAACAAACATAGATTTTACGAATCCATCCACAATTTAAAAAAAAACTCATTTGATTTCTTTCCTTCAAACTAAATACTCTAATATAAATTCTAACATCAAATTTAACATCTCATAATCCATTCACATCACTTGATGCTTCCTATTTCATTCCATGAAATTACCATCCTTAAATAGTTCAACATATGCTATTAGCGGAAGATAATGTGTATTTATTCCAATCTATAATTATATTCAACTATCTAAATCATGCAAGATATTTAATTGACTCTAGGGTTTATAAGAACTCTTCAGTTACGCAAATAACATCACTAAAGACTCAATGAAAGCTAATATACCTTTAACCCAAGTTGTATACAGAATAATCTTCACTTTCTTTCAAGAAATCTCTTTATTGCATCTAATTTAATCTATGAATGCTCCAAATGTAAAAGCTTCGTACCATACCATGTTTCCTTTTGTTTGGGTGTAAAATGGAAAATAAGAAGGCTGAAAGTATCTTAAGTTTTGTCACTTTAATTGAAAATTGGACACATGTCCCTCTTATTTGGTCAAATATAGCATGAATAGGCATGTATGCGGCTGTTGATAGTTTGTAGGGTGTATTATGTGACCAAATTTTAGCTCAAAATGGTACATGTTGAGATTTTTTACAGCCGAGTATCAACAAATAACAAATTTTGCAACAGGCCGCACACATGATCAAATTTTTTTTTGAACATCGGAATTTTATTAAACTAGCAAGGAGCTAGAAAAACAAAACAACAAACAAAACACAACAAGAGTCTAAAGAAAACGACTAATTACAACATAACTAGCCAAGGGTTGAGATGCCAAGTAACCCAATCAAATTTCTTGTTGCTTCTATTAGCTCACCAATGAAAAGATTGATTAACAATCTCATCAAAAATTCCACTTTTCTCTGAAGGCTTAACACCAAATATCATCTTATTTCTAAACCGCCAAATATACCACCAAGCCACGAAGAAGACACCTTCTAAAACCTGTTTCGCCATTTTTTGGCGCTTCAAAGTACCAAACCAATCCCGCCACATGTTAAACGAGGTGAAGTTAACAGCATCCAAATCCCACCATGCTAAAACACGACGCAGCACCGCATCAGCCAAGGAGCATGATAGGAAAAGATGTTCTAGTGTTTCTGTTTTATGATTGCATATTGGGCACAAAATAGAAGGTATCTCCATACCACGTAACAACATGTTATGACGGGTAGGCAACCCATTTAAGAAAACCTTCCAGCAGAGAACATTGACTTTTTTAGGCACCATTCGTACCCATCTAGTCGCCATGTCACTAGCTCCATTCAGAACATGTCTATCTACAACTTTTCGAGTGGAACAAACAGAGAAAATCCCGTTGGGATCTAAATCCCACACCCATCTATCATGGTTCCTATTAAGCACAACAGAAATTAACAACTCATCCAAATGAGACCCTTGTTCCAATTCAGCTCCACCCCGCAAAGGACGCCGAAAGGAGTTCAACCAAGACTGTCGTAACTTATTAGCAACATACACTTGTTTTTCCAATTCCAAGGCGAAAAGTCTGGGAAATTTATCTTTCAAAACAAACTCACCAAGCCACTTATCTTCCCAAAAACGTGTATCACATCCATCACCCACAATCTTTTTATAGAAACTCATCAAATCCACACCCTTACGTTTAAGGTCCACCATAGCCTGAAGAATATCACGCCACACCGAGATACGTTTCGGAATATTGCTCAATCCAGCACCATCATGGACCTCCATATCCATTTAAACAACATAGCTCTATTAAAAGAGAAAAAACTCCCCACACTTAGACCTCCATCTTCCTTCGCACAGTAAACTTTATCCCACGAAACCCATGCCATCTTGTTTTCATCTTGGGTCCCACCTCTAAAAAATTTTCTCCTTAAGGACTCCATCTGTTTAAGAATACCCAACGGAACTTTGAAAAGAGACATTGGATAAGAGGGAACCGATCCAAGCACCGAATGGAGAAGGGTCAAACGGCCTCCAATAGACAAAGTCTTAACTTTCCAATTCGAAAGTTTAGACCTAATCTTTTGCAACGTATCATCCCATGCCTGTAACCGAGACATATTTCCACCTACTTGAACCCCACATGATCAAATTACATTCTAACTCAAACCTCTAACTTGTGTGGCTAGAGTAAGGATTATTTGGGACTATTTCTTAGTTGTATACTATGTATTTGCAGCGTTACTGCACTTATTAAATGACATTTATATTCGTATACGTACATGCAAGCCTTACTACCTCTTCCATGTAAAGCATGTAACTTAAAACATTCGTAAATTCTTCATGTTAATTCTGATTTTGCTGATTTGCAGAGCCATTTCAAAAAGGTGTTAGAAAATTTTTCAAATTATAGTTTTAAGCATATGCCTTTTGAAAGGTTTTCTGTATCCATGAACTAAATAACCTAAGTTCACATGCAACCTATGAGGATCTATGTTTTCTACTATTGAACATATAAAAAGCTTCCTAAAGGCCAACAATAAAACTAAATATTAAAACAGAAAAACCAACCTTAAGTTTCTTGGAAGCAGAGCAGCAAAAATATCCTGTCTCAAATGAAAGTCACACCCAAGCTAGGAGGAATGTGGATCTCGAAAAATTCAGAGAGAGATGAGAGAAATCGCCACCAATTATGAGGTCCAGGGGTCCCTATTTATAGGCAACCAAATGACCTTTAGAGATAAACCTCGTTTGACTTTCAAACAAAGATAAACCCTATCTCTAAGCCATTTTCCGGATTACTAGTACGCGCACCGCGGCTCGTACCTGGGAGCGCCGCGCGTGTCAATTCAACTTTCGAGTTGGAACAACTTTAGCCCCTGTCCTCATGATTAATCCAATTAATGCCACATAATTAATCCAATTAATTCCTGATTAATTATTAATCAATTACTATAGTTTCTAATTAATATATAATCACATTAATATATTAGCAAACTATTCCTTTTTATTTCTATCGATTTATTAATCACATTATAAATCGATCTTTCTCTCTACTGAACTTTTTACCAAACCTCCAGCTATGAGGGCAACCCAAATGGACTATGCTACTATTAATTAGGTAAATACTTAATTATTAGTCATGGCTTAGACACCTAATCCAACAGTCTCCCACTTGGATAAGTCTATGACTATAATTACCAATTTTAACCTCCAATTAACCAGCATATGTAGCTTCCTAGAAACTGCTGCGAAACTCTGATCTGATCAGTTCTGTCCATAGATAAGTGATCAGATAATCCTCCGTCCAACAAGATATTATCAGACTCAAGACATGGATTAAAAATCAATCCTGGTCTGATTCACTGTTCCTCGATTTCCGATTTGTATATGACTCTTAGACTACCAATTTAGTCCCGGTTGGCCAACCATTTTAGTCAACTTCAAATTCATCGAGAGGCCTACGTATATTTGTTTCCCGTTAGGGTCAAGGGACGAATGAGCTTCGACTCATATACTTATGTCTTTTACCGGACAAATCACTCACAACAATACGTTTTATAACATTGAGTTACCGATGCGTTTTCCTATTATCAATGAACAACCGCCTTGTAAATCATAACTCATATGTCTTGGCTTAAAGATCAAAAGATATTATCGTCTCAACATTGCTCGTGATATAATCCATGAAGCAATCCATTGAGTGCGGGTTTATCCAATACTCAAATCTCCATTTCCAAGTACTCATGAATGTTGCAGCAATCTTATTGCAATGTCTAACTCCTTAGACAATCTACAACCAATTCATGACAGTCTTACTTCATACTTACTCCTTAAAAGTATGAGCGACTGTGGATATTTGAATAATCCAATTATTCAGGAAGTAAAACATGCAAAAATGAAACACAATGATAAAGTATTGAAAAAAGTAGTAAACCATTACTCATTAATAAATCTCCATTATTAAATCACAAAAGTCAAATACAATATCATTGTTACAAGTTTCAGAAACCTATCTAATTACAAAAACTTATATCATCTCTCAATCCAATGCTCCTAGCATGCTGATTGTGCTTAATCCTACTCAGAGCCTTTGTCAAGGGATCTGCAGGATTATCTTCCGATGATACCCTTTTAACAAGGAGGTGACCTTCTTCTACTCTATGTCTTATGTAGTGGTATTTTTTGTCGATATGCCTGGACTTTCCATGGTCTCGCGGTTCCTTTGTCAAGGCGACCGCACCTTCGTTATCGCAGAACAGTTCCAAGGGCTCCTGAATACTTGGGACTACTCTAAGGTCACCAATAAAGTTCTTCAGCCAAGCCGCTTCCTTTGACGCTTCACTTGCTGCTATGTACTCTGATTCGCACGTAGAATCAGCCATCGTTTCTTGCTTGGAACTTTTCCAAGTAACTGTTCCACCATTCAAAAGGAATACCCAGCCCGACTGAGACCGACCACTGTCTCTATCCGTCTGAAAGTTGGCATCTGTATATCCTTCAACTCTCAAGGTATCACTGCCACCGAGGACCAACACCATGTTCTTTGTCCTTCGTAGATACTTGAGTATATTTTTGACAGCTATCTAATGCGCCCTTCCAGGGTTTCCCTGGTACCGACTGACCATGCTCAAAGCAAAGGCCATGTCAGGGCGAGTACATGTCATAGCATACATGATCGACCCCATAGCCGAAGCGTAAGGTACCCGACTCATGTCAGCTATTTCTTCGTTTGTACTCGGACTTTGAGTCTTACTCAATTTTGCATTACTTTGGATAGGCAGCTCTCCCTTCTTGGAATTTTCCATACTAAACCTCTTTAGTACCTTTTCCAAGTATATACCCTGACTAAGTCCAATTAGTCTCTTCTTCCTATCTCTCAATATTCTTATCCCGGGAATATAGGCAGCCTCTCCTAGGTCCTTCATGGCAAAACATTTCCCAAGCCAAGCCTTGACATCTTGCAAGGTTGGAATATCGTTTCCCACATCGACATACAGCACCAGAAAGGTGACTATACTCCCACTAGCCTTGACATATACGCAGGACTCATCCTCGCTCCTAGAGAAGCCAAACTCTTTGACTTTCTCATGGAAACAAAGATTCCAGCTGCGAGAAGCTTGCTTCAATCCGTAGATTGATCTTTCAAGCTTACACACCTTAGTGGGATATTTTGCATCGACAAAACCCTATATCTGATTCATGTAAACTGAAGGGTTTTCTAGCAAACAATGAACACAAATAATCCTATGGTTCACATGCAACCCTAGAAAGATCTATGTTTTCTTCTATGAAGATAATAAACTAATATCTAAAAGCCAACAATAATTTCTAAAGTTTAAATCAGAAGAACCAACCTTTGAATCTTGTTCTTGAAGCTAGCAGCAAAAGTATCCTGCCTCAGATGCAAGTCATACCCACAGCAATGGAGAAGACAGTTCAGCAGAGTTTATCTGGTTGAGAATTGGCGTGAATAATGGGGAGCCAGAGGGTTCCTTTTATAGCCTCCTAGGGTTACACCTGAAACCCTAAGGAGCCTCCAAGTGGGCAAGCCTGTTGACCACTTGGACCAGATCCCTAAACCCTAATTAGGGTTTTCGCCAACCCTAGAGAATCCTCCAAGGGTGGCGCCACTTTTGGCCCCTGGACTTTTCTTTGCCAGTTATTCAACTATTGAATAAATACAAACTAGTCCTCACACTTTTAATTAATTAATTTAATCACTAAATTAAATCCAATTAATTCTAGATTAAATCTCAATTAATTATTATAGTTTCTAATTAATATATTAACACTTAAATATATTAATAAACCATTTAATTAATTCTATTGATTTATTACACAATTAATAAATCAACCTTTAACTCTACTGAACTCTATCCTGACCTCCAGCTATGAGGGTAACCCAAATGGACTTTGCTTCAATTAACAAGATAAATATAGTTGTAAAGTCATGGCTTAGACACCTAATCCAACAGTCTCCCACTTGGATAAGTCTATGACTTTAATTTATCTTCTGATTAATAAACAACCTGCAGCTTCCTAGAAACTGCTGCCGAACTCTGACCCAGTCAGTTCTGTCCATAGATAAGTGATCATATGATCCTTCGTCCAACAAGATATTTCCAGACACGAGACATGGATTGAGATCAATCTCTGTCCGATACTCTGTTTCCCGATTTCCGATTCTGCTTATGACTTTAAGACTTCTAATTGAACACATCAATTTAGTCCCGGCTGGCCAGCACTTTAGTCACCTTCAAAATCATCGAGCGGCCTACATATATCTGTTTCGCATCAAGGTCAAGGAACGAATAAGCTTTGACTCATATGATTCTGTCTTTTACTTATCAAATCGTACACAACAATGCGTTTTATACATCGAGTTACCGATGCGTTTTGCATTATCAATGCACAACCGACTCGTAAATTTCAACTCATATGTCTCCGCTTCAAGATCATACAATATTATCGTCTCAACATTGCTCGTGATGTAATCCATGAAGCAATCTGTTGAGCGCGGGTTTATCCAATACTCAAATCTCTATTTCTAAGTACTCATGAACGTTGTAGCAGTCTTACTGCAATGTCTAACTCCTTAGACAATCTACAAACCAATTCATGATAGTCTTCGTTCATACTTACTCCCGAAAAGTATGAGCGACTGTGGACCTTTTGAATAATCAAATTATTCGGGAAGTGAAACATGCAAAATTGAAACTTAAAGTCTGACTGGTGGCTACTATTGTCTAATTACCAAGTCTCCACGAGGTAATCACCAAGTCGGATTTTACATAAACTATTATCGGTTTCTAGATTCCTTTTAAACTATTTAATTCGTGTTATGTATCTATGTCTACCTGACCTTTCACTCTTTCTATGTATTCAAATGTTATACATTTATACACTTTATCCGATGATATTTCAATTTTGGTCATACCGTCAATCTCACCAACAACTCCATTCTATGTACTGTGACTTTCCATGGTTCTCGGGATCTTTAGTCCACATGACTGCACCCTAAGACTATTTCGAGGTGTTACAATGAGCCGGTGAACCACACGCGCTCCATCGGAATGCCAACGAAATTCTTTAACCATTAAGTCCTCTTTTCAAATTGTTATCAACATTCACCCCTAATCATTTTCTAATGATTTCTCATGTATGTACAAAATCCATTAAGTATTCCCAGCCAGGTCATATCCTGAATCTGACTCAGTATGCTCTAAGCATTAAGTCATCAAGTCATGTTCATGACACTTCTGATTGATCCAAGAAACTAGTTGGATTCGATCTAGTCCTATTTCAAACCCTTTTGGAATCTTAGGATTACTTATAATCCTTGTGTCACGACTTTTAATAACTATTTCCTTTCGGAAACCTTTTCTCATGCATCTTGAATCTTATTAAGATCATGCTTATTATGGCCAGGTCTATACTGATGACGACATCTATCTGATAGATGTCTATGGATTATGTGAGCATGCTGCACCTTCTTTATATCTCTCATGCCAAATCATTACACTCTGCAATGATAGGAAACTCCTTTCCTGAGCTATACATCTTGAGTCTCATCAAGATCATCTTGGCAGAGTTTCGATCTATCTCATAGACGTTTGTAACCACCTGAGCATGCCGTATCTTTATTAAGTCTTTCATAGCGATCCGTCTCTTAACACCAAGTCATTACACTTTGTAATGAAAAGAGACGTTTCCTAGAAACACACATATAGAGATAGATAACAGCAACACTCCCACTGGCTTTGACACGGTTATGGACTATTCACAAAATCCAGAGCTTTTGGTATATTTTGAGAATCCAAACCTTTATGACATCTTAATGGATATCTTTCAGCTTATTCTCAAAATCCAATCCTTTGGCATATTTCGGGAATCTGTATATCCTTTCTTGCGAGATGCCCGCGGGGAAATCCCGGGCCCATGTACCTCTATACTGGCATATTCTTTGTGAGTCCCTATTAGTGTGCGGGTGATCCACACGCGCTCCACTAACGACTTACAATATGCAGTATCCTTTCGGATTTCATCTTCTATTGAGAGCGCTTCTCTCGAAGTCAATTACTTGACTCTGAGTATCGTCTCACTCAACCAGATGTTCTGAAGGTACGTTTCTGTCCATGTTGGTTTCTTTTGATGATTACCCCCACTGGTTTTAAGACCAGTTGTAAAATCAATCAAACTGTCACATGGACTGTATCTCGTCCTAAAGTTCTCTTAATTGGCAGCAACTGGGCTCACCAATGCTTCCAAGTAGTCGGATTGAAAATCCGTACCAACTATAGTGTTTTACCACTATTCGGTATGTCACCCCGATCATAACTACTTATGACGGTGATCAGTACTACTGGTCAAGAGAAGGTTATGTCAGTATTAAAACAGAAATCTGATTTCTGCTCTAAGCCTAGCGATGACTAAAGGTTATCTCACTTGGCTAATCCTGAACTCATTCAAGACTGTCCCAAACTCCAACTGTCTCCTTAGAATATGAGTTCTTTCTAAAAGAGCTCTTTCTTTTTCAGGTACAGCGGGATAGCCAGTGAAATGACATTTCTGATTAGGTTCAGGCCAGTCGTGAGGTTCGGACGAACACTACAAGACCTTGGACCTTTAATGTACAAGTGAGACAATCCCAGCTTTACATTTCAGACAGTGTCTGCAAAACCTACTTAGTCTTAGATGTGGTCGGAATATGGTTTATATGGTCTGACTGGTATGGTATTTAATTTACGGGAAACTAATTTGACAATGTATCTCATACATCGATGATCGAACTGTTTCGACCAATGCTCCATCATCTTCCCTAAGATACATTATCACTATAAATGTTCTTGCAAGGAAATAAACTGTGAAACATTTTCCCAGTTTATGTTGTCACTCAGGTTCTGTGGGTCTTGTCCTTCCTTTGAAGGGTTTTCTAGCAAACAATGAACACAAATAATCCTATGGTTCACATGCAACCCTAGAAAGATCTATGTTTTCTTCTATGAAGATAATAAACTAATATCTAAAAGCCAACAATAATTTCTAAAGTTTAAATCAGAAGAACCAACCTTTGAATCTTGTTCTTGAAGCTAGCAGCAAAAGTATCCTGCCTCAGATGCAAGTCATACCCACAGCAATGGAGAAGACAGACCAGCAGAGTTTATCTGGTTGAGAATTGGCGTGAATAATGGGGAGCTAGAGGGTTCCTTTTATAGCCTCCTAGGGTTACACCTGAAACCCTAAGGAGCCTCCAAGTGGGCAAGCCTGTTGACCACTTGGACCAGATCCCTAAACCCTAATTAGGGTTTTCGCCAACCCTAGAGAATCCTCCAAGGGTGGCGCCACTTTTGGCCCCTGGACTTCTCTTTGCCAGTTATTCAACTATTGAATAAATACAAACTAGTCCTCACACTTTTAATTAATTAATTTAATCACTAAATTAAATCCAATTAATTCTAGATTAAATCTCAATTAATTATTATAGTTTCTAATTAATATATTAACACTTAAATATATTAATAAACCATTTAATTAATTCTATTGATTTATTACACAATTAATAAATCAACCTTTAACTCTACTGAACTCTATCCTGACCTCCAGCTATGAGGGCAACCCAAATGGACTTTGCTTCAATTAACAAGATAAATATAGTTGTAAAGTCATGGCTTAGACACCTAATCCAACATAAACATCCTCATTTAACATCCCATTAAGGAAAGCGGTTTTGACGTCCATTTGCCAAATTTCATACTCATGAAATGCAGCTATGGCCAGCATTATCCTTATAGACTTTATCTTGGCTACTGGTGAGAAGGTCTCTTCATAGTCAACCCCTGGGGTTTGAGTAAAGCCCTTCGCAACCAGTCTTGCCTTGAAAGTGTGTACCTTTCCGTCCATGTCTGTCTTCTTCTTGAAGATACACTTGCACCCGACTGTCTTTTGATCTGGTACGTTGTCAACCAAGTTCCAAACTTGATTGTCATACATAGACTTGATCTCGCTATCCATGGCCTCTTTCCACTTGGCAGACTCAGGGCCCGCCACTGCTTCCTAGTAGTTAGCTGGTTCATCCAAATTTATTAGTGTCCTATCACTGACAAACGTGTCCCCATCCGAAGTTATATGGAAACAATAAAACTCGGGTGGCATGCTAACCCTACTGGAGTGCCTAAGAGGTAAGGATACATCAGTCGGACCAACAGGAACTTCTTCCTCATGTTGGTTGCTAGTTTCTTCTAAGGTTGTGTCATCTGATGACTCTTGAATTTCTTCAAGATCAATGGTACTCCCACTGTCCTCTTTGAATATGAACTCTCTCTCTCGAAAGACCGCTCGTCTAGCTACAAAGACCACGTCCTCGATTGGTCTGTAGAATAGATATCCAAAGGACTGTTTGGGATAACCAAGGAAGAAACACCTTTCGCTTCTTTCTGCGAGTTTGTCTTGAGTCTCTCGTCTAACGTAAGCCTCACAACCCCAGACTTTGACATGTGCCAATGAGGGAACTTTCCCCGTCCACATTTCATGAGGTGTTTTAGCAACCTTCTTAGTAGGGACAAGATTGAGGATATGGGCGACAGTCTCTAAGGCATACCCCCAGAAGTGAATTGGAAGCGAAGCTCGACTCATCATGGAACGAACCATGTCTAACAGGGTTCGGTTACGCCTCTCGGCAACACTGTTCAACTGTGGGGTTCTGGGAGGTGTCAACTGCGAAACTATTCCGCATTCCTTCAGATAGTCTAGGAACTTGATACTAAGATACTCTCCACCTCTGTCGGACCTGAGCATCTTTATCTTCCTGCCTAATTGATTTTCTACTTCGTTTTTAAATTCTTTGAACTTTTCAAAGGTATCTGACTTATGCTTGATTAAGTAGATATAACCGTATCTACTAAAATCGTCAGTAAAGGTCACGTAGAAACGCGTGCCATCCTTTGTGGTTGATCTGAATGGACCACACACATCCGTGTGAATGATGTCCAACAGACCTTCACCTCTTTCAAAAGAACCTTTGAAAGGTGATTTAGTCATCTTGCCCAACAGACAAGATTCACATACATCATCCGACTTGAGGTCGAATGATTCTAACACTCCATCCTTTTGGAGTTGGACGATGTGTTTCTTGCTGATGTGCCCAAGCCGACTATGCCACAGGCATGCCTTTTCTACACCACTAGTAGAATCAATATAATTTACACTATGTCCTAAATTGTCAACACATTCAACAATTTCATACACACCATCACAAGGATAAGCAGTAAAAATCAAAATACCATTTTTGAAAACAGAAATAGAACCAATTTTATTATCAAATGAAAATTTAAATCCTTGTCTGAATAATGCGTGAAATGAAATAATGTTTCTTGCCATTTTTGGCGAATAGCAACAATTAAATAACTCTAAGCTAACATCACTACTAAGCACTAAACTATAAACGCCGATCTTGGTAACAGGGGACGATCTCTTATTGCCCATGATCAGGTTCAGTCTACCGTGCTCCACCTCCATGCTTTCCTTTAGGCCCTGTAAATCAGAACAAATGTGAAAACCACATCCTGTATCAAGGACCCAAGAATTAGAAGATGGTGAGTTTTTAGAGATAGTGTATATACCTGCTGTCGATGGCTTTACTTTCCCATCCTTGACATCCTGCAAGTATTTGGGGCAGCTTCTCTTCCAATAACCCTTCTCATTGCAATAAAAACATTTGGCTTCATCGGGGTTGGCCACACAAGGAATATGGGAAGACTTGGATCTCGAACCATTGCTAGACGACCCGACCTGAACCTTCTCCCTCCAATTTTTCTTAGGAGGGCCCTTCCTTTTCTTTCCTTTTCCACTTCCAATGGCTAAGACGGGCTGATTAACCGAGGGTACACTTTTACCCTTCATCCCTTCCTCAGCAGTCTGAATCATACGATGCAACTCAGACAGGGTAGCCTAATTGTTGTTCAAATGGTAAGCCAGTCTGAACTGGTCATAAGAACTCGGCAAGGAGTTAAGCACTATGTCAACGGCCAACCCCTTGTGCACAGGCATCGCAAGCTTCCTAAGCCGCTCCACGTAGCCATGCATCCTTTGAACATGAGCGCAGATGGACTCTCCATTTCTAGGCTTGCCGCTCGTGAAGTCCTTAACCATCTCGCACCTCTCGATGCGCTCTTGCTTGCAGAACTTTTCCGCAAGTTCCTTGTGCATCTCAAAAGGCCAGTAGTCTTCGTATATCCTTTGAAATTCGGGGTTCATTGTGGCGATCATGATGCAGGCCACTTTGGTCGCATCATCAGAATGTTTTTGGTACGAGGCAAGTTCCTCGGGAGTAGCAGTTTGAGGGTCAATATCGACAAGCTCAGTCTCGAGAACATACTCTTTGTTCTCGTACCTCAGAGCCATCTTGATATTTCTAATCCAGTCATTGTAGTTTGTCCCGTTCAATTGAACCTTGGAACACAATGAGAGGATCGAGGGAACACTGGAGTTGGAGTGGGGGGCGGATTGATCAACAGAAGACATCTATAAAAGAAGGTAAGTTTAATTAGATACTTGTCGGTCCTTGTAATAACCCAATATAAAATAAGGCTAAGATCCAACTATAACAATTTACAACATATAAGAGGGATGCCGCAATCTATATGCAAATTTTATAAAGGTAGGCGAATGACGATTCAGCCAATTCCACTGCGGAAAATAATCTTATTATAATGGAATTCCTAGTTTCATTTGAGATTTATTGAATTGTTCAATAGCATGTTTAATCTCAGATATGCCCCACCATTTGTGACTGGGATGCTGAGGATCAAAAACCGGGTGTGAATAACCATGCAAATTAGCTTGGTACTCTCGGGGTCCATTACTATCTCAAATTGATGTGCCGGTAAACCACACACGCTCCATCAACAATGATAACACCCGACACACCCATTGCCACTCTTTATTCCATTGGTGTGCAGGTAAACCACACACGCTCCACCAACGTTTCATAAAGTGCAATGTGCAATTTCATGGATTAGCATCAAATTCACATTTTTTTTCTAAAGTAACTAGATTGGGATTTTGTAAAGGTTCTAGTACTTTGATCATTATACTTTTAATGATTGGGCGGTCCTATCAAACCCGTTCGGCTAACGACCCTCCACTGATCAGGCGAGCGGTGGGTGAGAGTGTTCACCCATTAGACCACCATTTTATAGGCAGTCTCCTTATACCCACTTTATAGATCAGCTTCGTGAATGAGGCCTACTATTGATTTGACTAACCAAATTTATCTTATACATATAGTATTAACTTTTAATAACATATATAAGATGTATTTTAAAACCCTTTAAAAATATTTCAGGTTTATCTTTTAATTTTTTTCAAATTTAACTATTAATTTTAAAATTAAATTAAACCTTTTAAAAGTCGATTTAATCATCCTTTAATTAAAAATTAATTAAATTAATTAAATCTTAATATTTTAAACATTTAAAATATTTTTCCGGATTTATCTTTAATTTTTGCAAATTTAAAAATTAATTAAATCCCTTGAATTATCTATAATTAACAATTAATTAAATTAATTCAAATGTAGATAGGTATTACCAAATTAATCAAATTAATTTTAAACCTATCTTAAACCCCTAAATTTCGAATTCAAATAATGGGTTTAAGGTTATCCATTTAATTAACCAATTAAAGTTACCAAAAAAGGAAACCTCCTAAAACCCTAAAGGCAAAATCGAAAATTACTAAGGGGGATTAGGGTTTCCAAAAACCTAATCGAAGAATTCGATCCATAATCAAATTAGGGTTTATAAGCTTTAAACCCTAAAACAGTTATAACTATTCAACAAGAAAACAAGAATAGGCTCTGATACCACTGAAAGGTTTTCAGCAACCATGAACTAAATAACCTAAGTTCACATGCAACCTATGAGGATCTATGTTTTCTACTATTGAACATATAACAAGCTTCCTAAAGGCCAACAATAAAACTAAAGATTAAAACAGAAAAACCAACCTTAAGTTTCTTAGAAGCAGAGCAGCAAAAATATCCTGCCTCAAATGAAAGTCACACCCAAGCTAGGAGGAATGTGGATCTCAAAAAATTCAGAGAGAGATGAGAGAAATCGCCACCAATTATGAGGTCCAGGGGTCCCTATTTATAGGCAACCAAATGACCCTTAGAGATAAACCTCGTTTGACTTTCAAACAGAGATAAACCCTATCTCTAAGCCATTTTCCAGATTACTAGTACGCGCGCCGCGGCTCGTACCTGGGCGCGCCACGCGTGTCAATTCAACTTTCGAGTTGGAACAACTTTAGCCCCTGTCCTCATGATTAATCCAATTAATGCCACAGAATTAATCCAATTAATTCCTGATTAATTATTAATCAATTACTATAGTTTCTAATTAATATATAATCACATTAATATATTAGCAAACTATTCCTTTTTATTTCTATCGATTTATTAATCAAATAATAAATTGATCTTTCTCTCTACTGAACTTTCTACCAAACCTTTAGCTATGAGGGCAACCCAAATGGACTATGCTACTATTAATTAGGTAAATACTTAATTATTAGTCATGGCTTAGACACCTAATCCAACACCTTTTTGTCTTTGCAACTATCCCACTGTTATATATTGTAAGCGTTATTGCGGCCATATGAAACCTTAGTTAAGGTCTTAAAATAAGTCTTACTTATTAATCATCATCCTTACGAGTTGTCATCATTTTTTCCCATTTTGTGATATATAAAATAATTTCAGACATATATTGTCATCGTATGCATAAATAAAATTCTAAAATTATAATTTCAAGTGACAAACATATTTACAGCTTGTTCAAACATGTATTTCATTACAATTTACCACTTAGGTTCCATCTTGGTAATGATAATAAGTTGTCCCTATGTTGAACCTTCACAAAATTCTAATCCATTCTAGCAATCTTTTAGCATTCAAAAGTATTTTATCTACTTAATATACCACCCAAAAATTTAAAAGCTTATGGATGTTACAAATACCAACCCCTTAAGAGGATTCATTCATCATAATCACATTGCAGTACTTAATGAAATTGGGTAATATTTTTATCATCTCTTCTTTGGCCTCTTAATTAATGTTTTGTCCAAGAGAATGCTTGCAACTCACTAGTACTAATTCAATTTCCTTGTTCTCATCTTCTTGGTCTGTTTCAAGCATGGATTCTAGTTCTTCTACTAGTTTGTTGGGAGCAACAATATTCAAATCATTCAAAGGAATTGTCAAGTAATCTTTCCTAAAGTGTTTCTTCAAGTAAATGACATGAAATGTATCATGACTTCCTTGGACTTTTAGCTTGAACATGCTAATGTACCTAGGACCTAATTTGCATTTCTTTCCGAATCTCATAATCCCACTCCAAGGAGAAACCTTTAACATCAGTAAGTATCCCTCCTTCATATCAAATTATATTTTCCTTAAACTTGCATAACTTCTTTTTTGGTATTGGGCCACCCCGTATTTGCTTGAATCACCTCTATCTTCTCATTTGTGACCTTCACAATTTCGGGACCCGTAAGTTTTCTCTCACTGAATTCTAATCAACATAATATATTTCTAAATTTCCTCCTATATAATACTTCATATGGTGGCATACCAATAATTGAATGATGAGTATTGCTGCAAACAAATTCTACCCATAGTAGAAGATTATCTAACTTCCCTCCAAAGTAAATCACACAAGATCTTAACATGTCTTCCAAAGTTTGAATTGCCCTTCCATTTTGACCATCCGTTTGAGGATAATATGTCATGCTTAGATGAATCCTTTTCCCCAAATCGTCTTCAAGAGATTGCCAAAATCTAAAAATAAACCTAATGTCTCTAAATATAATTTTCAAGGCACGTCATGAAGTCTCACAACTTCATCCGCATATATGGTATGTCATGCTCAGATAAATCTTTTCCCCTAAATCGTCTTCTAGAGATTACCAAAATATAGAAGTAAATTGATCGACGACATTATCCCAGTAAAAAAATAAACATAATACCACCAATAGCTAGGGGTAATTAAGGGTTGATTCCATAAGGAATTTGTGGTCAAACTCTGTGTTATAGTAGTCAATAAGAATAATGAATATGGTGCAATTGTAAAGAAAATAAATGAAAACTAAATTATCAATAAAGAAAAAGAGGTACTTGCGGTTCAGTATCAGGTGATTGAGACTCACGTGTTTCTCTTTCCTTCGGTTTAATTTAATTATGAAAACATAACTAAAGTTAATTATTTTGCAATCAATAACTTTCGGCACACAATATGTCACTCACTTAACTGTCTTACTCCTTACATCTACTTGGATTAGGCACAATTAGTGATTTAACAATATCATGTCTTACACTTAACAATTACAAATTCACCGGTTAAAATCACAAGTTCAACATAATGTATGTTAATTCAACCAATCATCTTAATTCCTAAACGAGGTGAACTCGGAACGATTAGTGAATGGACAATACACTATCTTAGTTGTAAAATCAAATATATTCAAATAACCCAACTTTAAATATCATACTAAAAATTATGCTTGAAAAACAACTAATAACTAAAATTAATTGAAACGAAAGTAATAATCAAAACACTCTCGTCATATCACCCTAAGTATCCCTAGAATTACTTAAAGGTTTAGCTTCTATAACTACTGAAAACAGAACATATTCAACAAATTAAAAGACTTCATAACTAGATCTAAGAATGTAAGATCCTGTTCCCAAAATTTCCAAGTTTAATTTTAAAAGAATCAAGTTTTGAGAAAAGCTGGGAAAAGAAGATAGCGACGCTATGAATAGGGGATAGCGCCGCTATTATGGGCGTGTTTGTGGGATGCCACGTTTCGGGGATAGCGATGCTATCATAAGGATAGCAACGTTATCCGTTGCTGTTTGCACCAAAACGCTAGATTTCGAGTTTTAGGTCGTATTTAATGGCATAAAACCCTATGTAGCCATTATTTGACAGCCTTCAGCCTCCAGAAACGTCTCAAACCCTCTCCTTGCATCCTTCAATGATTTATGGCTCTTTTGGTCATTATTTAGAAGATTCTAGAAGAAAGGAAGGTACATGGTGGTGCTAGAAGGTGTTCTCCAAGTTTGAGTCATCAAGATCTGCATTTTCTGGATCTTTGTGAGTATAAAGCTTATTCCTTTTGTGTTTATAAGGTTGACCTAGTGTTTGTGTTGGTGGAAAATGGATTTTTGGTCCCTTATGCCTTGGTCTTTGGAACTTGATGGGAAAGTTCTGACCTTTATGCTTATTATAGCACTTCTGGAACCATTATGTAAGATTAGAGAGTAAGCCAATCTTTATTGGGTTGTTTGCATGGTTTTTTGGCTAGTTTTAAGATTTTAAGACTTAGGTTTTGAGTTTTAGACATGCATGACCATAAATGTGGCAACTTTATGGGTCAATGGTCGTTTTGGGTAAGTGTTGGAAAGGACTTGACCCCCTGACTGAATGGATTAAGAGCTTAATGAAGTTTTGAGAGAATTCTTAGATAACGACGCTATCTATGGAGATAGCATCGCTATGTATCGTGAGGACCCCCGATCTGTTTTGCTGATACCGGTACTATCTGGCGTTAACTTTGACTGTTGACTTTGAGCAGTTGACTTTTGGGTCAACTTGGATGGATTAGAGACTTGGACCATATGATCGGTTTTGGGTCTTTCGGATTATTGATTTACGACTTATGATAAGTTAGGAGTTCGTGCTGCTTAGCGCGAGAGGATATCTGAAGCGTGTAGCTTGAGGTTGCGGATCAGGTGAGTCTTCTCACTATACTATGTGTGATGTTGCATGCTTATGTAGTACGGTTTGATAGGAAGAAAGAGAATATGATTGTTGTTAGGACTGTATGTGTTTATGTGTAGCCGTATGATTCGTTCTTGCGGTTATTGATATTGGGATAGGCCAGTGCCGATTAGGACTAAGTCAGGTCCCCGGGACAACATGATGCATGACCGGTTGTGCTGGTTAATACGAGGGTGCTGCATGATAAAAAGACGATGCATGACGGGTCGTTCTGGGCATCCGAGGATGTGAATGATTAAAGGACGATGCATGACAGGTCGTTCCTTGATATTGAATGTGACTTCTATGTATGAATGGAATAGATCGTGTGGTATTTGGGGAACTCACCAAACTTTGTGCTTAATCTTTCACCGTAAATGTTCTTCAATATTTGCTGGTTTGAGCTTAGAGCGCGGTACGATTGTATCGCATCTGGGGTTTGGTATTCAAGTTTTTCGTTGGATAATGTTTGTAACTGTTTTGATAAACTCGGTTTAAATGTTTTTAATTGTCAAGTTTGAATTAAATGGTTTTATTTCTAACCCATTTTTATGTATTTGAATTGTTTTATGAATGAAATTTTTTTCTGAAATTTGGGACATTACAAAGAATAAACTTGAATTCATAATCAAAGAAATGTTCAATAATTGTTTGAAAACATAAAACAATGTAACCTTGATGTATCCTTGCCTAAATCTAAAAATGCTACAGATCTAATAGCTAAATGATTCTCTGTCCGTCAAATGATTCCTTACTGAATGCAAAGTCGAAGGATTTTGATGCTAGAAGTGATTAATGATAACGCGTTTTTATATTGCATATTTTACGCGTTATTTGTAACGCCAAGACACGTTTTATTATATAATAAAAAGGGTAAAATGGTCATTTTACCTTGGAAGGGTAAATTGGTCTTTTGGACAGAAAAGTATTTAGTTTGAAATAATATTTTGAGTTTTGGACTTAAAATGTTATAAAAACTGATTTTTGGTCATTTTACCACAAAAGGGTAATTTGGTCATTTGACCATGCGAGGGACCAAAAATGAAAAATATTGTTGTTGTGGCAAATGTATAAAGAATGAAAGTTTTATTGTAATAAAACTTGATTATAGTGCCAAGAGTTCAAGAAATGGAACTTAGGGACTAAAATTGTAAAATCTAAAAATATAAAATGAAAAATCCTCTCATTTTTGGCTGAAATTTTGGGAGCTTACGGGAGAGAATTTTTGGTGTGAAATTCTGCAGAAGTTGGAGGAATTCTTGAAGCTTTGAACTTGGATTTCGATTCCTAGCTTTGGATTGAAGAATTGGAAACTCTAAAGGTTAGAAATTCAAGTTATAGCTTGGTTTTCCTTGATGAGTTTTGTAGCAACTCAAAACTGCAATTGCAGTTATGATTATGTGTTTAAATTGATGTAATGCTTCCATTAAGTCATGCTAATAGAGACTTAGTTCAAGAAAATGGAAGTAGATTGCTATTTATGATGAATTTGAAGTTTTGGGGTTGTTAGAATTAAGAACCCTAATTCTTCATTTTGATTGATTTAGTTGTTTTGAATGGTTGAAAACCTTGTTAAAGTATAAGGTTTTAGCCTAGGAACAATCCCTAATCATTTAGTCGAGTATTAAGGGCTTAAAATGAGAAAAATGGGATTTTGTAGCATAAAGATCGGAGTTTCTGGCCTGCTGTTCGTCAATCGCGACCCGACCTCAGGGTGGATCGCGACCCGATGAGCCAGGCGCGATGCGCCCTTGGCCTGGGCGCGATGCGCCTCCCAGGCAGGGGGTCAGAAATGCTATTTTTCGTTTGGCTTATCCGTTTTAGCTCAAACTTGAACCGTAGGCTCGTTATGGTCTGAAAAGTTTGGAAGAATTTTTATATTGAGTTTTCGACCCCTCGGGGGCACTGTAGATCAATACGAATGCCTTGGTGAATAGTAAAATTCACATAAAGATAGTAAATGTAAAGTTTATTATCTAGGCATTGTTTATAATGATATAATATTGGACTCTTACGTATTAGAGTCAATTTAGATGATTATTAACCTATTATCATTTGGTATATAAATGGATAAATAGGTATGGGAAAAAATGGTTGTGGTGCACGCAAAGGCAAGAAACAACCGAAATTGAAACGCAGCTAGTATCCAGGTGAGTAATCTCACTAATACCATATGTGATATACGATGATTGAGTTGTTACAGGTTGAAACTGATTATGGGACAAAATTGATGGTTCAAAGATACATTTGAAGAGACAAGACCAGATAAGCCGTGAGTCTATAATAGACAAGAACGGAGCTGTGAGTCAAACCTATATAGACAAGACCGGATAAGCCGTGAGTCATTGCGATGACAAGAACGGAGCCGTGAGTCTAGGCAACAGCGGGCTAACCCGTGAGCCAAGGCAACAACGGGCTAACCCGTGAGCCATAACTAATTCTGGATTTTATATCCAATGGGTGCGGCCTTCGGGCTATGACTCCGGTGCGGCCTTCGGGCTATGTCTCCGATGCGGCCTTCGGGCTATGATTTCTGGATTTTATATCCAATGGGTGCGGCCTTCGGGCTATGATTTTGGTGCGGCCTTCGGGCTATGATATTTGGTGCGGCCTTTTGGCTATGATTTTGTTACAGGTACATGGTGCGGCCTTTTGGCTATGATATCGGGTTATTAAACCCGGCTGGTGCGGCCTTCGGGCTATGATTTATATATTGATAATGTTTTGGTGCAGCTTATAAAGCTATGACACAGGGTGCGGCTTAAATAGCCAGGATATACGGTGCGGTCCGATGTGACTAACGGTCCGATGTGACTAAGAAATATGGGACAGAAATGGTTATATGATTATATGTGCAAATAACTGACGTGGCTGATAATTGCAGGTTATCACGTTTTAGTCTGTAAGACTATAAATTAGGATGAGAAATCCTAAGAGATATTTGGTCAGCCAGTAAGGCTAGGAGTTTGGATTCGATATCCAGACAGTTATATGATTGTATTTTGATACATGTTATTTGCAGAAATGATTACTCACTGAGCTTTATAGCTCACGATTTTGTTACTGTCCCTGCAGGTTGGCATGATACTGATAGGGGACAAGATAGAGTCCGGGACTTGGGAGTGGGACTCATAGATGCTGTCAGTAGCAGCCCGGTTTTAAAGGAGTTGTGGTATTTTATACTCTCCTTGATACACTTGTACCCGTTTTTATTAAAATATACCCCTTTGTAATGGTTTTATGTTTTGAAACCTTGGTTTTAAATGAAAAATTTTTCAGGGGTGTTTTGTTTTAAAAGCCGGGTGTTACAAGTTGGTATCAGAGCCGTGTTTAAGTGAACTAGGTGTCTATAGAGTAGATTCCTGGACTTAAACCATGAGATAGTAGACACGATGCCTAGTTAGGTGTATATAGTTGTTATTATACATATATAACCTAGCCGTTGCTGACTTCTAACGCATAAGAAGTATGAGCAGCGAATCGTATTTGGAGGGATTTAGGGCGTGCAGCTTTAAGAGGCGAACCAGCCCTTTCTCAAGGCTCCATTGAAAGAGGGGCAAAGAGACAAGTAGCAAAGAAAATCCACATGACAAGCAACAGTAGTTGCTGTGGTCAGAAAACGAAAATTGGGTGCTCACCTGATTGATATCAAGGTGAAAGAAAAGTAGCTGAGACTACAAGAAAAAGCAGAAAACGATTAGTGGACGCTTCAGGAGAAGTTACCACAGACTGGGTCCAACCTTAAAGGGAAAGGACCAAAACAGAGCAGTTATGTATTATGAGAAGTGCAGGAAAAGCACTAAGAAAATTGTAGGGTTGAGACTCTACTGTTGACATGCTGAAATTGCAGATGATAGGAGCAGATTGCTCGAGCTTGTTTGATAGATTGGAAGTGTGTCTAGCACGGAGTTATAGAACACTTTCCTAAGAAATACTCACATGTTAAATGTGGAGTAACGGGTGATGAACCCAGGAAAGAACGGGGAGGAAAGAAAGAAGAAATGAATGGTCGAAAAGGACCAGTGGTACCATGAGTATTCCAGCAGATTGTGGAAGAAGCTCGTGAGGAGACTGATATGATCTCCAATATAATTGTTCTGAATATAACTCGTGTATGTTATATTTGATCCAAGAAGCTATACTTTGGATCGATGACTTGATGTCTTGTTGGAATATTTCATCAACGATTTTAGATGAAATTGTGGAAATAGCTATAGTAGATAGCAAGAATGTTCTAGATATTGAACACCGGGAAAGTAGTCTGCCTAGGATTTACGGGACCATTTTTCCCTATAAATCTGAAGCCGATGACTACCAGTGAATCTGAAGCAATTGTGCTTCTGAATTGGTTAGCAATGAATTATGCTACCATGAATTGTAGAAAAATGAACATTATGGTTCAAAATCAGAAGTGAAACGAATAAAAATCCATGATAAATGACCGTTGTTGAGAATACCGGTTATTTTCCTTTGCTTAAACTCGAAAAGGAGTTAGTAAAGAAATGATGTTGTAGTTGGCATACGTGATATGGGCCAAGCTAAATAAAACGGTGATAGTAGTGTACTACTTTAAATAAGTTCTCGGATGTTTCTTTTGAAAAGAACTTCCAAGATTTCTGCCAGATTGGCGAGAAGAGCTTATGATTAAGCTGGTCTTGGGAGTCGTTCCTGTTATTTAGGCTCCATATTGATTAGCCTCTGCAGAGATGGCAGAGTGATAAAACAATTAGAAGAAATTGTTTTTGAATTGGGGTCTCATATGGCCGAATGTGTCATCGTGAGGAGCCCTATCTTGTTTGAAAAGAAGAAAGATAAGTTAATGTGCATGTACATTGACTACTGAGAATCTGATATTCTCGAAACCAGACTGAATATGAGGTACATTGTACCAGATGTTGGAGTTACTTCACTGAGTTAAGTGATATGTAAAATTCTCCAAGTATGAAAATTTGGCTAAAAGAAGCTTTATATTCTTTGGGCATGTTAGTAATGCCAGAGATGATAAAGTAGTTCCAGTGGAAATGATACTATGATAAAATGGGAACCGCCTTGGAATCTGACTGAAATTAGTAGTTTCCTGGGATTGGCGAGTTAATTTAGGAGAGTTGTAGAAACTGCTCCTTGATTGTTGTTCAGTTGACTAAAGTTAACTAAGAAAAGTGAAAAGTTTGAGTGGTAGAAAGACCACAGATATCTTGTAAAGGTTTAGAACAAACCTTGTGTGAAACTCCGGTGTTAACATTATTGTTAAGCGGAGAAGATAAATTGTTTTATAGAAATGTATCCAGAGTTGATTTTGGATACATGATATTGCAATAGCAATTATGAATTGGGCGTTTAAGCTTTGGAGACACTACTGATGTGGTGTAAAGCTTACTGTTTGTATGGATCATAAAAGTTTGAAGTACTTAACTGATCAAAAGAAGCTACATATGAGATAGCAAAGATAGATGGGTTACTTAAAGATTTCGGTTATGAAATCTTATACCATCTCGGAAAGGCGGATGTGATTATAGATGCCTTGAATTAGAAAGAATATCTTTTGAAAGATACAACCACATGCGTGAGTGTGGTGAATTGATTACCTGAGTTGATTCGGGTAGCACAAGAAGAAGTGTGCAAGTCTGAAAACGTGAAAAGTGAATGAATGATTAGCTATTAAAAGAAGCTAGTTAGAAACTCACGGCGATTTAAAACCCTTGGTGGTTGTGTATGTGAGTTCCAAAGCAAAAACGAGATATGAAAATTTACCCTTAAAAGATGTATATTTGGGTAGATATGCAAAATGTCCGGGACAATACCAAACTGTGTAGGGTGATATAACCTATGTATTGGTGGCCGGGACTAAAGAAAGACATTGAAAGACATGTGAAAAGTGTTTGACTTGTGTGTAACTACAGTCAAATCATTAGAAACATACGGAAAATTTAACCGTTGTAGGTCCCAAAGAAGAAATGGGACGAAAATATCATAGACTTTGTAATAAAGTCTTTGCAAGTACCGCATAGGTATGACACCATATGGGTAATTGCAGGTTGATTGATGAAGCCAGTGCAAATTTGTACGGACTAAAGAAGAAATTAAGAGCGAAAAGTAGTGAAAAACTACATAGAAAAAGAAAATTGTTGACGTGCACTACAGGTGGCGACTATATCGGATTGAGACACTAGAATTATTTGCTGAATTTAGCATTAATTCCTAGAATTGATAGTTCAAAAGTACTAGTAAGTACTGTATAGAAATTGCAGAAATGATAGACGAGGCGAGAAAATGATGCAGACTCTAGAAGATGTGCTTGAAAATTGCACAGCAGACCCTAGTGGAAGATGAGAAGATCGCCTACCTTTGGTAGAACCCGTAGATAATGATAGTTTAGTACCAGCATTTAGATGGCCTGTATAATGTATAGTATGAAATATCGTGTTGCACGCCGATTTGCTAGGAAAAGTGGGGGAGAAACCGTTGACTGAAACCGAGATTTTACTTCAAAAAGAAGTAAAAGATTAGGCAAATTCGAGAAAGCTTGGAAATAGACAAAAATCGACAAAAGTAGTATGCGGATTGTCGAGTAAAACCATTGAAACCCCAAGCGAGGGAAGGCGGTGATACTCAAAATATCTCTTGGAAAGACTAAAAATTTGGTTGGGACGAAAAGAAAGTTAAGTCCTCATCTATTGGACTTTTCCATATGTTCCAAAGAGTAAGAATTGGGGTGTACTGATTGAAGTTTCTTGATGAACTTCAAAATATTTGTAAAGTTTTCTATGGGTCTCATGGTTCTGAGAACATAGATTGATAAATTCTAACGAATCCCTCATGTTGAAATGAGGAAGATAAGTGATTAAGGTGCCCGGGACAACCGGAGGAATGATATGCGTGTGGTAATATAACCACGAGATAAGAAGACTAGTATGGTTAAGTGCTTAGGCAATACCATAGAGATCCCGAGATGATGCGGAAGACCGAAAACGAAACGAGGAAGACACACCCTCAACTCCTTGTATGATTTCGGGGACGAAATCTTTTGAAGGAGGGAAGAATTTGTAACGCCAAGACACGTTTTATTATATAATAAAAAGGGTAAAATGGTCATTTTACCTTGGAAGGGTAAATTGGTCTTTTGGACAGAAAAGTATTTAGTTTGAAATAATATTTTGAGTTTTGGACTTAAAATGTTATAAAAACTGATTTTTGGTCATTTTACCACAAAAGGGTAATTTGGTCATTTGACCATGCGAGGGACCAAAAATGAAAAATATTGTTGTTGTGGCAAATGTATAAAGAATGAAAGTTTTATTGTAATAAAACTTGATTATAGTGCCAAGAGTTCAAGAAATGGAACTTAGGGACTAAAATTGTAAAATCTAAAAATATAAAATGAAAAATCCTCTCATTTTTGGCTGAAATTTTGGGAGCTTACGGGAGAGAATTTTTGGTGTGAAATTCTGCAGAAGTTGGAGGAATTCTTGAAGCTTTGAACTTGGATTTCGATTCCTAGCTTTGGATTGAAGAATTGGAAACTCTAAAGGTTAGAAATTCAAGTTATAGCTTGGTTTTCCTTGATGAGTTTTGTAGCAACTCAAAACTGCAATTGCAGTTATGATTATGTGTTTAAATTGATGTAATGCTTCCATTAAGTCATGCTAATAGAGACTTAGTTCAAGAAAATGGAAGTAGATTGCTATTTATGATGAATTTGAAGTTTTGGGGTTGTTAGAATTAAGAACCCTAATTCTTCATTTTGATTGATTTAGTTGTTTTGAATGGTTGAAAACCTTGTTAAAGTATAAAGTTTTAGCCTAGGAACAATCCCTAATCATTTAGTCGAGTATTAAGGGCTTAAAATGAGAAAAATGGGATTTTGTAGCATAAAGATCGGAGTTTCTAGCCTGCTGTTCGTCAATCGCGACCCGACCTCAGGGTGGATCGCGACCCGATGAGCCAGGCGCGATGCGCCCTTGGCCTGGGCGCGATGCGCCTCCCAGGCAGGGGGTCAGAAATGCTATTTTTCGTTTGGCTTATCCATTTTAGCTCAAAATTGAACCGTAGGCTAGTTATGGTCTGAAAAGTTTGGAAAATTTTTTATATTGAGTTTTCGACCCCTCGGGGGCACTGTAGATCAATACGAATGCCTCGGTGAATAGTAAAATTCACATAAAGATAGTAAATGTAAAGTTTATTATCTAGGCATTGTTTATAATGATATAATATTGGACTCTTACGTATTAGAGTCAATTTAGATGATTATTAACCTATTATTATTTGGTATATAAATGGATAAATAGGTATGGGACAAAATGGTTGTGGTGCACGCAAAGGCAAGAAACAACCGAAATTGAAACGCAGCTAGTATCCAGGTGAGTAATCTCACTAATACCATATGTGATATATGATGATTGAGTTGTTACAGGTTGAAACTGATTGTGGGACGAAATTGATGGTTCAAAGATACATTTGAAGAGACAAGACCAGATAAGCCGTGAGTCTATAATAGACAAGAACGGAGCTGTGAGTCAAACCTATATAGACAAGACCGGATAAGCCGTGAGTCATTGCGATGACAAGAACGGAGCCGTGAGTCTAGGCATCAGCGGGCTAACCCGTGAGCCAAGGCAACAGCGGGCTAACCCGTGAGCCATAACTAATTCTGGATTTTATATCCAATGGGTGCGGCCTTCGGGCTATGACTCCGGTGCGGCCTTCGGGCTATGTCTCCGATGCGGCCTTTGGGCTATGATTTCTGGATTTTATATCCAATAGGTGCGGCCTTCGGGCTATGATTTTGGTGCGGCCTTCGGGCTATGATATTTGGTGCGGCCTTTTGGCTATGATTTTGTTACAGGTACATGGTGCGGCCTTTTGGCTATGATATCGGGTTATTAAACCCGGCTGGTGCGGCCTTCGGGCTATGATTTATATATTGATAATGTTTTGGTGCAGCTTATAAAGCTATGACACAGGGTGCGGCTTAAATAGCCAGGATATACGGTGCGGTCCGATGTGATTAACGGTCCGATGTGACTAAGAAATATGGGACAGAAATGGTTATATGATTATATGTGCAAATAACTGACGTGGCTGATAATTGCAGGTTATCACGTTTTAGTCTGTAAGACTATAAATTAGGATGAGAAATCCTAAGAGATATTTGGTCAGCCAGTAAGGCTAGGAGTTTGGATTCGATATCTAGACAGTTATATGATTGTATTTTGATACATGTTATTTGCAGAAATGATTACTCACTGAGCTTTATAGCTCACGATTTTGTTACTGTCCCTGCAGGTTGGCATGATACTGATAGGGGACAAGATAGAGTCCGGGACTTGGGAGTGGGACTCGTAGATGCTGTCAGTAGCAGCCCGGCTTTAAAGGAGTTGTGGTATTTTATACTCTCCTTGATACACTTGTACCCGTTTTTATTAAAATATACCCCTTTGTAATGGTTTTATGTTTTGAAACCTTGGTTTTAAATGAAAAATTTTTCAGGGGTGTTTTGTTTTAAAAGCCGGGTGTTACATTCTTGGAACTTGTTTTAGTTGTTTTATCTTTGTAAAAGGACTAATCATTCTCACTTTTAGTGCAAGTTGCTTTGTGGGGAATTTATGTTAAAGTACATGGTTTAAAGTGGAATTTGGAACAAGATAGGGACAAAAAGGCGAAGGAGGCGGATCAGGCATATATAGCGACGCTATCTACAGATAAAGTCAATCCATTTAGATTCAAATTTCAAAGCATGTAAATCAAGGAAAGATAAGGAGATAGCAACGCTATCTCGGGATTTTGCAACTATAAATAAAGGCTTCCAGTCCGACTTTTGGAGCATCTCGGGGCATTATTAGGGGATCTGATAGTCTATTTTCGTTTATTTTTCAATTCCAATTGATAGTTTGGTTGGAGAATTGGTTTTGGTAGATTTATATCAATTCGATATCAAGGTATTCCGCATTCAGGAATTTCCTTGATTACTTGATGTTTGGTTTAGATTTCAGGAACAATCATTTGATTCTTGTAGTTTTTTGATTCATAGTTTGATTGCATTGGTTGTTTTGAAAAATTGTTTTGGTTTTTGGTTATAAAGAAAGTTCTTTTGGTTTCACGCTTTTCGAGATCTGCAATCAGATCTATACTTGATTTGCTGTTTTTGAGTTTGATTTATATTTCAAGTGTTAAGTAATCTTCCCTGCTATAGAGTAACACTATAGTCAGACATTTATTCTCAGACACAAAGCGCCAACCACTAACTCCATGGCTCGAACCTTACTTACCATAGCTATTGGATAGTAAGGTTTTATCTACTATCTTTGACCGCATCAAAGACTGCGATGTGTTAATTACAAGGCGTTGGAATCCTCAAAAACACCAAATGAAGCTATAGAAATCAATTAAGGTTGTGTATGAGTGAGTAGGGATCGTGGATATCTGTGTGTTCTGTATCCCATTATATGTTTCCTCAGAAATGCTAAAATCGGCTATTTATAGGGTTTAACCGACTGTAGATCGCATCGCTAACATGGTAGGTAGCATCGCGATCTCAGTATATTAGCGTCGCGGCTTCATCACTTAGCCTCGTTAACCTCCTCTGATAGTGTCTCTATCTGCAGTAATCCAATATTTTCTTTTACGTTCTGATTCTGTTCCATCTTCTATCCTTTTTTCTCAAAAAGACAAAACCTGCCAATATTGTAAAACCACAACTTCCAAGTATAATGATTATTTTATGTTCATTTATATCAATTACTACTCAAAAGTATTCTGATATCGCCCGAAATATTTGCAACAATAATGTGATATCAAACTACCCAACACTTGGATTTTGCTTGTCCTCGAGCAACTAGAGTTTTTCAGCCAATAAAAAGTAAGTTTGTCCCGAAAAATGGAAAATGCATAGATTTAGCCTATAAAAAGCGGTAAAAACACAAGAAATAAATAAGGAAGAAGATTCATAAAATGCATCTATTGGGGCACATCGCTTCATCTTTTTATTTTCATTTTCCCAAATAAAACCCACTTATTTTTTATAAACTAGAATAAGTGCAGATATAATAAAATAAAATAATTAATTCATATACCTATGTTGCTTTTATGATCACAAAGAAAAAAAACACTCGATATAACTTTTTGTTTTATAGTTTAACACACATATTTGTTTAAATTACATATGCAATATGTTAAGATAATTTAAGTCATACAAAACATAGTTTATTCACATAGTTATTAACAACTAGGCAAAACATTCGCACTTTCCACGAAATAAAATATAATGTAATAAAATTATTGATAAATATATGTTATTAAAACTAATTATGCCTCTATCATTAACTTTGAAATACTAATTGTTAGATTAAGTTATTGTAAAACATTGTAATTAGTTAATTACTATAAATGTGTGATAACATTTTAATATATTCAACAACATCATATCAACAGTCTCTACCCCCATGTTACACATGAAAATAAAAATAAAAATAAATTTATATTTCTATTTATAGTTATTTTTAACTATTATCATGACTAATAAATTAACATAGACTTCTTTTAGGATCACATCATCTCAATGGTGTCAATATTTAACTTGAGTTTAAATAAAATTAGATATATTTTTTTATTTAATGTTATTTTCAGTTATTTTAATGATTAATAAATTAAAAAATTATTTAAATTTTTTTTAATTTTGATTATGATTATCATTTTAAATGTTAATCATTTTTTCATATTAACATAATAAGTTTTTTAATTTTATGTTATATATAACTATCAGTATTTTTTATTGAGTAAAATCTACTTGTTTTTGTTAAGTTTTTGTTCAAGTTTTTATTAATTAAAAAAAGAGGTTTTGGTCAAGTTTTTGTTAATTTTACATTTGAAGTTATTATGATTAATCAACTTAGATAGACTTTCTAAAATCGTATAATCACAAAAACATATATCCGTGGAGTGTGTGTGAATAAAATCAAATATTTTTTTAGTATTAATTGAACATTTGTTATCTTAAGTTAATTTAGAAAATATCTTGTTTTGCCATTTTTTTATTTTAATCATGGTTATTATTTCAAATGTCAATTATTATTTTCAATGTAATGTAACATATTTTTTTAGTTTTGTGTTATTTATAACTATTTTTATAATTAAGTAAAATCCCATCTTTTTCAAAATTTCATTATTAATAATAATAGCTTTTGATCAAATTTTTTGTTAACTTGACATTTTGATCTAGGTTTTATATTGGATATATTTTATTAGATCAATGGAAGAAAAACATTACATATGAAGCTAAGTACCCTTTTTGTAGATAAAAAAGGTAATAGCATGAACATTACACAATATGGTATTTAGACCTCAATACTTGGAAAGTAATAATATGTTTATACTTTACAAAAGTACACTGTCACAGAATTACAAATACCGTAGCATTAATGAACTAAGTCATGTACATCTCTAGGCTTCGATATCATTCTTACTTTGGTACACAAACACTTGATCTCATACTTTAGTACTCCGTACAAGCTCATACATCAGTACACCAACTCTCTTCTTTTGTACTCTGACTTTACTAATCCTTGGTTAGCTAAGTTGTAGGGGTCACTTCACCTCAATAACTCCTTTTAAGTGACCTATATAGCAAAGCTACATCTAAGGTCTTGCCCAATACGTTTGTTACATCACACAAAATTTAATTACACTAAATATCCATTTGAGCCTTTTAATGGTTTCTGCCATTACCTATGTAATGGTATGCTTGAATTTCAGATTAGCATCCATCACACTCTCAAGCTGGATGTTGATACGCCTTCTCATTTGCTTTAGACGAAAGAACTTTTTGGGAATTATTTTCCAGTTGTGATAAATCAAACCAAGTTATGGTTTATCAGTACCTCCAAGGTCATTTTCATCAGTTTTTTCTACATATGTATCAACTTAATCAACTTTATCATCATCAAAATTATGTCTAAGTGTACCATCGATGGATGCAACGTCATATAGAATAGTTATCAGAAAGATTTGAGATAGATGAAGGGTGGTGCATAGATATGATGAGTATCAATCCATAACTCAAATTTTTTCGCCATTAACAGAAGATCCTCTACCCGTAGGTTGCCTATGATATTAAAGTTAAATTTTATTTTCTATTTATAGTTATTTTTAACTATTACCATGACTAATTAATTTACATACATATATTTTAGGATCGCATCATCTCAATGATGTCGATATTTAAGTTGAGTTTAAATGAAGTTAGATATGGTTTTTATTTAATATTATTTTTAATTATTTTAATGATTAATAAATTAAAACATAACTGTTTAGAAAATTTTTAATTTTAATCATGATATCATTTCAAATATTAATCATTCTTTTAAGTTAACAAAATAAGTTTTTTAATTTTACGATATATGTAACTATAATTAATTTTGTTAAGTAAAATCCACTTGTTTGAAAAGAATATTATTGTAAAAAAGAGGGTTTCTCACGTTTTTGTTAATTTGACATTTGATTTAAATTTAATGTTTAACGTTATTATGATTAGTTAACTTAGATAGACTTTATAAAACAGTATAATCACAATAACATATATCTGTGGATTGTGCGTGAATAAAATCAAATATTTTTTCAGTATTAATTTTAACATTTGATATGGTAAGTAAATTTAGAAAATAATTTGTTTGGCCATTTTAAATTTTAATCACAATTATTATTTCAAATATCAGTTATTATTTTCAAGGCAATGTAATATTTTTTTTAGTTTTGTGTTATTTATAACTATTTTATAATTCATTAAAACCACATTCTTTTACAAAATATCATTATTAATAAAAATAGCCTTTAGTCAATTTTTTTGTTAACTTGACATTTCAATCTAGGTTTTATATTTAATATATACTTAAACTTTTTTTTATCTACTTTAATATTAGTCTTTGAACAAAATTTCTAGAGTTGAATTTGATAACTTGATTTATGTTTTGAATTTATGCAATATTTAAATTAACAAAGTATGTATATTATATTAACAGTTAGAAAACTATAGCATTAAAATAATGATCAGAGTTTTTTTTATTAATTGAAAAAAAAAAGTTAAAAAGTTTGGATGTTTCAACTAAATGTGGTTGAAATATTTTTACTTCTAATATATATATATATATATATATATATATATATATATATATATATATATATATATATATATATATATATATATATATATATATATATATATATATATATATATATATATATATATATATATATATATATATATATATATATATATATATATATATATATATATATATATATATATATATATATATATATGGAAGAGTTTAATATAGCATCCAAACTTGTAATAGCTACATTTAAAAAAAACCCAAAATAGATGTTAAAATTCTATATAAAAAATTGTAACATCTGATTTCAAATATAGTTTGTTGAAATTATGCAACTGAAAATTTATTTGATAAAATACGATATTATGGATCCAATAAAAAAAATATTGATTAGTTTTTCATGAAAATGACGGCATACATATGCATTTAGTCTAAGATATTATAAATATGCCATTATAAAAAAAATAATGCACTCCGTTTTCTTTAAAGATATAAAAAAATGGAAAAAAACTATAATTAGGAGATGAAACAACCATAACGCATCTTCGATTCCGATACATAATAATCATAATTGAAATTACCAACTCTACACACCTTTGGCCATATTATTGTATATATCTACCATCGACATGGAACATGTCGTTATTTTTGGGACCTTATTACAACATTTAGTTTCATAGACACACCACGAATATATAATTTTTTGTCCAGTTGTATAAACAAATCAGAAACACACTCTTATGCATAATTAGATCTAATTAAGTAATTATGTTCTGATTTATCTATTGCCTATTATACATAGGGAATTTTTCCACAACACTGCCATGTTGCAAAATCCTAAGTCTAAAACATTTATTTCTTCCTTACCCAAAGACTGTGGTGAAATCTCCCCACCCACCCCTCCCAAAAGAAGGCTATAAATTGAGGAACTTGGGGAATCAAACACCCATTCCACAAAAGCTTGTATAGCATTCATATATTAAATACAAAATTACATTTCCAGCCATGGCTGCATCTTTCTCCGTTCCTTCAATGGTATCTCACTATCTGCCTCTCCTTCTCTTTATGCATATGTATATGAGTACGTATATTCTTCACAAATCTAGCAAATATGTTTGTTCAATCAAATCTATTTATGTATATGTTGTATCAAAAACATTAGAAAGAGATAATTGACTTATTTATGCAACTGATTTACTGGCTTTAATAATTTTGACGACGTGTCTTAATAAATCGAAGCATGACTACGTCAATTACCAAGAAATGTACATTGTTGTATAAGAATCTTAATATTTGTAAAGTTATAAATTATTATTAATATTCTTATAAGAGTGTTTACATATTTTATTCATGAACAACTTCTAAAAGTAAAATTTTTGGAATATTTATTTAAAACAGTGATGTTTTTTTCTTATTTTTTATTTTTTTACTTTTTGTTGTTAAAAGTGACGAAATTTACATGATATCCTACAATTTTATTTTTTATTTTGTTTGTCCTTTGGGTCTCAAAATACATGGATAGAAATTGGTCATTAGATTTTACAAGAATGGCGGGTCTCATTTCAGTCCTTCCCCACCGTTGTATTACATTGGACTTTAGCTTTTTGGTATTAAAAGGCATTCTATCAATGGGTAGATTTGGTATTTCGTTACAATTTTTTTTTTAACGACAAATTTAACCCTATTCTAACATACTCCTAAACTACACCTCAAATTTCACATATGCCTCTGACGAAGCTTGAACCCTCGCTTGGAAAGCAGGGAGGGCAACACCTGATACCACTGGGCTATAAGCCCTTTGGTATTTCGTTACTAAATGACTAATTTTTTAACTGCATGTGCAGATTTTGGAAGAAGAAGGAAAATTTCAAGCAGAAGTGAAAGAGGTGCAAGCATGGTGGAACTCCGAGCGATTTAGACACACAAGCCGCCCATACTCCGCCCATGACGTCGTGTCTCTGCGTGGCAACCTCCGCCAATCCTACAGCTCAAATGAGCTAGCCAAGAAGCTCTGGCGAATCCTCAAGAACCATCAAGCCAATGGCACATCTTCACGTACCTTTGGTGCATTAGACCCGGTCCAGGTCACCATGATGGCTAAACACCTCGACACTATTTATGTGTCGGGGTGGCAGTGTTCGTCCACCCATACATCAACAAACGAGCTGGGCCCGGACCTGGCCGACTACCCTTACGACACTGTTCCTAATAAAGTCGAGCATCTGTTTTCTGCCCAATTGTTTCACGATCGGAAACAAATGGAGGCCCGAATGAGCATGAGTCGGGAGGAGCGGGCCCAGACTCCTTTGGTTGACTACTTGAAACCCATCATAGCCGATGGGGACACCGGTTTTGGTGGGGCCACAGCCACTGTAAAGCTTTGTAAGCTTTTTGTGGAACGTGGTGCTGCTGGGGTCCACATTGAGGATCAGTCCTCTGTTACCAAAAAATGTGGTCACATGGCCGGAAAAGTTTTGGTAGCGGTTAGCGAACATGTCAATAGACTTGTAGCCGCCAGGCTACAGTTTGACATAATGGGAACCGAGACGGTGTTGGTTGCCCGTACTGATGCAGTTGGAGCTACACTGATCCAATCTAACATTGATACGAGAGACCACCAGTTTATCCTTGGTGTGACCAACCCTAGTCTAAAGGGAAAAGGGTTGGCCACACTGTTATTTGAGGCGTTGGCGGCCGGTAAAAGCGGGCCCGAACTTCAAGCACTTGAGGACAAGTGGCTATCAATGGCTTGTTTGAAGACGTTTTCTGATGCGATTGTTGACGCGATTGGAGTGATGAATGTTTCGGAAACCGAAAAAAGACGAAAACTAAACGAATGGATGAACTGTTCAAGCTATGAGAAGTGTCTGTCCAATGAAGACGCGAGAGAGATCGTTGCGAAGCTCGGGCTCACCAATTTCTTCTGGGACTGGGACTTGCCAAGAACCCGAGAAGGGTTCTACCGGTTCAAGGGTTCGGTTGAGGCAGCTATAGTTCGTGGTTGGGCCTTCGCGAACCATGCGGATGTTATTTGGATGGAGACGGCAAGCCCGGACATGGTCGAGTGCACCAAGTTTGCACAAGGGATCATGACAATGCAACCGGAGACCATGTTAGCGTACAATCTCTCGCCTTCTTTCAACTGGGATGCATCGGGAATGACTGATGCCCAAATGAAGGATTTTATACCGAGTATAGCGAAATTGGGATACGTTTGGCAGTTCATAACACTTGCGGGTTTTCATGCAGACGCTTTAGTTACAGACACTTTTGCGAAAGATTACGCGACACGTGGGATGTTGGCTTATGTGGAGAGGATTCAGAGGGAGGAAAGGAAACATGGGGTGGACACATTGGCTCACCAAAAGTGGTCTGGTGCTAATTATTATGATAGGATTCTTAGAACTGTCCAGGGTGGCATCACTTCAACAGCTGCCATGGGCAAAGGTAAACAACATTTTACTTTAGTGGAGAGACTACCATCGCTAAAATCATTTTTTATAACGTGATGCATGGCTTGAGTTGTGGTTTTCGGTATTGGTTATTTCTTATGAGAACAAACTGTTTGGTGGGTATCATGCAACAGATTTTGCACGATAACTTCATAACCAAACAGTTTGTTCTAATTTTTAAAAGTATTTTACTGAACGTGTTGATGTAAATGTAGGAGTGACTGAGGAACAATTCAAGGAGACATCGACGAGGTCTGGGGCGTCCGACATGGGAAATGGCCGGGCTGTGATGGCAAAATCAATCATGTAGAACAATCATCGACATTCAGAGATCTTCAGAGTATGAAGCAATGACATTCTATTATTATGATTATAATTATAATAAATTTACTTTAATTTTGGTTTGTGAGGTAGACATGATGTGGTGAAATAATGTCCATACAATGTTCGGGATCGTTTTTCAGGGTGGACGTTTGTATGGTGTTGAAAACAAATGTTTTGTGCTTCTGTTTTCTTTGAGTTAAAGTTTCCATACGCAAATAAAAAGTATTTAATAAGTTTGAAGTCTTGTCTTTCTAAACTTGTTTTTGTTTTTGTTATCAATATATTGAGCGGTTGTTACTGATTAATAACTACCGGTAAGCATATACGTTTCTCGAGTATTTTTGTTTATTTTGAGTATCCATATTATCCAACTAGGATACAAACCCGTGTATTACACGGTTGGCAACTAAAAAAAACATAGTCACTTTTTCAAAGTACGATGCTAATAATGATTTTTTTTTTGCAAAGTTGAATAGAATTAATGATTTTCTTTTTGAAAACTATGCTTTGAATGAGCTTCAATGTTGAAAAAATGGAACTTTTCAAAATCATCCAAAAAACCCGAAAAATACATTTTTTTCAAAGTACGATGTTGTTAATGAATTTTTTGCAAAGTTCAATGCTAAAAACAATATTTTTTTCCGGGAAACTATCCGGTAAATGATATTTAATATACAAAAAAATTCAAAACATCTAAAAAGAATCTGAAAAAGTCATTTTTTCAAAATATGATGCTATTGATGTACTTTTTTGCAAAGTACGATAATTAATTGACACAACCCGTAAACCTCACCAACTTCTTTTCATATCAAACACTTTTGCAATTATGAACATGATATATTAAATTACCAATATACTACAAAACAATAATAATCATGAGAAATTTATAAACCTGTAAAAATATATCACCAATGAATGCCACCAAGAATTTGGCCTCTGTACTCAAACTTTATTTCAACCAACTTAACTTTACAAATATGTTGTATCCGCATTTCTTTTTTCCAACGATTCGCATAACCAACATTTCAATAGTTAACTCCTATTCATAAATTCCATAATCTATAATGAAATTAAATAGGAAAATAGTAAGATATCAAAGACCGCTACAAGCTAATTTATTATGTCCTAATAAGAAAAACATGAAAGTATAATGCTAATTTAGTAGATTTCCAAAGTAACCGAAAGTACGTTGTTATTTCTTTCATTTAGCACTTACCATTTTTCTGCATGATGGTCAACTCCCACAGTTGGAGGTGCTGAGATTGTGGAGGTGATTACAGGCCCAAAGACCGCCACAAGCTTCAATAACATTTCCAGTGACACATTTATATGCCTCTCTGTGTTGCCATCAAAAGTAAACCCAAAAACAAAGGCAGCAATCAAGAGAACAAATCTAAATTCAAAGACTCCATGTTTTCCAGCATAGCACTAATTACATCTCCCACATCATAGAAGTTCCTATAACGTTCCAATTCATCTTGTACGCTTTTTAACTCCCATCTCTTTCCTTAAATCTTCCAGATGATTCTCGTATTTTCCTTTAGAATCTGTAAAAAAAGAATAATTAATGAATTGGACCATAGAAAGTTGACTAAATCTTGAACACATACCTCATACTCATTGACTAAAGATGTTAATTCTTCATTTACGAACTCTTAATTGGACAAAACACTATCCATCAAATAATCGAATTGCACTCACGTTCATGTTTATATTGTTGCAACTGTGATTGTATAAAGGTAATTAAAGGGTGTAATATTTATTTCTTGTTTGGCATTGAGAAAATGACAGAAGCATACCAGACGATTAAGTTGCATAATTTCAATATTTTGTATTGTGCAAAACTCTTCTAATGTCATTTCTTTCCTTATAGCTCCAGCCAACACTTTTTCTACTGCCTACAAGAATGTTACACATGAATTAATCCCATAGTTAAACGAATAAAACCAGTACTTTTTTTTCAAATCATACTTTTGGAACTATCTGCTTAGACTTATCAACCAATGGCGATCCATCAACAAGAACCAACTACATATTCGAAGGATCATGTTCATGTGTATCTTCTACCACTCGGATCTTTTACACTTGCAATTACTGCATAAAAACTCCATGGATTTCTCTTTTTCTCCTGATAACTCGTTTTCTAGAGAAAAAGTTTGCACACCAACACCTTTTTAACCGGTTTGTAAGGAAAACTGAATGATGAACCTCCCAAAGGGGTTCTTTTCCTATGTTTATCAATTACTTCAAGACCGTGATGCAGACTCGCAGCCAAACGGTTAGTTTGACTAGAAATATTGGTTGTAAGGTCATTATGGGAAGTCCTCAAACTTTTCCCTCAAAATAATAACACAGTTTTGGAATGGAATCTGGTTCTTCCGGCTTCCACAGAACAAAAAAATTTGATAGTACTTACCTGCTATTATATGTGTAGCTAATGAAACACGTGCAAGTTCCTACACTTCTTGGAGAAATTTTGTGGCTGATGGCAACCTCTATAACAATACTCACATATCTTTCTTCCTGTTCCTTCCGAGATTGCCAATTCAGTTCTTGATTTAGGGGTAAAATTGGAACGATGCATAGGATTATACGTCAAATGTTTTTGTGTATTGGTATGTAGTACATTATTCCTTGAGGTTCGTACTTGTTTGCTAGTAATGCGGTTGATTAGGGGTTTTACAGAGAAGATCACGACGATGACCGGAAATGGTGGTCGCAGGTGAGAGTTTGCCAGTTTTCTGCAGTGCTGAATGGCGGATGTTGACAGCTACAAGTTGTAGTGGTGATTGCTGCTAGGGTTTGTAGAGAGAACGGGGATGGAGAGAATGGTACGCGAGAGAGTAACTGAAATTGTCAAAAATATCAGCGATCTAATTTGGGGTCTGATGAGAGATAGAAAAGGAAATAGAGAATTGTTAAGGTTTAAGATAGAGGAACAGAGAAGCGATACGACGATCTTGAGAAAGGCGAACTTTTAGGGGTTGCCAAATATGTCGTGAGAGGATCCAAAAGGGTAGAGAGATTGTAGGGAAGTTTGTTATAGATAGATTTTAGAATTGAGCGGGAAAAAAAGTAATGGCTGTTTAATAGAAGGCCACGTGGCATTTAATGAGCGTTGAAAAGATGACAAGTGGCAAAAATGGTTTCCTTTATTATAAGAGATAGATAGATACTAAAAACTAATACGGGTCAAATTCAAGAATAACGTGTTTTTATTGATTTGTTTATTATTATAACATTATTCTTTTATTGTTACTTGGCATAACATTGCTTTTTGTGAAAATTTGTCCGAGTATAACAATGCCATGCAAATAAAAACCGATTTTCATTAGCATAATACCAAACTATAATCTCTAGTAGAAAAAAATGAAAGGATAATGTTTTGATTAGATAACATTTTCAGAATACATGTAACAAAGAAAAAAACGACAGTATAATGCTGTTTATAGAAAGAACCAAACGATACTAAAATACACAAAAATAATAGTATGTTGCTATTTAAAATAATCCTTCCTTTTAAAGAACAACTGAATTAGCTATGTTTGCCAGATTTTCTCAAAATAGTTTTGAAACTAAAATTTAAAAACTTGTCAACCAACTTATTTCGAACTTTTACAACTTAACAAATAATTTCTCAAAAATTTACGACTCTATCTTTTCAAAAATACAAATAAAGAGACACGGGAGAATGACTCTACAAAGTACAAACCACAGAAATGGTTGAATTCGATGACCTATATAAATACTGTAAAAACAATTCAGTTATTCCTTGTAAAAAATATATATGGTTATCGCTTTTTTAGTAAATTTTACCGAATTTGCAATAGGTTAGTTGTTCTTCTTCCATGGTTTAAGGATCGAGAGAATGATGATGACGGCTATGACAAGGAGCAAGATGATGGCGATCATCATGCATTTTCTTGATCTCTTTTGTAAGCTCTTGGCTGTCGTAAGGGCATCTGTGCCCATGTTTACGTGATCCACTGCATTTGCGACCTACAAAAAAATTCAAATTATTGAAAATTGTATTCAACATTTTAGGCCCATTAATACGACTAGGCCCAATTAAGGTCCAAGACCGGTTAGTAGGTTACTCAAGGCTTGCTATTGCTAAGACAATGATTATAGAATACCAACATTTATCAATGGTTATAAGACTTATGTAGGCCTCTTCAACCGTTATATTGTGTAGTCATGTTAGTCCTTCAAGTATATTATTAAGCTTAATCAAATTGTAAATTATCTCTACCTATTGTATATATACAAAGTTTCTGCTGCATTAGGTAGGGGAATAATCACTAGTTACTTATAACTTATAAGTGGTCACGGGCCTCGTTAAGGCCAGATTTATGCACTTCTTGATTCATCTACAAGAACCAAAAGATCGGTCTTGGAAATGTGTCGAAAAGAGGCTGGGATTGAACCCTCTAGAACGAGACCGGACCGGAAAAAATCAGACTGAAAAAAAAACGGTGTCCGAGACCCGTCCCTGATCGTGTTTTTAGTATGAGTGTATGTTAATCGCATATTGCCTAACTTTTTCCCTTCTTTCTTTATTAAATTGCAATGTATCTTTTTTGGTGTTAATCACACAATTGTTGATGGAAAAAACGTGAAAGGAATAGGGAAAAAAAATGTCGAATTGACCCAAAAACAGAAATCCATACTGACAGGTCCCAGAAAGACCTAGTCGGAAAATGAACAGTCTGAAGAAGGACCAAACCAAAAAAGACCGCCCGAGTCTGAAAAATATTCGGACCATTACGAGACCGGTCTAAAAGGCTGGACCGTTTCAAGATCGACCCAATACTGGTTCAAAACGGCCAAAATACAAGTCTAGTATAAGATGCCAAAAAATTAAGTTATCAATCTAGTAAACGAATATATTAGCCTATTTAAATGAGTTAATACATGGATCGACATAAGTTTGAATCAATCATGTAATATACAAGAAAGAGATCTAAATTTGAAATCAATTAACCAACTAATTTTATTATTCTAGATTGGTCATGAAAGCTTTTATAGTATATTCAAGTCCTCTAAATAAATCGTGTTTGTTCTGTTTACATCCTTATGATCAAATATAAACCATTTTACTCGTTAACCTGACAATTACCAAAAACTTTTTTTTATTATACATATAGAGTCACTTAACAATAACAACTCATTTTTATATTTTATATTTTGTATCCCTTTTAATGTATTTCATCAAGATGTAACTAAACCACTTACATGGTTGTAAAAACAATATTTTTAATACATTCCAATAAATATTAGAATATACATGAGTATCTTAGAAAGCCTTTTAGGTTAAGGGGTGTTTGGGATTGCTTATGAAAAGAGCTTATTGACTGATTAGCTTTTCAAAAAGCCAATAAGCCTAAAAAAATCTTGACAACTAGATAATGACATATTAGAATGACTTTTTAATGACTTGAAATAAGGAGTTTTCTATAAGTAAGGACCCCTTTACTTTTCAAAATAGCTTACGACTTATAGAGATAAAAAAAGATAATCATACCCTCACAAACCCTTTGTCAAAAGTAATATTTTTAATAATTAAGTATAAAATGTTATGTGTAAAGATAGTAATTAGTTCCAAAATGTAATTATGTCTTTTGGTCATTTTACATATGTAAGTTACTCCAGACACTTTTTAAACAAAATGATTTATCAACTTATAACTAACTAGGTTATAAACTCGTATATTACACGGTTTATAATAAAAAAAAATTATAAAATAAGAAAAACAATTCTTGAATGTGGATAATATCTAAATGGATAAATGGTATTTGCCTTACACAATTGTTGTATACAAAGTTTTTTTCCGCCATTTGAGTTATTATAAATGATTATTATACCCTTTAATAAAATAAAATAGCATAAAACAATTTACTATTTAATAATTATTACTAATATAAATGTTAATTGTAAACTTTAGAATGAATTTTCACATTAAAATACTTAATGGAAAACAAAAAGCTAGAGGTAAGGTCATCATCCTCTTTCTATCACAATACAATTATTGTTCATCACAATATAATAGAAAAGATAATTATTGTTCAAACATTTTTTAAAATTTTTTTTTTTAATCACATAAGTCAATAAGCATTTATATCACAAAGAGTATTTATTGAATTAAATAAGCAATCTCAAACACCTCATTAATAAACGTTGATGAAGTAAAAGAATACCATAAGGATTTTTTTCATTTCAAAGCGTTTTCGTTTTTTTTTTTTAATTTACGAGTTATATGCATGATTTTCTTTTTCATTCTTTAATACTTTCTAATTCTTTTACTAGATTGATTATAAATAAAAAAAAAAGTATAGATATGACACATAAATAAGATTTGTGAAGAATCTTTACCGTATCATGTTAAGCTTTGTAGTTTGTTGATAAAAGAAGTATATGATACCAAAAACTCGTTGAAAAAAGTTCATTCATTATTGATGATTTTAGATACACAGCATGACTTATTTGACTAAACATACAGAATAAAATATTTTACCTTAACGTATTTCTATTTGTATAAAAGTGATAATTTTGAAATAAAACTGTGTAAGATTAATTTCACCGTAATGTATTAGTCCTTTGCTTATTTTTACACCATCTCATATGTATGTCTGAGTTTAGTATCAGATTAAAATAGATTTTGATGAAACGTTCTAATGATTAATGTGTCAAAATAAATCAAGTTGCATTGCTAATATTTATTTTACACATAATTTAGTTTTTAAAGTTATCTAAAATGTAGATTCGATGAAGCAAGTTGTATCGTTTAAATAAGAATAAATTATAAAAATCATTTAAACTCATTAATTATTTAAGATATTCGACCTATTGCTTGGTTATCTCTATTAAATTGCAATAGAAGTATTACATATGAAAATTAAAATATAGATTATAAGTTACTAACAATCAATTAATTTTAGTAATTAAAATATAGATAATAAAGTACTAACACTTAATTAGTTTTAATAATAATTAATAAATATCAGTAATAATGATAAAAAAACACAAAAGTAATATAAAAGAACACAAAATAAGTTTTTATTGAGGGACCTTGATTATATAAAAAAATTTAGTAACTATTTTGAAACACAATAAATCGACTTAATTTATGAAACAGTCTATATTAGGTCTGAGAATGTATACAGGACAAAAACAGATTATCTACAGGCTGTGGATATACTAAAACAAATATGACCAGTCTTAAATAAAGAAAGATAATATTCGTTTCACAATAATAACATTTTGTCATGCCTTTAAAATTATTATTTCGAAACATTAAATTATAAGTTTTCTAAATATAATATATTTTATGACAAGCGTATCTTGTAATATTTTAATTATTGTATCATACGATAAAAAATGATAATATACAGTAACAGACCCGTGATGACTTCTTAAAAAACAAGATTTGTATAATGCGAAATATTTTTTGACGATTTATAAAAAAGCTGTTTTAGAATACGGCCATGAATTAAAAAGGTAAAACATGATATAATACCAAATTTTATAGAAACGGCATGTCAATTTTTGAAACATGCCAAAAAAATATAGTGACAAATTTTGACAATGATCACTCACGGGTTAATTATGTGACGACGAATGTTTTCAAACACCATGATTTATTTACTTGAGTTTTCAAACAAGATGTTTATATAATATGTACACCGATACTTTATACATATTATTATTATTATAATTGTTGTTGTTGGCGTTGTTATTCATATTTACGTGTTGATAATTCCAATAATACGTAAAAGTATGTACTTATGGAAACGTATTTATATGCTACTAAAATAAATATTTATGCTTCTACAAAAATAAGGTATTTGTAATTTTCAAAACATAAAAATATGTATTTATACTTATAAAAAACATACTTATAATTCTAAAACATACAAATACATATCTATACTTCTAAAAAATATATTTATACATCTAAAAATATAGGAATGCGTATTTATACTTCTAAAAATATATTTATAATTCTAAAAAGTAAAATACATATTTTAGAAATATATATACGTATTTTTTATATTTTGAGAAATATAAATACATATTTTTATGTTTGAAAAGTGCAAATATATTTTAGATGTATAAATACTAATCTTTAAGTTTTTAGAAGTATAAATATTTTTTATGTAAATACAAATTTTTACATTTTTAGATTATATAAATACGTTTTTATAAATATCTATATATATATATATATATATATATCTCTATATAACTCTTATAATAGAGGCTATCCAAATGATGTGGTTAAAGATATGTCTATATCTTGCACCATATTCATTTGAAACTCCCTCAACTCTTCAACTAAGTGTACTTAATGATTTGATTAAATGAGATGTTTTTTTGGCTATATAAGAACATCATTTTCCATGCTTGGTTACTCTTAATTCCTTTTCTTTTCTTCTCTTTCCAATTTCATTTTGTAGATTACATGGAAATTTAGTATAATTTCATAATCATCTCATGTGTAAAAGAAAAAGTTCAACGATGAAATATCGGGAGATATGATCTTCTTTGTCTATATCAAAGATTTGAATGGTCCAATTGTTTGATTGGTTTAAAGCATGGTGATGCGTCTCTACGAAGGTCTCACTACCACTTTTGAAGAATATGCATTGATGAAATAAATGAAGTTAATATGCTTAGAGAATTTGAGTATTTCAAAAATGAGTAAGAACATTATTTTCCATGCTTAGTTAGTCTCATTTGTTTTTCTTATATTTCCAATTTTTATGTAGAGTGGGTGATATGTTGGAGTTTGTAGTCGTATAATGTGTAAAAGAAAATGTTATTATGAAATATGTAGAGGGGTACGATATTTAGCTCTATCAAATATTTAAACGATAAAACTATTCATTTGATGTAAAATATGGTGAACTTTTGCATTACAAGTTATTTGGTTTCGTTGTATTATTTCTTTAGTAATATATCATCACAATTGATCTCATAATTTTGTTATTAATATTGTAAGTTTTGTCATACATTTATAATTATTTTTAGATAAATCGCTATAGAAATTCGTCAAACGAAACCATATGTATCTATTATTATTATTAGTCACATTTGATATAATTTTTAAATTGAAGTTGGAATGTGTGCGACTTTGTTAGATGAATTTGTGATGTTAACGAGTAAAATAAGTCGTCCAAAAAGGAAAAAGTGTTACAAATTAGATATTGACGAAAGTGTAAAGATTTTGTAGCAATTGCAAGTGCTACTTCAAATAAAAGAAATTACTTAAATCAATTGAGTAAATTAAATTATGTCTTATAAACATATATTAGTGTGATAAGTAAAAAAAACATATTGAGTTATAATGGTATAATGATATATATAACTCTTACATGGAATTTGAAGAGTTATAGTATTTAAATAAAATTTTAATGCAATTTACTAATTTTTATTACATTTGTACTTCAAGTGTTTGGACGTGGTTGACATAAATTTTGATATAGATAGTATTCGGTTAATTGGTTAAACCAACTTTAAATATTTCAATCATATTTAATTGATACTCATAAATATCAATTAACTAATGTAACTAAAAAGACTTTTGAGTTATAGTTGTTTAATGTTATATAATCGTTACCAAGAATTTTAAGAGTTGTAATATTAATATAAATCTTCAATAAAATTAACCAGTTTTATTACATTAATTTCAAGATATAATATCTATATTGAACCATATGTATTTGAAAGTTTCAACTCTTCAACTTCCTACTATTACCCACTCCATTAATTTATTTTAATACTAAATTTCTTCACCTCTCAACGAATTAAAAACTACAACCTAAAAGTTTTTGAACTTATGGTACTTAACTGCTACTCATGACACTTTAGTTAATATAAAGATATATATAATTCACATAGGTAGCTTATGTTGCTATTGTTTGTAAAATAAGATGGAGGAAAATATGACTTGATAACACACAATATTTACTTTAGAGACGCTTATTTATTTATACTAAAATAGAAAGGAGGAAGATAAATAAGCTAAACCAAATTACAAGTCGCAAGGCAAGAGACATGTTTGATGCTTAGTTCTACCCCCTCCCCCAACATATCCATACTTTTGGATTAACATTATTTGATAAGAAAATGATATAAATTTGTGAGGATATTGTCAAGTCAGTTGTTAAATATTTAAAATTTTAGATTTTGACATAAATACAACAAAAATGGAACTTTATGGTAAACAATTTTAAAAAATTTAGATAATAAGATTAACAAAAGTGAAATTTGATTACTATTTAATAATATATTTTCTAAAAATAATATAACATGCTGATAAGTAGATCGACAGCAAACAATGTTTACTTTTCTAATAAAAAAACTAAAAGTTATGATAATATTTAATTTTTTGATAAACTCGCATCATATTTCAAAATTCAAATTCATATTGTTTTTATTTAACTTCTTACTAGGGTTTCAAAGTTTTTATGAGAAAACTTTGCTAGAGGAAGAAATGGAAAGATAAAAATCTCTAACAAAAGTAGCTTCTTTTTTAAATGAATATGAATACAGATTCAAAACTAATTTGAAAATATTTTTAAATAATAAGTTTAATAGAAACATATTCATATAGTTTAATAAATTTTATCAGTTAAAAAGTTTTTATTTAAAAAATATAATATTATTGAAGTATTATTTACACATACGAGTCTAACGGAAAAAGATCCAAAAATGTGACTATATTTTTTCAATGTTTGGATGAAAAATTATTATTAATACATATGTTATATGATTGATTTATTTTTAATTTTTCATATTTTGATTAGATCTAAAGTGTTTATGTTTATATTTGATCCGTCAATATATTTTTACTATATAAATTTACTCATGCGCAACGCGCGTGAATACGCCTAGTTAGTATATAATTTTATGTTCTAAAAGTATAAGTACGTTTTTAAAAATATAAAGATAAATTTTTACGTTTTTAGGATTATATTTACATATTTTTAGAAGTATAAACATAATAATAATAATAATAATAATAATAATAATAATAATAATAATAATAAGATACAAATTTACACATTATATATTAAATCGCAGCAAATTTTTTGCTACAACTCAGTGGTTAAGGTATGCTTGTGGGATGTGTGGAGTTCGAGTCTTGGCACCCTCCTGTTACTAACTCTAGGGAAACGTTGATATAACATGACATGTTAGCCAAAAAACACCATATGGAGTAGTAAGTAAGAGAACCTTTAAATTGACATAAATTCAAATAAAGAATAAAAAAATACAGCTATCAGACTTTTATGCTAAATAAAAATCGGTTTTAGTGCCAAATCTAAAATTTTTTGATAAATCTAACAAATTTTGTGTGATTTTCTCTTTTAAAAACTTAAGTTGTTGATGTTCTTTTAGAACGCCAAAATTCTATAAAAAACTTGTAATAGTAAAAAGAGTTTCATCTTCGTTTCGATAAAACTATCTCATCCTCTTTTAAAAATAAATAGTGTTTTCAAATGCTTTTTATTTAATCCAATAACTATAAATAGTGTTTGAAAACATATTTATGCAATAATTGACTCTTCTCATTAAAGTACGTAATAAAATATACAAAGTCTTGGTAACAAATGCAAATACAAAACTTGATGAGTATTCAATTTTAATAAACCGGGTTGTGTAAAAAAACTTTATGATAGAATATATTCTTCTGTATAAACCGATATAGAAATATTAAACTTAAATGCTTAACATATGCATTTAACAACACACATGAAAGCATTTAAACACACCAAAGGCCATTACCAACCGAAATATAAAAAGCCTCGATTATATTTTATAGAAATCAAAGAGAAAAACTAGGCCCAATTAATTTTTTCAAACATATAATTCAAACTTCAAAAATTCAAAACACAAAATTACATGAAATAAATGTATAATCAAGTTAACATAAAATCTTCCTCAAATGTTTAATCTCTTAAATTCTTTCATTTTAAGCAATGTATCACTATTTTGATACACCCTTTTTGGTACTAACATTCAATCTATTAATCAATGATAAAACCAGGTAAAATAGACAAAATAACCGTAACAAATCAATTATTTATAATTTTATATTACCTTAAACCTATTTAAACCCATTTTTGATCATACCCGTTTTACCACATCCACCAACTAGCTCGTTAGAGATGGTGTGTACAACTATCAATCGGATAAAAGAAAAACCATATATTTAAAAAAAACTATTTCTGTAAAACACAAATATACACAAATCCACCCCATAAAATAGAAAGCAAAAAATATAAAATTAAAACACACATAAAGCCTATAAAAAACCAAAAACAAAATTTGCACATATGACTCGATTGTAATAGAAGAATCAAGCTCCCTTACCACTCTTCCATGGCTGAATAACAGCAACTACAACTATGGCTATAATAATTAACAGCAAAATTATGGCAAAACACATGCATTTTCTACTGTTCTTCTGTAGTTTCTTTGCAGTTTGTAATGCAGTTGTCCCTGATTGGACATGATCAACTGCATTCGTTACCTGAATCAACGTTTTCAGTCAACAGATATGCATCCGTAAACCACCATAAACCTTAAATTGACCAATAGTACAACCACTAATGAACGATGTACAACTCCCTATTGCATGATCCTTTTCCCAAAAAGATTTTTGGCCCTTTTGATAATGCAAAAATACGAAAGACATTTATTGCACATTATAGAAGTCATTATACCACTATTTAGACATGATGTTTAATGCGTGAGATACAAGTTAGAATAGCATTTAGATTTTTAAAGCGACAAATCCTGATCAAGTTACAACGTTTGTTGCATGAGGTACATGTTACTATAGCACTAGCATGACGTCTGTTTATTTTTTACTTGATGGGAATTGGAATTTTGTGCAATTGTGCATGAGTGTATCTTTTTTAATTAATGGTGGAAAATGGAAATTATATAAAGTAATTACAATCGTACTTTGTAATTTTTATTTACGTTAATAAAGCAAAAGTGTACCTGGCTTTCGATATTGTCTAATAGGTCTCCTTGAGCCTCTACAAGAACCGCCATGTCAAGATATATCTGACAAATCAATAGTATTTATTGAAAACAGTTTGACTTTTGTGTAAGGTTATATATGAGGTGTTTATTTAGCATCTTGTAATGAAAATCCTGAGTTGACTATCGGGTTAAAGTCAAATGAATTACCTGGTGTAGGTCAAGAAGCCTTTTTTCAATTTCTCTTACGGCATCGTGTCTTTCTTGGATTTCTTCCAATGTATTTAGTACCTTTTGTGAAAAAGGAATTAAATGAAAATGTAAAAATGGAATTTGAAATTCCTAAATCTAGATGCTAATTATATATATATATATATATATATATATATATATATATATATATATATATATATATATATATATATATATATATATATATATATATATATATATATATATATATATATAGGAGTGGGCAAAACCCGTTATATGGATTTGGTTTCTATTGTAAACTATTTTAAATGAGTTATTGGTTCTAGAATTTGTTAAAACATGTTTATAGATCAAAATCTATTTTTTTTTTTCAAACTTGCAACAACACTATAGTCAAAATACCACTTGTATTTTTACTATTTTATCTGTTTAACAACTTAATTATTTGTTTTAGTAATTATTAATTAAAAGATTAGACTTCATTTGAAAGTTTATGTAAAACATTTTTCACGGTTACCCGGTTTTGATATCATCGCGAATTATATGAACCATAACATACTTTCATCATCTTATCAAGTCAGTATTGTCATTATTTCTTCAATCGATTAAATTATTTAATTATTATTATAATAATCATAAAAAAATTAGTGGCTAAACAGATGAAATGAAAAAAAGTTTCTTTGCACTTTTCAGTATTTTTTCCTTCAAAATCTTTTTGAACCGTAAAAGAAAAATAATCTTTTTAAACCGTAAAAGAAAACGTATACTTGTTTAATGATTTATTCACTACACATGGAGAATGGGCTTTACCTGTCCTCGGCCCATTTCTTTCATTGCATTTTGGAAAATTTGTTCACTGTTTCCGGTTTCTATAAGGTTGTTGATTGTCTGTAGCAAAAAAATGGACCCATTAAGTCAACATATAAAAAAACAAATATTAAATCAAATACTTTACCCGGGTGGGAATTCGGGCTCACCTCTTCATCGGGTCGAGTTCCTGTAACTGCTCGATTGCCAAATTTAAAAAACCAAAAAATCACAAAAAATATATATAAATATTCAGTTCATTTGACACTAAAAAGTTCAATGTTTAACTTTTAGGTAAAATCGAACCTGTAATGACTCTTCTTTCCACAACCTCACGGTATTCATCATCGATCTTTTGCCTTAGAGTCTGAAAGTTAAGAAAAATGATTTATTATTAAGCGATTGATTTTTAACCGAAAAAAATGAGTAAATAGAAAAAAATATACCTGAAATTCTGTCATTATATCCCGGAACTTCTTAGCCAAAGAACTGAACTTTTAGAACAAAAATATTAAATAAAACTTCCAAAACGAATTCACTATTTTTTTACCTAATAGATATAATTGGACTTATAGAACTAAAATATTAAATAAATCTTCCAAAACAAATTCACTATTTTTTTGACCTAATCCAGTATGTGATATTTGGGTGATATAAAAAAAATTCAAGGAAACTAGGCTTTCCATATTAAGTCCTATCTTTTTGCAAATTTAATACTCAATTATTTTTTCCTTTCATTTTCTTAAATGTTTAACAATTTTTTCGTGTTAATTAACATTATTTATCCAGAAACATTCAATAAAATAAAATAAAAATCACGGGATGAGTTGACTCATATTTGACTTGAGGTCAACTCACAACAATTTAAATTATAAAGTATGAAACTCCCTATTAATATACAAAAAGAACGGAAAAATAACCAAAACTTACTTTGTCATATTTGTACGAGAACGATCAACACCGGTCCCGGGCCCACAACCCGGTTTTTGCCGATTAGCTAAGTTCTGTAAAAACCATAAACTTAGAAAGTTAAAACGTGTAATTAAATATTCCATAAGTGTACATAATTAACATTCCTTAATTATGCACATAATTCAATACGAAAAGAGCAAATACCTCTTTATTGATTGCTTCTATTTTCGCTTTCACATTACGTGCAATCTTTCCCACTTCATCGACGTCTTTCTCCATCCGTTTCCTAATAGCTGAAAACACGTAAAAAAAATTTAAGCCCAAACGGCTAAAAAATTAAAACCATTCAAAGTTACAAACAAACCTTTCATGGAAGATGCTTTTGTGACTGATTTTGACTCCTCATTAGAATCCTTAGAAACACATTTATAAACAAGATTTCATAAGTTTTATTTCATTCGTCCCATGAAAATTTGCAACAATTGTTTTTCATACCTTGAGTTTTTTCAATAACCCCGAAAGCTTATCCACTTGTTTCTCGATCTCTTGTATCTACATTTGACGAACAAAAGACATATTATCACAAAATAAAATAAAAAAGTAGAATGCTAGGAAAATTATCAAAAAGAATAACAAATTGCGCTGTGTTTGACTGGACTGAGAATAAAACTGATGTCAACAATACAAAAATTACATTTGTACCTGTTTGTTAAAAGATTCCATTCCCATGTCCGAATTACTTCTTGGAAGTCGAGTGCCCATTTGAATATCCATATCTCGTGGAGGATGCTCTCTTGCATCACTCACAAATGAATCCTAAAAGACAATTTTTTTTTTTTTTTTTTTTTTGATATATGAGCAATTAATTAGGAAACAAATCACAATTTACAAGAAATAGCATACGAAAAGATAGATAAAAAACAAAGAAACGAATTAAATAAGGATTTGATCATTTGATATCCATCCAACCTTTATGTAAGTTTTACATAAATGTTTCTTTTTTAATTAATGCAAAAAGAATTACTTTTTTTTTTTTTTTTTTTTTTTTTACTTAATGGAGGAAGTAAGACAAATGAGGTTTTCTTGTTAAGTCCTAAGTTTTTTACAAATTTGCGGTCGTTGATTTTTCCTTTCATTTCCAAACTACACATGTAAACACATCTTTTATATCATATGAAAATAAATCAACATTTGAAGCAAAAACCATGTCCTATTACGCTAATATAACCGTTTGATTTTCATGGGTTTTATTTATATTACTAAAAAAATAATAAACCAATATGTGACGCATAAACGAGAAAAAGTATAATCGCAGGAATTGAACTTCTAATTTAATTGCTAATTGTTAGCTTAAATTTCGAAATTGAACAATATAAAAAAAAAACAAACTTCACATCGGAAAAGCTCCAGAATTTATACGAAAATTAAGAAACCCCCACTTCAATTTTGATCAACAGAACACAAGAATTACTTCGATAAGCAAATTCCGTTCATACAAAGGGGTTGTTCTTTCTTAATCATGTTGAAAACTTCCAAAATTAATCTAATTTAGGTGAAATTAACAAAACCCCAAAAACTGATACAAAAAGGGTTTACAATCAACACGAAATTCAAAGAAACCGCAACTAAATTTCGATCACGAACAACACAAAGAATCACTACGAACTCCAAAATTAAGTCTCTGATCAAGCAATTAAAGGAAAAAAAAAAAAAAAAAACCCAACAGAACAAGTAACCTAAACTGAAAACTAATCCAACACGACCCCTCGATACTTATAATTAAGAACGTATAACATAAGAATTAGGGTTTAGAATCAGCTTACACTGAGCAAATCATTCATCTTGATGGAAACGAGAGTAAAGTGATTTCGGGGGTTCTTGGAAAGAAGTGGAGAGCTACGAAAGAAAACAGGGGTCAATCAGCATCGAATAGGTTTCTTATACGTGGGTTTAAGTTACTTGCCCAGGTGTTCATTGGTTGTGTTTTAGCCGGCGAGAAAACAATCGCAATTAATGTAATTTGTTACAAGAAATGGCGTAGGTTACTATATGAATATGAGATATGCTTCTTTTGTTCTTATACGAAGTTGGCGAATAAATCGAAAAAGATTTGGACCCACTCATAGTCTTTGGCCGGTTTTAGTTGGGTGCGACAATTGTTAATTTATTTTCCATTTAAGTTGTTTTTATAGAACGATTTTAGTTATAATTCTAAATTAGATTAATGTTTAAATCAAAGACTTAATTGTAGTAACATTATTTTACCTATAGTCTTACTAATCTACATTATATGGTTTTGTTTGGTACTTTCAAAAGGGAGATTTACCTCTACCACATGTGTCTAATGTGGATAAAAAAGTTATTAGTGAATGTTTTTTTTAATATATATGGTGTGGAACATTATAGATTTATATATAAAGGTTATAGAGGAAATTGATTGTCTAAAGTTAATGAGACACTTACACATTGACATTTTTAACAGGGGATAAGCTTCAGATTTCTTTCTCTGTAACCGAGTTTGTTTGAGTGAATTTAGGGATAAATGATGACTCAAGAGAGTCTTCAATATGTTCCGCAATAAGGTGCTCCCATTGGTGACACAGAGCCTTCAGTTTAGACAGAGGATTTTTAATCCAAAGCACTTCAGCTGCACAAGAGGCAAGTAAGCGATACTCTGCTTCTGTTGATGATTGTGTGATGTGATCATGTGATGCAATAACAATAACAACCAATTCACGAAATTCATCGGGTTTCTAAGTTAATGATCTAGTTTCAAATGACCCTTTCAAATTAGATTGTATGAGAAGTTGACCAACATCGCTATAGTTTTTTGCTTTACAAGTCCTACAATGCCTAAGTAGATGCCTCATCCCATTACTACTTTCAACAATGTATTTAGCCCTACATCGCTTGCATTTGCATTGTATATTCCCATTAATATCTAATTCTTTAATCATTTCAAACACATCCCAAACACTAGAAGTTAGCTTACGTTGCCATGCAAAAGGGTTACTAGATGTTTTTGGTTTATGCTTAATAGGATTAGAAGTGATTGTATTTTCTGCCCTCTTTTCCGTCACCTTACAAGTTAATAAGATCATACATGATTAAATTCAAAAAAACTACAAAAAGTCAAATATTCCAACCTATGTGTGAAAAAATAAAAAACTATGATAGCTTACACAAAATATGCCAATATCAGCCTACAAATAATAACAATCGGCGAGGATAGTGAGTGTATCGAGTGACAGTAGCAAGCAGAGTAACTAATAAAGTATTGAGGTGAGATTCTAGGCCAAGCAAGGTAGCCAGCGAGGGAATGAAATTAGAGTTATTTTTGGGCAAAATGCCACTATAGCCCAACCAACTATTGGTTGTTGGTCTAAAAGGTCCTTAAAGTTTTATTTTGGCATTTTAGGGGAATAAAATCCATTTTTATCTGCTCATTAAGTCCTCTCAACAGGTTTTCAGGTTAAAAGTAAAAAATGACATTCTAGTCCTATCAACTTTCATTTTTTTTGTTTTAAATAGTCCGTAAACTTATTTTTTAGTTTACAATGGCGAAGATGGAGGTTGATGACTGTCGAGGGGTGCTCAAAGTTTACAGTGACGGCTCTATATGGCGATTCAGTTAATCGAGCTTTCAAGTTCGTGTCGATGACAATGGTTCAGTCGTCTAGAAAGACATCATGTTTAACCAAACAAACAATATTCGCTATACTCATTGTGATGGTTTCTGCATCGGATCACGTACATGGTCCAACTGTCAGAACTACTATTTCAAACTGCCTCTAGCTTTACTAGCTAGCGCTAGGGGTGGCGGCTGCACTTGACCCATGGCTCAGTCCACTAAATCGCGATATAGAGTCGACACAGTTGTAAACTAAAAAAATAAGTTTAGGGACTATTTAAAAAAATAAAAGTTGATAAGGCTACAATGTCATTTTCCTAACTTTTAACCTGTAAACCTACTGAGAGGAATTAACGAACAGGTAAAAATGAACTTTATTCCTCTGAAAGGCCAAAAAAATCTTTATGGACCTTCTAAACCAACAACCAATAGTTGGTTGGGCTACAACAACATTTTGCCTTATTTTTGAATCACGATTTCATATTTTACAATATTAGACTATTTCGATTAAAATTCCAAATTAGCCTAGTAGACCAATCCAAAGACGTTATTTGTTTCAACTTTTTGGGTTATCCAGTTTATTTGTTATATATATATATATATATATATATATATATATATATATATATATATATATATATATATATATATATATATATATATATATATATATATATATATATATATATATATATATATATATATATATATATATATATATATATATATATATATATATATATATATGGGTCATTTTCGAATTGAAAACTTTGATCCTAACACAACTCGTTTATATTTCCTGTCATCAACACGTTTAATTAAACATATCGTAATCTTTGATCCAAACACATTTATTTTGTGTCGATTTCGTGTTAGATTAACGAGTCACATCGGCTTTTGTCAGATTTAGGTTTAGGTTTAATGATAAATGTATATGTTTGAAAAAGACAACCAAGACAAGAAGTATTATTATCATGATGGTCAGATTGTACATAAAAGGGAACATATTTTTTACTTAGTATATTAGTAAAAAAATTCTAAGATCTTCGACATTGTGCTCAACGGCTGTTGGGTTCCCCCCTATGTTGGGGGGACTCTCATCCCGTTCTGCTGTCTCACAACCCCCCTACTCTTTCCCCGTTCGTTCCTATAAAATCATCTGGAGATCTTTCGACGGTAAGCTCTCTCCCTTTTCGGTCCGTTCTATCTGGCACTCTATCCGCCCCTCTCATCAGCCCGTCGACTGGTATCATCTTGTTTGGTTCTCCCAGAATATTCCTAGACATGCTTTCATTCTCTAGGTTGCTCTTAAAGATCGTCTCAAGACTCATGATAAAATCAGAAGCTGGGAGCCTAACTCCAATATCATTTATGCCTTCTGCGGTGATTGTTCTGATTCCCTTTCCCATCTTTTCTTTGAATGCTCTTTCCCTTCTATGGTTTGGCATGATCTTCAGCATGTCTTGAACCTCTCCGTCCCCACTGATAGCTGGTCGGATATCATCAATCTTCTCAAGCCCATTTCTAAGGGTTAGACCATTTGGTCCGTTATCCGAAGACTTGTGCTTGCTGGAGCTGTCTACCACATTTGACAGGAAAGAAATAATCGGATTTTCAAGAATAAGAGAAGATTGTATCACGTTGTGGTCAAGACCGTTATTGATGATGTCCGCTGTAGACTGGTGAGTCTGTCTATGAAACCTTCCTCTAATGTTCTTCTGACTAAAAGGGTCTAGTCTCTCCCCTAATATGGAGGGCCCTTTCCTTTCCTTTTATTCTCTTCTTTCTTCTGTGGTTGCTTCTTCTCTCCTCCTTTTGTTCTGAGGGTGTAATCCTTCCTTGGCCTCTCCTTGTCTGAATGTTGCTTCTATTTAGCTTCCTTCCGAGCGCTTGGATTGTTTTATTTTATTTTGTCTTTTTTTTCTTGATCGATGGGGATGCCCCCCGTTTATAAAAAAAAACACATTTTTATAAAATATTAAAGATTTATGTTGTATAATTAGATAGATAATTAAGTAATCAACAAATAATATAATTGAATACTAATAACTTTGCTTTTCGATTGTTATCTACAAATGCTAAACGAAGAATAGTACATAGTCTTGCAACAATACAAAACATTCTTCTTTAGTCTTTACCCAAGAGAGTGATATCTTTAATTTTCTCCCCTTTACTTCTCTTTAGTCTTTTTGTGCCCCTTTAATCAAACAAAACTTCCCCATCACATTTACTAAACAAACAAAATAACTATCAAACCTTTTTCCATTCTTACGCTTATTTAAATTCATGCATCATTCATTTAAAGAAGCACACACAAAAATCCAATATTCAATTTACAAGCAATGGCAATGAAGAATCGGAAATCAAGAAGAATTATAAAGATATGTTGTGTTGTTGCCACATTGCTTTTGTTAATATTTCTTCTTATTTCCGTCATCTTATTCTTCACAGTCTTCAAACCAAAAAACCCAAAGGTCACAACGCACCCGACAAGTCTAGAAAATGTTGAATTCCAGTTATACCCTAACATTAGCATAAATGCGACAATTGTGTTAAATGTGACAATCAACAATCGTAATCATGGAAGCTTCGAGTTTCAAAACTCAATTGCATATGTTTATTATAGGGGGACCCTAATAGTTGAGATTCCAATTGAGCATGCCAAGATTCCAGCTCGTGGTAACCTTGCAGTAACAGCTTACGCTAATGTGACTACAGAGAAAATGATAAAAGATCCAAATTTCTATAATGATATTGAGTCGGGTTATTTTAATTTTACATCCACAGCGATTTTGAATGGGGAAATAAGTGTTTTTAAGATCATAAAAAAAGAGGCAAAGGTTACCAACGTTTGTGACATTTTTGTTGCAATTTTGACAAGAAAAGTTGAATCAAGATGTCATGCAAAAGTCAAAATGTAATAATTACGTATGCTTAATTCCTTATTAACTATGAGTTTTGTGAGTTTTCTCATATTTTTATGTTTTCAGGCTGTAGGATGAATTTGGCGAATGTAACATATTGAAATTAATTAAGTGATCGCGATATGTAATTTTTATGGTCTATAGATTAAGTAAGGCTTTGGCTCGCGACCTGAATGGGCCAAATTGTTGGTATTTTTGCCTTCCATCTCGCTGGCCCGATTGGTGTTTGTATATATGATTGGGTTGTTATACTAAAATTGTTTATCGTTTAAAAAAAATTAGGTTTTTTTATTATCAGAACAGAAATATTATTGAAAACAAAACAGAGAAAAAACACAAAGTCTAATCAACGGGGAGCTGATAAAATACAAAAAGCAAGCAACTAGACTAAACAATTACCTTAGACCAAAATTACGAGGCTCAACAGAGCATACACAAGCGGACTAAAACAGAAACATAATAGTCACCGGAAAAAAAACATATAAAAAATAGAATCTTAACACCGAATCAGACGCCAAAAATGTAGTGACTTGAGAAAAGTGAGGGGTCATCTGATCTCACTCTTGTACTTTAGAGATCCACCATCTAAACCCACACCCAAGGGTAATTCCGTTCAAAACTTAACCAGAAAATGCTAGATCTTTAAAATTGCATCCAAGAATTTTTATACCGCTACCAGTTCTGATAAAAACAGGCCTTCTTACGCAAGAACCACACCCAGGGGTACTTTCGTCCATACTTAAGAGATTACTTGATCATTAACAATGCTGCACTCAGGAGGTTTTGATGCCGCCCCCAAATCCATGAAAACTAGTCATTCAGCATATATCCCCAATCAATGGTGTTTTCATCCAGACTTTACCCAACTTGTTACATCTTCAAAGCTTAGAACCACCCACGACCGGTCTAAGCCTATTTGAAGCCTAGGGCAAAATAAAAAATGAGGCCCTCCAAAAAAATCGTCAAAATTAATGTACGAAACAATAAAATTAACGAACAAAATATAAAGCTTACTATAGAAAAAAAAACTAGTTTAAACTTCAATTAATTTGTAGTGTAAATCTCAATATGTATTAAGCTTTAAATGATTAAGGTTGCAAAATCATATCTAAAGGGTAGTTGCATACACAGTCTCTCTAGCCAAAATTCAAGATCTTCGACGCCTGGTGGTTGTTTGTACAATTCAAGATCACAACAGTGTAACAGTAAAGCACACAAATGCTTGATCCCCTCGAGCAATGAGACCTGGTTTTATTGAACATCAAAATGAGAACATTGCCGAGTATACTGACAAAGAGCTTATGTCTATGTACAGCTAAAAGAATAAATTGTGGTGCAAATGTGTATATCAATTGATGCTTTTTTGAACAAAGCACACTCACACCATCATTAGAGTAATTGAAGGACTTAACCAATTGTAGATAAGTGCAAATCCAATACGTTCTAGAAAGTACTCTCGTATTTGACTACAAACCAATAATCAAACACATGACATGTACGAAGAGATTCATTGCGACCATTACGTCTTTGTATTTTAGTTGGTTTGTTTTACGCTCAGTCAATTAAATTTCAATTGATTCATTTTTCGTTCGGTTCAAAGCAATTGCTATCACTAAGACATCAGTTTAGTCGCTTCAATACATTTTGGATGTTGATAGAAACTTCCTATAAATAATCAACATTAATTTGGGGCCCTAAAACAAGTTGGGCCCTGGGCGGTCGCCCAGGTTCCCCCCCCCCCCCCCCCCCTCTCACGGACCGGCCCTGGAACCACCAACAAACAGAGGAAAACAAGCCCTCCATCAATTTTCCACTCTAAAGGGTATTTTCGACCAAGCTATTCCAGATCTTACTCTATCATCAAAACTACATAAAATAAACTGGACATGAAAAATATAAACAACCACACACACGCCAAAGGAACCCTTCCGCCCTCCCTGGTCCAGTGAAAAAAAATACGAAAGAAAACCAGAGCTTTAGTCATGTAACCTAACTAATTGTCTACCCCTTTTAGTCAAGAAACGTAAAACACACGCCAAACCCACGCAATTGAAGACTACAGCCCGGTTGGCCCCAAAAAACACCAAAAAACCAAGAGGAACCGGAGGTTTTCCCCATTTTCTTGTAACCATTAAAACAATTAGAACACTTATGTGAACAACATAAAAGAAAGAAAGGAAACACAACACACACCAAGTTTGTCCCACCCAATTAATGCCCACCAAGAACAGAACCACCTGAAAGGAAAAATAGCACGAAAAATAATGCCTAAAACTATGGTCTAAGGCCTAACTGATATCTACCCAGTCGAAACGAAAAACGCACACCAAACACACACAGGACCACAGTAGGCATAACACCAAAGAACACCAAGAAAAAAGACATACCCCCTCCCCCCATGAAAAATTAAGTGAACTAACAATGTCTTATGTTTCCTCCAACAAAGCAGTGGCAGAATATACTGTCCAAATTGAACCTCTTCCCCCGATGCTTTACACAGGAGAAGAGACGTATTTTTACATCATCGATAAGCTTTTTCGCCAAAAACTTTGCATTCATGAATACTACCCGCTCCTGCTAAGCCACAACAACCAGATGGCCTCAACTAGTATAAGATGTTTTGAATTCTTAACAGTTAGATTTAAGGCTTGCGCCAAATTGGCAAACGATACCGGATGACCCATGTTTAGCCCAATCCATTTCCATGCCCAACTCCACAATGGTTTGACACAAAGACATTCCAATAAAAGATGCTCAACTGTCTCTTCATTAATCTTACAGAACGGACACATCACATTAGAGATGGGTACACCTCGTTTTTCCAGATCTTTTGCAACTGGAATTCGACTTTGAAAAACTCGCCACACAAAGCAATTTACTTTAATATGTAGAATTGGATTCCATTTAAAACACGTTTGTTGTTCAGAATATGTTACTGCAACGATTTTAGATCTCATCTCCTTAACAGCGAAGAAATATCCATTGCCCATCCAAAGCCATGTGTCATTTTCTGCCGATGATAGCTTGTACCCACCCAGCATCGACACCAATTGATCAAACGATGACCTTTCTATCCCTTCCTTATTTCCCTTTTCTAGTTCCAGTTAAAATTATGTATGTGACTATTGCCTAATGGTACTCTATCTACAATGGAGGAGTCTTTTCCCGCCTCGATTTTGTAAAGATGAGGGAACATAATTTTCAGTGGTATGGTACCAGCCCAAGAATGTTTCTGGAATAACATGTCAACTCCATTATTCACTTTCAATTTGAATAGGTCTGTTAAGTTGAGCCCAATCTCTGTTAGATCCTCATTGATACTTGTTATATTTAGGCAGACGCCTGGTATGGATTTCTTAGCCGAGCATCTAGGATCTTGACCTTTCACATTATGAACTGCCTTGATTAAATGCTCTCAGGATTTGTCTTGAACTTCCACCACCATTTGGTCAGCAGTGCTAGATTAAGATCCCTGAGCAAACCAATCCCCAAGCCTCCAAAATCTAAAGGAGCCATCATTTTGTCCCAATCTACCCATTTAATTTTCCTTTTTCCCCCCAAATAAAGTTATGTTTCATCCGTTCTAGTTCTCCTATGATTTTTAAAGGAGCTTCGAAAATTGACCGTAAGTATAAAGGGAGACTGCGAAGCACTGATCTAGCTAACGTAACCCGTCCACCAAAGGATAGCGCTTTAGATTTCCACACATTTAGCCTTGCTTTAAAATTTTCAATTATTGGGGACCAATGTTACTGAATTTCATATTTTCCCCGATGGGGACACCAAGGTAAGAGAAGGGCAAGGATCCAGCATCATAATTCAGTAGTTTTGACATCTTCGACACATCCGCATTACTAAACCAAAATTCTTGCTTTTTGGAAAAGTTTACCTTGAGACCGGAAGCAAGATAGAAACACCTGAGTATCCTTTTAAGACTGATGAAGTTTATCACCGACCACTCACCCAGAAACATGATGTCATCAACATACATTAATTGAGAGATTTGGAGAAACCCATTTGATAAGGTTATACATTTGAAAAGATGATGTCTAGCAGCCTTTGTGATTACCACATGTAAGCCCTCCATCACGATGTCAAAAAGAAACGAAGAAATATAATCCCCTTGCCTAATCCCTTTTTGTAGTGCAAACTCTTTAGCTGGTGAGTTATTCACTAAGACCAAAGACCTGCCCGAGACAAGAATTCCACGAATCCATCGCCTCTATCTTGGGCCGAATTTCATCTGAACCAACATCGAGTCCAGAAATTCCCATCAGACAGAATCAAAAGCTTTATCCAGGTCCACTATGAGTAGCATCATTTCCCTTTTATTCTTTTTAGCCCAAGCACAAACTTCATTTATAATAAGTGGGCCCTCCAAGATATTGCGACCTTCAATATATGCAGATTGTTCACAACTGATGATCGAAGCAATCACTTTTTTTGAGACGGTTTGCAAGGATTTTGGAGATCACTTTAGGAAAACATCCGATAAGACTGATGGGCTGAAAGTCTTTTAGACAAAATGGATTTTTAACATTGGGTATGAGAGAGATGTTATGGAACAGAGGCACAACCATGTAAATCTATTTCGTACATTTAATATATTTTCACTAACATGGCCTAGCGAAGGTCATTCAACCGAGTCAACTTCTGATGACCAACTAAATTAAATTTGAGATAATTTCTCGAGTTATGAGCTCGCGAGCCTTACTTATGATATATATACTGTTGGATTAGGTGTCTAAGCCATGAATTATAATTTGTATTTATCTAATTAATAGAAGCAAAGTCCATTTCGGTTGCCCTCATAGCTAGAGGTTTGGTAGAAATTTCAGAAGAGAGAAAGATTGATTTATTATATGATTAATAAATCAATAGAAATAAAATAAATAGTTTATTAATATATTGTGGTGATAATATATTAATTAGAAACATTGTTAATTAATTAGAAATTAATCTAGAATTAATTGGAATTAATTTAGTGATTAATTTAATTAATTAAAGGTGCAGGAGCTATTTTGTAATTACTCAATAGTTGAGTGGTAACTGGCCAGGTCATGGTGATAGGTGGCGAAATTAAGGAGAAGGTTTATCCTTAATTTCGAAACCCTAAAGTAAAAATAAAAGGCTTAGTCCAAATGATAAAAAGGCTTATCTTGATTTGAGCTTATCTATGGTTTTATCTGTCACCACCTGGAGGCTATAAATAGAGCTCCTCTGCACCCAAAAACTTGTGCCAACTTTACCCTATCTCTCTGGAATTTTCGTCCCCTCCCTCTTGCTCCCCGGGTGTGATCTCAATTGAGGCAGGACACTTGTGCTGGTTAGCTTCAAGATCAAAACTAAAGGTTAGTTTTCCTTATTTAATTCTTTAGAAATTTTTCTGTTGGCCTTTAGGGATTTTATTATATGTTCAAAGATAGAAAACATAGATCCAATCTAGGTTGCATGTGAACTTAGGATAAAAGTTTATTGATTGCATAAAACCTTTCAGTGGTACCAGAGCTATTTCGTTGTTTTCTAATTGAATTGCTATAATTATTATCCTTAGATTTAGGGTTTATAGAATCTAAACCCTAAAAGAAGGCCTAATCGAAATTAGGGTTAAACTTTTTGAAATCCTAGCCTCCTCCCCATTATCTGTGAATTATTGCTAGGGTTTAGAAGGTTTTCTATTTTTGGTAATTGTCATTATTTAATAATTGAATAACCTTAAACCCATTGCTTGCTATTTTCGAGATTTAGGGGTTTAAGATAGGTTTAAATTAATTTGATTAAATTGTGATACCTATTTGATTTAATTATTTAATTAATTGTTTAATTAAAATATTTAAATTAAATCATTTAAGGGTTTAAATTTAATTTTAAAATTAATAGTTAATTTTGAAAAATTAAAAGATTAAACCATTAATATTTTAAAAAGTTTAAAATACATCTTATATATATTATAATTAAAAGTTAATATTATATGTATAAGATAATTGGTTAGTCAAATCAATAGTAGGCCTCATTCACGAAGCTTATCTATAAGGAGGGTATAAGGAGACTGTCTATAAAATGGCGGTCTAATGGGTGTCCACTCTCACCCACCGCTCTCTTGATCAGTGGAGGGTCGTTAGCCGAACGGGTTTGATAGGACTGCTTAATCTCATTAAAAGTATAATGTTATTAATTAAAGTACTAGAACATTTTATAAAATCCCAATCTAGTTACTTTAGGAAAAATGTGAAAAGATGCTAATCCATGAAATTGCACATTGTACTTTATAAGACATTAGTGGAGTGTGTGTGGTTTACCAGCACACTAATAGGGGCTTATAAAGAGTGGCAATGGGTATCTCAATCTTATCATTGTTGATGGAGCGTGTGTGGTTTACCGGCACATCAATTAGAGATGATAATTGACTTTGAGGTTACCAAGCTAATTTGCATGGTTATTCACATCTAGTTTGTGATCCTCAGCATCCCAGTCACAAACAGTAGAGCATATCCGAGATTAAACATGCTATTGAACAGTTCAATAAATCTCAAAGATCTAGGAATTTCACTTAATATGATTATCTTCCGCGGTGGAATTGGTGAATCGTCATTCACCTACCATTATAAAATTTACAATTAGATTACGACATCCCTCTTCTAAGTTGTGAATTATATAGTTGGGTCCTAGCCTTAATTATTCATATTGGGTTAATATTAAGGAATTTATATATCTAATTAAAAACTACCTTCTTTTATAGATGTCTCCTACTGATGCTTCTGGTTCCCAATCCGTACCCCACTCCAATAACAGTAACGTCACTTCAATCCTCTCATTGTGTTCCAAAGTGACATTAGATGGCACGAAATACAATGATTGGATGAGGAATATTAAAATGGCTCTAAGGTTTGAGAACAAAGAGTATGTTCTTGACACCGAGCTCGTTGAAGTTGACCCCGACACAGCTACTCCTGAGGAATACGCCTCGTACAAAAAACATTATGATGATGCGACCAAAATGGCCTGCATCATGATTGCTACCATGACTCCCGAATTGCAAAGATTCTACGAAGACTACTTGCCTTACAAGATGCACAAGGACCTTGCGGAAAAGTTCCGCAAGCGAGCACGTGTCGAGAAGTGTGAAGTAGTCCGAGCCCTCATGACAGGCAGACTGAAAGACGGAGAGTCCGTCTACACTCACGTGCAAAGGATGCAAGGTTATGTGGAGAGACTGCAGAAGCTGGGCATGCAAGTTGATGAGGAGTTGGCCATTGACATGGTGCTTAACTCCTTACCGAGTTCTTATGACCAGTTCATACTAGCGTATCATTTGAACAACACTCAGACCTCTTTGGCTGAGTTGCATAATATGCTGTAGACTGCAGAAGACGGGCTGAAGGGTAAAAGTGTACCTTCACTGAGCACTCCCGTCTTGGCAATTGGTCAAGGCAAAGGAAAGAAAAGGAAGGGCCCTCCCAAGCAGAATTGGAGGGAAAAGGTTCAAGTCGGGTCATCCAGTAATGGCCCGAGATCCAAGTCTTCCGGCATTCCTCATGTCTCTAACCCCAAAGATGCCGACTGCTTCTATTGCAAAGAGAAGGGTCACTGGAAAAGAAGTTGCCCGAAGTACATGCAGGACATCAAGGATGGCAAAGTGAAGCCATCGTCAGCAGGTACATACAATATCTCTAAAAACTCATTATCTTCCTGTTCTTGGGTCCTTGACACAGGATGTGGTTTTCATATTTGTTCTGATTTGCAATGCCTAAAGGAAAGTAGGGAGGTGGAGCATGGTATATTGAACCTGATCATGGGCAATAGGCGATCGTCACCTGTTACCAAGATCAGTGTCTATAGATTAGTGCTTAGTAATGGTGTTAGTTTAGATTTTTTAAATTGTTGCTATTCGCCAGATATGGCAAGAAACATAATATCATTTCATGCATTGTCAAAACGAGGTTTTCATTATTCTTTTGATAATTTGAATGGTTCAATTTCTGTCTTTATAATGGTGTATTTACTTTTGAAGCTTTACCTTTTGATGGTGTGTATGAAACAGTGACTTGTGTTGACAATTTAGGAAATAGTGTATTGCATATTGATTCTTCTATTGGTGTAGAAAAGGCGTGGTTGTGGCACTGTCGTCTTGGACACATCAACAAGAAACGCATCGCCCAGCTCCAAAAGGATGGAGTGTTGGAATCATTCGATCTAAAGTCGGATGATATATGTGAATCTTGTTTGTTGGCAAGATGACAAAGTCACCTTTCAAAGGGTCTTTTGAAAGATGTGAAGGTCTGTTGGATATCATACACACAGATGTGTGTGGACCCTTCAGATCAACCACTAGGGATGCCACTCGATTCTAGTTGACTTTTACTGATGCTTATAGTAGATATGGGTATATCTACTTGATCAAGCATAAGTCAGATATCTTTGAAAAGTTCAATGAGTTTAAAAATGAAGTTGAGAATCAATTGGGCAGGAAGATAAAGATGCTTAGATCCGACAGAGGCGGTGAGTATCTTAGTATCGAGTTCCTTGACTATCTTAAGGAATGTGGAATAGTTTCACATTTATCACCTCCTAGAACACCGTAGTTGAACGGTGTTACTGAGAGGCGTAACCGAACCCTGTTAGACATGGCTCGTTCCATGATGAGTCGAGCTTCTCTTCCCATCCACTTCTAGGGGTATGCCTTAGAGACAGCCGCCCACATCCTCAATCTTGTCCCAACTAAAAAGGTTGCCAAAACACCTCATGAGATGTGGACGGGGAAAGTTCCCTCGTTAGCACGTATCAAAGTTTGGGGTTATGAGGCTTTCGTGAGACGAGAGACTCAAGACAAACTCGCAGAAAGAAGTGAAAGGTGTATATTTATCGGATACCCGAACCAGTCTTTTGGATACTTGTTCTATAGACCAAGCGAGGACGTGGTCTTTGTAGCTAGACGAGGAGTCTTTCGAGAGAAAGAGAGAGAGAGAGAGAGCTCATATCCAAAGAGGACAGTGGGAGTACCATTGACCTTAAAGAGATTCAAGAGTCATCCGATGATACAACATTAGGAGAAACTAGCAACCAACAAGAGGAAGAAGTTCCTGTTGGTCCGACAGACATTTCATTACCTCTTAGGCGCTCCGGTAGAGTTAGCATGCCACCCGAGTTTTATGGTTTCAATATAACTACGGATGGTGACACGTTTGTCAGTGATAGGACACTGACAAATTTAGATGAGCTAGCTAACTACCAAGATGTGACATCCGCCTAAAATGGATTTGGGTCAACCCAACCCAATTGGAAATTTAATAAACCCTACTCAAGATTACTTGACGCTAATAGGATCAAAACCCATACACTACGATATAAATTGACGTTAATAGCAATATAGCATAGTATAACGTTATAACTATAATCAAATTAAATTATGATACCATAATTAAATTAAATCAAAGTATGATGCTCTAATTAAATTAAAAGAATCAAACTTGAATGCTATAATTAAACTTCAAATCAAAGTAGATTGTTATAATCAAATAATAACCTATCTTTTATAAAACTCTATTTTTATGATTTTATTGATTAGTTAATAATGAAAAACATAAGAAATACTTCCCATAGTCAAAAATATCCAAAACATTTACAGTAGGCTCAATATAATGTTAGAAAACTATGGTTAATTTTTTCCAGAATATTTGGGGATCATTTATTATTTTTCCCGGATTTTGTTGGTGTTTAATTATTAAAATACTAAATAAATACTAAAGCGGTTAAGAAAAATATGAAACTTTTACAGTAATTACTATTGTATGAAATAATGATTTTTTGATAATTTCAGAATGTTTCATTACTGTTTAGTATTTAAAACCAGTTTCCTAAGTATCTAAGCATATAAAAATACATTTTAATGATTATTTCATATAAATAATTGTTTATAATATATAAAATCTGTAAATACTTATAATTTGACTAGTTATTATTTTAATAAGAAATTATTAAAATCTTGCCTAAAGTGAAAATATAAATTAATTAAGCAAAGTAATTAATTCAATTTAAAATTCATTTAACATATGAATACATTAATATTCAAAACAAAATTGGATTATTGTTAATTCATCTAATGTAAGAATATGTGTCTAATTATTTTTATTAATACTATATTCCCGTTTATCGATTCCTAAGCCAAAACTATTAATTATATTAGGTTCTACGATATTTTGACTCGAGCCGTCTATCGTACGACACGCGTATTCTGTTTGGACTAATGTGAGTAATCTACCCCATATTTTATAATTTTCAATACTTTTGGGGTGTATCATGTGGTTCTAATATGTTCCAACTTCATTTTATTATTTTTTCACATTTGAGACATTGTTGGGACATTTATACATGAATCATTATTTGTATAATTATTGTTTGTTTACGCTACATGTACTTGTAGTGCATGACCATTTTTAGTCTAATCTCCATGACTATGCCCGTATTCTTGAGGTACGTTATGAACAATAATAGCGCTATTGGGTTGACCACCCCGTCTTGGGACGCTAAGGTGATTGATTGCACGTGGTTGAGTGTGTATGATGATTAGATGCTCCATCCTATATATACATATACATATATATATATATATATATATATATATATATATATATATATATATATATATATATATATATATATATATATATATATATATATATATATATATATATATATATATATATATATATATATATATATATATATATATATATATATATATATATATATATATATATATATATATATATATATATATATATATATATATATATATATATATATATATATATATATATATATATATAGGGTAAGGACTTATTGTTGTTGTTATCATTTGTTAATCAATTTTTGATTTATAAACCGTTATCTCAATAATACTTGCTTGTCGACTTCCAAAGAAAACAAGTTTCAAATTATAAATATTTCAAACTTATAATTTTCTTTAATAAAACTAGATTACTCACCAACTCTCGTAGTTGACCTGTTTTTACCCATGATGCAGATTTGAAGAATGAAGTTGATGAAAAGTAGGGTATACCTTAGAAACCCACAAGACTATTTAAATTTGATGTAATAAATGTTGTTTGTATTTGAATTTGTATTTGTATGTTGTGAATCTTGTTTTCCTACTTAGTACTTAATTGAATTTAATCATATTATAACATAGTTGTCATGAGACTTTGAACAATATATCACGCCTTGATCGATTCCGCCAAGGATCGGGGTGTGACAGATTGGTATCAGAGCCCTTGACTATAGGGAATTAGGGTAATTGCCTTGACCTAGTCTATAGCCTCTAGGGTCCTCTCGTATGCTAGTTTATAAAATGCACACACAACTGCATGAAACTCGCACTTAGAAAATCATAGGAATACCTTTGTGTGCTAATTGCTCCCTTATGTGCTTACGTGTTATTCCCGACACTTATATGTGTGCATACACTTGTGAATTTTCTCCTCTTCCTCTTAAAATCACACACATACTCAAATGGTTTCAAAATAAAAATTTATATACATATATATTCCTTAGAGCTCAAAGGAAATTAAAAGTCATCCACTCTAGTTGGGTAGGATCAAAGTAATGGAAGCGTAGTAACTGGAAGGGGGAGGTGCCGGTAGCCTGAAAGTCCTGACTAGGTAAGCATTCGTATACATCCCAATCAACCGAGGGACCAGTTTGCTTACCTGGGGACCAAAGGCGAGAGTTCCCAAGCCTATAGGCCAAAGCGCGTTATTCACATTACTTTTGAGCCATCAAAATACCCGACCTTATCAACCGTATCCGAAAGGATACACTCCAAAATGGCCAACTCATTGGACTATTAAGTTCCCTAATGGGCCTAGAAGTGGGAAAAACATGTGAAAACTTAGTATTGTGGGGGCCCACGCAATTGCTACATGCTTCACATTTAGTACCCATGGAAAGCCCAAAAGGTGCCCAACACTCCTAACCATGGCCCAACAAGTGTTTTACAATCATTTTACCCAACAATGTCTACAAACTTAATTTACAAATAACTCACAAGTCCATATGCGTGTTTCTCATAGATGGCATTACGACCCCCTCTGTAACCATTGTAACTATCACCATATGTCCACCAGCCCGTGTCGCCTTTGTACGACTTGTGGTCGCTATGGCCACTTGGCGGACACATGCCGTACACCAAAAACTCAGCGACCATTCGCTCTACCCTCAAATCAGCAAACACAAACCCGGTACGTATCTAACTGGAACATGCTTCAACTGTGGTAACCCCACCCATTTCAGAAACGCGTGTACTAGGCTTGTCAATATCATTAACACTCAAGCCCAGGCAAATCCAACAATGCAGGTTCCAGCTCCCAAAGGCCGAGCATTTGTCATTACCGCAACCCAAGCACAGATCGATAACAAGGTCGTAAATGGTACGTTTCTCATAAATGACTGCTACGCGTCAGTACTTTTTGATTCAGGTGCCGATAAAAGTTTTGTGTCTTTGGAATTTGAACCCATACTTCACACACCTCGCACGATTCTTGATGAAAACTTTATCGTAGAAGTTGCCAATGGAAAATACATTTCACTCAATGCAGTCATCCAAGATTGCACTTTCGATTTTTGCGGTCATAAATTTTCCGTCAATTTAGTTCCTATGGAACTTGGTAGCTTCGACATCATCGTGGGAATGGATTGGCTATCCCAAAACCATGCTGAAATAGTATGTTACGAGAAGTTTATTCGTATTCCTCTTGCCGACGGTAAAAGTCTTCGTATTTATGGCGAGACTCGTTCAAAAAAAAGCTTAGTCTTATGTCATGTACTCAAGCTCGATCATATCTACGTAAAGAATACATGGCTTTCTTAGCCCATGTGGTGGAAACAAAGGTCAAAGAAAAGAAGATCGAACATATTCCGATTGTACGAGACTTTCCCGACATCTTTCCCGATGACGTATCTGGACTCCCTCCAGTATGTGAGCTAGAGTTCCGCATCGATCTCGTTCCTGAGGCTGCTCCCATTGCCAAGTCTCCATATCGGTTGGCTCTAACCGAGATGCAAGAATTGGCAAGTCAGCTCCAAGAATTAACCGATAAGGGATTTATCCGTCCTAGTACTTCACCTTGGGGAGCCCTGATTCTTTTCATCAAAAAGAAAGATGGTTCGTTTCGTATGTGTATCGATTATCGGGAGTTAAATAAATTGACCATCAAGAACCGATATCCGTTACCTCGGATCGACTACCTTTTTGATCAGCTTCAAGGAGCTTCATGCTTCTCAAAAATCGACCTCCGCTCGGGTTATCTCCAACTTCGAGTACGGGAAGAAGACATCCCCAAAACCGCTTTCCGAACCCGCTATGGTCATTACGAGTTCACCGTTATGCCTTTTGGCCTAACGAATGCCCCTGCCGCATTCATGGACTTGATGAATCGGGTATTTAAACCTTATCTCGACCGTTTTGTTATCGTCTTTATTGATGACATCCTCATTTACTCCAAGACAAAGGCAGACCATGAAAGACACCTTCGTCTAACTCTCCAAACATTGCAAGGAAATCAACTCTATGCCAAATTTTCGAAATGCGAGTTTTGGTTAAATGAGGTACAATTCCTCGGTCATATTGTAAGTGACAAGGGTATTTTAGTCGATCCCGCAAAAGTTGAAGCAGTTAAGAATTGGAAATCCCCACGTACCCCCAAGGAAATTCGGTCATTCCTCGGTTTAGCTGGCTATTACCGGCGTTTCATTTCAAATTTCTCAAAGATCGCTTTACCGCTTACTTTTCTCACTTGCAAGGGTACGCCATTTGATTGGGGACCCAAGCAAGAAGACGCTTTCCAAACCCTTAAACAAAGATTGTGTGACGCTCCGATTCTTACGCTCCCTGAAGGATCCGAAGATTTCGTGGTATACTGCGATGCCTCCAATCTCGGTCTAGGTTGTGTTTTGATGCAAAGGGGAAAGGTTATAGCTTACGCATCGCAACAACTCAAAATCCATGAAAGGAATTATACGACTCATGATTTGGAGCTCGGTGCCGTGGTTTTCGCTCTTAAAATTTGGAGGCATTACCTTTACGGCACTAAATGCGTAATTTTCACCGACCACAAGAGCTTGCAACATATTCTTAATCAAAAGGAACTCAATATGAGACAAACACGATGGGTCGAACTCCTAAATGATTACGAGTGTGAAATACGCTATCATCCGGGCAAGGCAAACGTGGTAGCCGACGCGTTAAGTCGAAAAGAACATGCCAAAGCATTTCATCTAATATGTTCTCCTATCTTGTCCAATCTCAGTGACCGAATTCGAGGAGCCCAACACTCGGCAATTACCTAAAATGACATGCCCACGGGAATTGATGGGGAGTTGGAAAGTAAATCTGATGGTATTTTCTATTATCAAGATCGCATCTGGATCCCAAATCGCGACAATCTTCGTACCTTCCTGATGGAAGAAATCCATAAAACTCGATATTCCATTCATCCTGGCGCTGAAAAGATGTATCATGGCCTGAGAACCAATTATTGGTGGTCGGGAATGAAAAAGGATATTGCTTTATTCGTGGCCAAATGTCTTACATTTTCCAGGGTCAAAGCAGAACATCAACGACCCTCTGGACTATTGGTCCAACCGGCAATCCCCGAGTGGAAATGGGAAGCGATCGCCATGGATTTCGTAACCAAACTTCCCCGTACCACCAAGGGACACGGCAGCATTTGGGTAATCATTGACCGTTTGACCAAATCTGCTCATTTCCTTCCCATCCGTGAACATTTCAAGGTCGAACAACTTGCTCGAATTTACATCGACGAGATAGTTAGTCGGCATGGCATCCCTCTCAGCATCATTTCAGATCGTGATGGGAGATTTCTCTCTCGGTTTTGGCAATCACTTCAAGCAGCCATGGGAACCCGCCTCGATCTCAGTACCGCCGATCATCCTCAAACCGATGGTCAATCTGAGAGGACAATTCAAACACTAGAAGATATGTTGAGGGCGTGTGTCTTAGATTTCGGAGGAAACTGGGACTCTCATTTACCGTTGGTGGAATTCTCCTACAATAACAGTTATCATTTTAGCATCAAGATGCCTCCATTCGAGGCATTGTATGGCCGTAAATGCCGATCTGCTATTTGCTGGCATGAAATTGGCGAGTCCCACGTGATTCGTGCAACAGTGGATTCTCCAATCGTTGGTCCTGAGCTTATCCACGAAACAACCGACAAAATCACTCAGATTCACAATAACCTTCTCGCAGCTCGTAGCCGACAAAAGAGTTACGCCGACAAGCGACGCAAACCGCTTGAATTTACCCTGGGTGACATGGTCATGTTAAAAATGTCCCCATCGAAAGGTGTGGTTCGATTTGGACGCAAGGATAAATTGGCACCACGCTATGTAGGCCCGTTCAAAATCCTGAAAAGGATCGGACCAGTAGCCTACGAGTTGGATCTACCAATAGAGCTTAATAAAGTTCACCCAGTATTTCATATAGCCAACCTCAAGAAGTGTTTAGCAGACGAGAACCTTCATGTTCCTCTCGAGGATATCCAAATCGACGAGACAATGCAATTTATCGAGAAACCCTTGGAAATTGCCGACCGAAAGGAAAAGCAACTCAAAAGAAGTTGCATTCCCCTGGTTAAGGTCAGGTGGCAGTCAGTACATGGACCCGAGTATACATGGGAGCGTGAGGATCAAATGCGTACCAAATACCCGCAACTTTTCTCTTAAGGTACTCTCTTCTTAAATTTCGGGACGAAATTTCCTAAAGTAGGGGAGACTGTGACATCCGCCTAAAATGGATTCGGGTCAACCCAACCCAATTGGAAATTTAATAAACCCTACTCAAGATTACTTGACGCTAATAGGATCAAAACCCATACACTACGATATGAATTGATGTTAATAGCAATATAGCATAGTATAACGTTATAACTATAATCAAATTAAATTATGATACAATAATTAAATTAAATCAAAGTATGATGCTCTAATTAAATTAAAAGAATCAAACTTGAATGCTATAATTAAACTTCAAATCAAAGTAGATTGTTATAATCAAATAATAACCTATCTTTTATAAAACTCTATTTTTATAAACTCTACATTAAATTTTATAAAACTCTTGTATTAATTAATATATTATATAAAATATGCTTGTGTTAGTGGAAAATTATGAAGACCACCAAAAGCAAAAGGTTATTCCCATTGTCTCTCACTCACACCTCCCATCATCTTTCCTTTCATTTTTCTCCCAACACATTATTCTCATCACCACTCAAACCATATCTATTCTTCCTCTCACTCTCAATCTCGAAATTCCTCCTAGAAATCTTTATTTTTCAGCCAAGAACACTCCAATATACTCAAATCTCCATCCCTCTTGAAGCATTCATCAATGTATGTTGTTAAAAGTTCCAAATTCATACATGAAACAAATTAAATCCACGAAACTATCTAAAACTCATTTTATGCATAAACCTGATTTTTCTCAGAATCCCATAAATAAAATAAGAAGTTCTGGAAATTTTCAGAAAATAACTTATTTTTATTGAATTACTATAATTATTGCAATATAATAAGGCAACAATTCACATAAAATACCTTTTTAGTCAATAAATTCTGGGCAAATTCTAGGATGACCCATAAATTGAGTAAAGTGGATTTATTAAGTTTCATGCATTTATATTACTGTTTTATGCTTATTTTGTATTTTATTTTGTTGTAGATAAATAAATATAAAAATATAGTTATGTATGTTAAAAACTAGATTTTATATTTTTCGCACCTTATTAACATTTTAAAGACTCCATGACAAAATTTACAGATTTTAGTAAGAATGTTTGCTTATTTGTCCTGATTTAATGATTATTTAATGGTTTAAATTGATAATAAATAGCTACACATGTCCAACAATTATAAAACCTTATCAGAATATAATATGTAACATTTTAATCATAAATAAAAAGTTTAATGAATTTATCTTAATATTTTCCTATTATTTATGATTTTATTGATTAGTTAATAATGAAAAACATAAGAAATACTTCCCATAGTAAACAATATCCAAAACATTTACAGTAGGCTCAATATAATGTTAGAAAACTATGGTTAATTTTCCAGAATATTTGGGGATCATTTATTATTTTTCCCGAATTTTGTTGGTGTTTAATTATTAAAATACTAAATAAATACTAAAGCAGTTAAGAAAAATATGAAAATTTTACAGTAATTACTATTGTATGAAATAATGATTTTCTGATAATTTCAGAATGTTTCATTACTGTTTAGTATTTAAAACCAGTTTCCTAAGTATCTAAGCATATAAAAATGCATTTTTAATGATTATTTCATATAAATAATTGTTTATAATATATAAAATCTGTAAATACTTATAATTTGACTAGTTATTATTTTAATAAGAAATTATTAAAATCTTGCCTAAAGTGAAAATATAAATTAATTAAGCAAAGTAATTAATTCAATTTAAAATTCATTTAACATATGAATACATTAATATTCAAAGCAAAATTGGATTATTGTTAATTCATCTAATATAAGAATATGTGTCTAATTATTTTTATTAATACTATATTCCCGTTTATCGATTCCTAAGCCAAAACTATTAATTATATTAGGTTCTACGATATTTTGACTCGAGCCGTCTATCGTACGACACGCGTATTCCGTTTGGACTAATGTGAGTAATCTGCCCCATATTTTATAATTTTCAATACTTTTGGGGTGTATCATGTGGTTCTAATATGTTCCAACTTCATTTTATTATTTTTTCACAATTGAGACATTGTTGGGACATTTATACATGAATCATTATTTGTATAATTATTGTTTGTTTACGCTACATGTACTTGTAGTGCATTACCATTTTTAGTCTAATCTCCATGACTATGCCCGTATTCTTGAGCTACGTTATGGACAATAATAGCGCTATTGGGTTGACCACCCCGCCTTGGGACGCTAAGGTGATTGATTGCACGTGGTTGAGTGTGTATGATGATTAGATGCTCCATCCTATATATATACATATATATGTATATATAGGGTGAGGACTTATTGTTGTTGTTATCATTTGTTAATCAATTTTTGATTTATAAACCGTTATCTCAATAATACTTGCTTGTCGACTTCCAAAGAAAACAAGTTTCAAATTATAAATATTTCAAACTCATAATTTTCTTTAATAAAACTAGATTACTCACCAACTCTCGTAGTTGACCTGTTTTTACCCATGATGCAGATTTGAAGAATGAAGTTGATGAAAAGTAGGGTATACCTTAGAAACCCACAAGACTATTTAAATTTGATGTAATAAATGTTGTTTGTATTTGAATTTTTATTTGTATGTTGTGAATCTTGTTTGCCTACTTAGTACTTAATTGAATTTAATCATATTATAACATAGTTGTCATGAGACTTTGAACAATATATCACGCCTTGATCGATTCCGCCAAGGATCGGGGTGTGACACAAGAAGCAGTGGTGGGCCCTGAGTCTACCAAGTGGAAAGAGGCAATGGACAGCGAGATCAAGTCCATGTATGACAATCAAGTTTGGAACTTGGTTGACAATGTACCAAGTCGAAAGAAAGTTGGGTGCAAGTGCATCTTCAAGAAGAAGACCGACATGGATGGAAAGGTACACACCTTTAAGGCTCGACTGGTTGCGAAGGGCTTTACTCAAACCCCGGGGGTTGACTATGATGAGACCTTCTCACCAGTGGCCAAGATTAAGTCTATTAGGATAATGCTTGCCATAGCTGCATTTCATTACTATGAAATTTGGCAGATGGATGTCAAAACCGCTTTCCTTAATGGGAAGTTGACTGAGGATGTTTACATGAATCAGCCATAGGGTTTTGTAGACACAAAGCATCCTAATAAGGTGTGTAAGCTTGAGAAATCAATCAAAGGATTGAAACAAGCTTCTCGCAGCTGGAATCTTTGTTTCCATGAGAAAGTCAAAGAGTTTGGTTTCTCTAGGAGTGAAGATGAGTCCTGTGTATATGTCAAGGCTAGTGGGAGTATAGTCACTTTTTTGGTGTTGTATCTTGATGACATACTGCTGATGGGAAATGACATTCCCACCTTGAAAGATGTCAAGTCTTGGCTTGGGAAGTGTTTAGGAAGAAGAGTCTAATAGGACTTAGTCAAAGTACATACTTGGAAAAGGTACTAAAGAGGTTTAGTATGGAAAATTCCAAGAAGGGAGAGCTGCCTATCCAGAGCAATGCGACGTTGAGTAAGACTCAAAGCCCGAGTACAGATGAGGAAATAGCTGAGATGAGTCGGGTACCTTACGCTTCGGCAGTAGGGTCGATCATGTACGCTATGACATGTACTCGTCCCGACGTGTCCTTTGCTTTGAGCATGGTCAGTCATTATCAGGGAAACCCTGGTAGAGCTCATTGGATAGCTGTCAAGAATATACTCAAGTATCTGCGAAGGATAAAGAACATGGTGTTAGTCCTTGGTGGCAGTGATACATTGAGAGTTAGTGGGTACACAGACGTCAGCTTCCAGACAGATAGAGACAACGGTCGGTCTCAGTCGGGCTCGGTATTTCTTTTGAATGAGGGAGCAGTTACTTGGAAAAGTTCCAAGCAAGAGACGATGGCTGATTCTACGTGCAAATCAGTGTACATAGCAGCGAGTGAAGCATCTAAGGAAGCGGCTTGGCTGAAGAACTTTATCGGTGACCTTGGAGTAGTCCCGAGTATTCAGGAGCCTATGGAACTATTATGCGATAACGAAGGAGCGGTTGCTTTGACAAAGGAACCAAGAGATCATGGAATGTCCAGACATATCGAGAGAAAGTACCGTTACATTCGACATAGGGTAGAAGAATGTCACCTCCTTGTAAAGAGGGTATCATCAGAAGACAATCCTGCAGATCCCTTGACAAAGGCTCTGAGTAGGATCAAGCACAATCAACATGCTAGGAGCATAGGATTGAGAGATGATATTAGTTTTTGTAATTAGATAGGATTTTGAAACTTGTAACAATGAAAATGTAATTGACTTTGGTGATTTAATAATAGAGATTTATTAATGAGTATTGTCTACTGCTATTTGTCAATTGTTTATCATTGTGTTTCATTTTACATGTTTACTTCCTGAGTAATATGATTATTCGAATATCCACAGTCGCTCAAACTTTTTGGGAGTAAGTATGAATGAAGACTGTCATGAATTGGTTTGTAGATTGTCTAAGGAGTTAGACATAACAACAACATTGCTACAACATTCATGAGTACTTAGAAAATGGAGATTTGAGTATTGGATAAACCCACGCTCAAGAGATTGCTTCATGGATTATATCACGAGCAATTTTGAGACGATAATATCTTATGATCTTGAAGCGGAGGCATATGACTTGTGATTTACAAGGCGGTTGCTCATTGACTATGCGAAAATGCATCGGTAACTCGATGTTATAAAACGTATGGTTGTGAGTGATTTGTTTGGTAAAAGACATGAGCATATGAGTCAAAGCTTATTCGTCCCTTGACCCTGATAGGAAACAGATATTTGTAGGCCTCTCGATGATTTTTAAGTTGACTGAAAGTGTTGGCCAACCAGGACTGAATTGATGTGTTAAATTAGTAGTCTTAAAGTCATATGCAAATTAGAAATCGGGAAACAGAGTATCGGACTGAGATTGATCTTAATCCATGTCTCAAGTCCGAAAATATCTTGTTGGACAGAGTATCATATGATCATTTATCTATGGACAGAACTGACTACGTCAGAGTTTGGCAGCAGTTTCTAGGAAGCTACAATTTGCTGATTAATTAGGAGGTAAATTGACAATTAAAGTCATAGACTTATCCAAGTGGGAGACTGTTAGATTAGGTGTCTAAGCCATGACTTATAATTTGTATTTATCTAATTAATAGAAGCAATGTCCATTTGGGTTGCCCTCATAGCTAGAGGTTTGGTAGAAATTCCAGAAAAGAGAAAGATTGATTTATTATATTATTAATAAATCAATAGAAATAAAATAAATAGTTTATTAATACATCATGGTGATAATATATTAATTAGAAACATTGTTAATTAATTAGAAATTAATCTAGAATTAATTAGAATTAATTTAGTGATTAATTTAATTAATTAAAGGTGCAGGGGCTATTGTGTAATTACTCAATAGTTGAGTGGTAACTGGCCAGGTCATGGTGATAGGTGGCGAAATTAAGGAGAAGGTTTATCCTTAATTTCGAAACCCTAAAGTAAAAATAAAAGGCTTGGTCTAAATGATAAAAAGACTTATCTTGATTTGGGCTTATCTAGGGTTTTATCTGTCACCATCTGGAAGCTATAAATAGAGCTCCTCTGCACCCAAAAACCTGCGCCAACTTTACTCTGTCTCTCTGGAATTTTCGTTTCCTCCCTCTTACTCCCTGGGTGTGATCTCAATTGAGGCAGGACACTTGTGCTGCTTAGCTTCAAGATCAAAACTAAAGATTAGTTTTTCTTATTTAATTCTTTAGAAATTTTTCTGTTGGCCTTTAGGGATTTTATTATATGTTCAAAGATAGAAAACATAGATCCAATTTAGGTTGCATGTGAACTTAGGATAAAAGTTTATTAATTGTATAAAACCTTTCATATACTTCATCACTTTATTCTTTTCGTTTATGTATAATTAGTCCTAGTATACAATGAAATATAGTAGACCTCAAATGTATCATGTCCAGTAATACTATAGGGTTTCACTAAATAAGTGTGTTATATTACATTAAATTAATGACTAAGTTTATAAATTAATCAATTTAAAAGTACAAACTATATAAAATAATTTTTTTAACATGAATAAAATAATATAGTTTTAAACACTTTCATTAATGGTTTACACTAATGAAATTTAATCACCTGTTTATCAGCAATATCTATTCTTATTATACTTATTTAACCATTAAAACTATATATATATATATATATATATATATATATATATATATATATATATATATATATATATATACACACACACACACAACAATTACTTTTTATAAGTAAAGTTAAAAAATAAAATAAACAATTAAAATAATATTATCTCAAAATACAAATAAATGCGACATTATTGCGCTAAAAATAAAAATAAAAACATGAACGACAAAACATGATGGCAATAAAATATTAACCATAAAAGTATGGACAAAAAGGTTATTCTAAGATTTTGGAAAAAAAATCATAACGGATAATAATAATAGCATTTATTTAACATTAAAATCATTTTAATAACATAAAACAATAAAATATCTATTTTAACATTTGTATTAAACACTTCAAAATCATACAAAAAGAGTATACAAAATTCAACATACACTTCATATATAGAAAGACTATGTATTTCAATAACCATTGATGCCACAAACTAACTTTTTCAACTCTTCATATTTAAATCACAAATCTCTTCAAACACATGTATCTTTTTTTGTGAGCAAATGTTACTTATATACTACTAATATAAGTTACAATGCGTATAAATGAGGAAATTAAAACATCATTACTAATTAGTACTCATAACTTTAAAACTCTTGAGTTGTAAGTATTAACTATACATAAATTAGAAAACTTCTGAATTGTAGTGAGAGTTTCAAATGAATCTGGTGCTAGTATATGAGATATCTTGAATCAATTATAAGATTTATAATGATAATGATAATGAAATGATAATGATAATAATATATAGATTGTGTTTAGGGTTTAGAAATCGGATATTGATTTAGGGGCTCTTGACTCTCTCTCTCTCTCTCTCTCTCTCCAAAAATTCTCTCCTGCCTCTTTCTTTTTCACATGTATTTGTTACAAATTCTCTGAGTTTTCAAAATTAAAGATATTTTATAATGTGAGATTGAAGATCCGTCGTTTTTTATCTATTGGATAACTCAATTACCTCATGGATAACATGATTACCCACGAGATATATAGCTTGTCCGAGTCGAGACTTGACTTGACTTGGTACAAATTAAGTAGCGACTCGTGATTTTTAACCGAGTCACACTCAAAGTCGAGTGAAACTACAAAATCGACTCTTTCGGGGTTTGCAATGACTGGACTCGTATGAGTCAGACTAGTACGTGTTTGACAACTATGATTATATCAATTTCAAGTGTTACATTGGATTGAAATCCGAGACTGAATTATTGTTCGTTATGTACTTTTTGCCGGCTATGTTTTTGCTAGTTTTGCTTTTTAATAAAAGTCGCCGGACAGTTAAAGAAATTGAAAGCAAATTAGCAAAGACAACAAAATTCAAAAGGTGTTGTACTTATGAAAGCTCCATTTGATGAGGGTACAAAGGTCAACCCTCTACACCCTATCATATCTATTTCCTTCTTTGCACGTCTCTCTCTCTCTCGTATACTAATTTTTTATTCATCCGTTGCAACTCCTTCGATTAACCTCCCCACTACCTGGCCCCCACACCAAGATTCTACAAGTGGCTACCATCTCTCCTTATATTATTATATTAATTTTCACTTCTATATATACGACCCTTCACTGTTATTGTGTTCTCTATATCTGCATTTCTCTCTCTCTCTCTATCTATGGACTCAAATCATTCATCATATTCATATACATCCATAAACAAAACTATGGATGAAACAGACACAGCAACAGCCGAAGAAAGTGGTTGGACTACTTATTTTGAAGATTTTATGGTTGCCCAACAGCAAGATCATCATAACAATTATTCAGTTACTAATTATGATCAAGATGATCATCATCATCAACAACAACATCATGATCATAATCTTCATCATCATCATCATCATCATCATCAGCAGCAGCAGCAGCAGCAGCATGATCAACCCCAGCTATCTGATGCCGCTTCACATGTTGACTGGAATAATATGGATAATTCGATGAGTGGTCATGTAGGCCCGAAATTCAACAAGAAACTGAATCTTTTCAAGAAAACAAGCAGAAGAACAAGAGAGATTTTTTATGATGATTGTTTAGAAGACACTGCTAGTTCTCCTGTTAATAGTCCTAAGGTTAGTTCATAGAACGAATTCTCTTTAATAGATTTTTTTTTGGTTCAATAATATTTTCAATGATTTATGGATGTCGTTGATAGGTTGGGAGTCAACACATGGAGTTTAATCAGATAAAAGTAGATGAAATCATAGAAAATTCTCTGGTAACTTTCAACCAACTGCTAGATCTTTTTCTGGGAAAAAATCGTTTCTTGAATCCAATTTTTTTGGTCAAAAATTTTAGGGAAAAGGTGGTGCCTTTGAAGATCAAAGCAAGGAAATGGGATTTAAAGAACACAACAATGGAAGCACAGATTTGAGGAGAAGAGGGTTATGTTTGGTCCCATTGACCATGTTTGTGAATTATATCTGAGAATCTGCCACCTCACGCCGAGAAGAAGAATTGATGTTAGAACTGTATATAGTTCTTAAATAAGGTCAAGGACAATGACACAGTCGAACTTGAGACATTGCATATACTGTAAAGCCCAGTTGACTACATAAAATCATACATCATCTGTATCTGATAAATTTTAAAATTATAATGATATTCTTGTCTACTGCAACGAGGCTAAGATTAGCCTCTACATCTTTTGTTGAGTCTTGTGTAAATACGTTATTTCTTTTCTCCTACTTTGTTGTCACGACCATGATTACAATTTCGACTGGAATTTCATAGGGCAAATAGGAATAGCTATGTTTTTTACGAAGTTGAAAAGACTTGTAGCATCAATACAATAACAAGGCGAATTTAGTTCTATACGTTCTCTCTTTTACACTGAAATTTCAGAGGAAACTTCAGTCACAGAATGTAAATCAAGAATATTTAAAAGGAGTTTTTTCTCCGCAAAAATGCGCGTTAACTTTCCCTCCAAAATGCCGCGAAAGCGAATGAACTGTATTAATTAGTTTTAGTATCACTCTTAGAACAATATTGGAAAGAAGGTATATGTACGCTAACATCCAGAAGGAGAGTGTAGACCAAAAAGAATAAGCAAGATTGTACAAATATATATGGTGAAACCCTTGTTTAATTTATTGTGTTTGGGTCTGTCTCCTAACCAAAAATAGAGGAAAGGAAAACAGGATAAATTTGATAACTTCTCTATTTCCTCCACAAACTATAAATACGAAATTTCTATCATTGGTTCATGTGGTTCCCAAAAAGTGCCATTTTTAGGATAACTTTTGAAAACATTACACACCATTACACCCACAGTCCTTTAGGTTTCAAAATCAAGCATGGTTAGTCATTTTGGCTAACTCTATTACAAAAGGGGTTAAATACTTGTGAAACGGCCTATTTACTATTAATTATTTATTTTGTCATTTATTTAAGAAACTTCACTTACCATTTATGTAAATGGGATAAAAATAAAGCAACGCTAAATAGGTCGTCCACCCCACATTCACAGTCTGTACACATACCTTTTTCATCTCCCCTCTTCACTCTCATGGCTGACATCCCCACCGTCAGCATAAACAACGTGGATCACCCTCCTCTTCCCCTATCTATGCCAAAGGTCATCCCCAACAATCTACCTCTGGCCTGTCGTAGCTGTTTCTACTGTTGTATCGGAAACCTTCCTAAAGTCGAAATTAAACTGAAATCGATATGGATTCTTGGTTTTGCCTTCTCTACCAGAAGATACATCAAATTTATTTGCACATAGTTAATGTCCTAGGCGTTTTGAGTGAAGCAAAACTTGTGTAATGTATACTGGTTAGGAGACACGAATTTGAGGTGAGAGTTGGAGCCATGATTTAAAGGTAATGTTGATTGAATCTATCTACGACTAGTTTATGTGGGATTTGTTGTGATTCGATCATATTAACATATAACACATGCAACGGAAGACAATCAAGATCAAATAACAGATTATCAATGAACATTGTCCAGGATCATGCAGTTCATAACAGTTATTGCTACTTAAAACTTAAAAAGAATGTACCTTAACAAGTATCCTTCTTTGGCTTCTAGTCAGGGCCACGATTGCAAAGGATGATCAGGATCCAAAGTAGAATCCCTGTGATGATTCACACTCAGTGACCTCCAAAAAACCAGTCAGATCAGTATTCCACTTGGGAAGATGAGGCAAAGATCAAAACCCTAGAGAGTGATTGAAAATCGCAGAAAGGAGAGAGGGAGGGGATGAGGAGGCGTAGAAGAGGGTTTTGGGATGCCTTACGGTTGAACCCCAAGGCCTCTATTTATACTACAAGGCTCCTAGGGTTTCAAACTTAGGAGCCTTTTGACGGCCACACTCCCTGGACTTGTTTCCATTAATTAACTCTTTAGTTAATTACAATCCAGTCCATTTAATTGATTCTAAATTAATTCATCAATTAAATTGCTGATCTAGTTTCTAATTAATTTATTTCTCAATAAATTAATAAGCTAATCATCCTTTCTTTTATTCCTTTTGACTTTGTCTATTTTTCTGGATTATGAGGGCAACCTAAAAAACCCTGCTATTATTAGAAATATTACCACTAGTTAATGACCTTGGATACTATCCCAACAGCATTTCAGGGTGTGACTGAATCCATTTAGTGTGTGAAAACCGCCAATATAGGGAGAGCTTTGACACTCCGGGTATGGATATGAACATATTGGATGGGTGTTGATGTTCTTGTTTGAGTGTTATCTAGATGATGAGGTATAAATGTCCAATCCAATCATATTGTGCCACATGTTAAATTTAATTTGTTTATGAATTTTAGGTGACCATACATTTTGAGAAGATATACTCCCATCAAAAAAACATCACAAAACACATGTCTAAATCATATTCTTTTCTATTACTGTTTTGTTGACATAATGGTAAGTTGTAAGTGAATCAAAGAAATACCAGAGGTAAAACTATAGAGAGAGGTTGTCATGTGTTGAGGATGATGAAGATGAAACCGAAACCAAGAAGTACTAAGTTACAAAATACCTGTAAAATATGTCAACGACAATATTTAATTAAATAAGTTGCAAAAAAATACAAAATGAAAATAATATAAGATTACATAAACGGCCCTACTTTTAAATTGTTATTGTGTCTAAAACCCATATAGCACACAAGACATTTTCGTCTTACATATTTTTTATACCATATATCCTAGGTTCAAGCTTGGATGTTTAGTGATACATATGTGGACATGTTAGAAGTACTTTTGAAGTAGTTGGAGTGGAGCTTGTGAATAGACTCCTTGTTATGATATTATATTTTGCATCTTACTTTTCTTACGATGGTTATTTTTTGTATGAATTTGTAATACCCAAACTTGTTAACATTTGGATAAAAGTTTTTGTTGGACCATATTTTGTAAAGCATGACTTACTATTAGGAAATATTTTCAAACTATAACAATTAAAATCATTAAGATGGGGTGTTGCAAGAAACTAATAAGTATCCTTTGGGTTATATAGTTTTCTTATGTGATTTTGTTGCTTGCTTTTCAATACTATAATACAAATTATGTAGAACAAGAAGATGTTTTGCTAGTAACTTTAAATATGCATGTGTCATCTAATTAACTTAGATTTGAATTAATCTTTGAGGATTGGTTGATTTTACAACCAAATTACTTGGTTTGACTATAGGAAAGTGAACTAGAATAGGAAGTAAAAGATGAGCTAGATGAAAGGTTATATTTTTGTAGTGGTTCTAAAGCTCACTACATTGTCCCTCAAATACGATATATTTCTAAGATGGCATGATTTATAGATAAAAAAGAGCAAGTTTCCATTTCTTATAAGATCATATAATAACATTCCTAATTTCTATTCAGGTTATTCATATCTTGAATTTGATTTATGGTTTTATTTTAATCATAGATTCATCCATTATCCCCTCCACATGAGTAGTTGTAAATTTAATATTTGTTGATTGTGGATATGAAATCATATTACAACAATATTATTTTCTTTTGGTAGAAATTGTTATTCTTGATAATGTATTTACTAGTATTCTTTAAAAATCTTAATTCAAAACAACCTATTAAATCAAGTTGTATATCTTAAGAATGAGAGGACAATATGTTATAGTTATAATAGGATACTTACTAATATCATGTTGTAATTGACTAAAAACTCAGAATATGAATCGAAATAGATTAGAAAATCATATTACACTTGAAACTGAAATTGATTCAAACAATATAAGAGGGTAAAACATGAAAATCTCACATTCCATAATTCAAAAAAAATAAAAAGTCAATATCACCTTTAAACGCTTATAATTGGAAAGTTCATATTTTTGTTTAACAAATACAAATATTCGATTTTTAATCACAACCTTTGATTTTAAAAATCAAATGGATAGAAATTGATCATAAATTCAGACCATAGACACAATTCACATGCACACACACGCACACACATGCACACACACACACACACATATATATATATATATATATATATATATATATATATATATATATATATATATATATATATATATATATATATATATATATATATATATATATATATATAGGGCCAGGATCAAATATATCCTGACAAGTATTGTGTAACCTTGAAACTCAATATGGACCACTCATTTAAAACACATTCTGTTAAGAATGGCTTATCTGTTCATTTAGAATATTGTTGTTTTATGTAAAATATTTTCATTCTTTCCAGAATTGTTATAATTTTTTTAGATTCTTATTGTTGTTACGTAAATTTTCCAATAATTTTGTCATAATTGAAACAATTCATTACATTCTTGTTGTTTTGATGTACAAAATTTAGTTCATTCTTTTAAGAATGAAATCTGATGGCCAGGATTTGATTACAAGGTAACACAATAATTATGATTCTTATTTTAACCTAGCCATATATATATATATATATATATATATATATATATATATATATATATATATATATATATATATATATATATATATATATATATATATATATATATATATATATATATATATATATATATATAGGCCTAGGTTATAATAAGAATGACAATTATTGTGTTATCTTATAACCAAATCCTAGCCATCAGATTTCATTCTCGTAAGAATGAAAACACTGAAAATTTTTCATTCTTAAAAGAATGAACTAAATTTTGTATATCAAAACAACAAGAATGTAATGAATTATTTCAATTATGACAAAATTACTGGAAAATTTATATCACAACAATAAAAATCTACAAAAATTGTAACAATTCTGGAAAGAATGAAAATATTTTACATAAAACAATAAAATTCTAAGTGAACAGATAAGTCATTCTTAAAAGAATATGTTTTAAATGAGTGGTCCATATTGAGTTTCAAGGTTACACAATATTTGTCAGGATATATTTGATCCTAGCCCTATATATATATATATATATATATATATATATATATATATATATATATATATATATATATATATATATATATATATATATATATATATATATATATATATATATATATATATATATATATATATATATATATATATATATATATATATATATATATATATATATATATATATATATATATATATATATATGGGTGTGTGTGTGTATAAAATTCATATTATTGAAATATTTATTTTGCTAAACGAATAAACATTGTTTTTTACATCAAGTGGCTGGAGTATACATCACCCTATATTCCCAACAGACTTCACAAGGATGATGAAAGCAACACACACATATAAGTAAATAAAGAAACATACACATATATATATATATATATATATATATATATATATATATATATATATATATATATATATATATATATATATATATATATATATATATATATATATATATATATATATATTTCTGAAAATGAATAATCGAATATATTGCAGGCCATTAGTTTAAAATATTTAAGGAAAAGGGCGGGTATAATTAGAAGACCCCTCCATGTGCTTAGAACCATAGCAGGTGAGCACAAGTACTTAAATGATTGAACAATACCTTATCTCACCTTAAATTCTCTGGTTGACTCTTGATACATTTTACCTTATTATTAGTTTCTTAATTTATTTAAAATAATAAAGGACTTATATTAAATATAGCACTTATGCATTGTATTTCTTTTTAACAATGTTCTTTAGAATATTTGATGATGACGACAATAACTAGTACATGTACCACGACACCAAATCCGAATATTACAATTTAAACTTCAATGGCAACATTCAATGGACTTCGAAAGCGAAACAAGAACCCATCAAACAAGGGGAAAAGGTTTTTCATCCTTCTTTAAAGGGGGAGATTCTTTGATTATTTTATTATAAAAACAATTATACTTAAGAATTTAAGGTTATGAAAAGATTGATGATTGGATTTTATTCTTCATTAGAGATCAGATATAATGATTGAGTAATTGTATTGCTTCCTACATTTTGTTCCTATTTATATAATGATTGAGTAATTGTATTGCTTCCTACATTTGTGAATGTCACAGAAAACTACCGCCTTCTGTGCCACATGGCGGAGTAACGAGAGCAATAGGGAATATCATCAAGATCAGCTCTTAGAACCACATTCATCCCCATACATATACCAAGATAAGAAATGTGTTATTATATTCCTAGCTTCATATGGAAAATGGAATTATAACCACTTTTAGTGGAAGTACTTTCATATTTTGCACACATGTATCTTACTCAGTATTTTATAAGTTATAAAATAGTGATTAACTACTGAGTTGTGTACAAGTTAGATGAAGTACTACATCTTATGAGTCAAGTTCAACTCGATCATGAGAGTTAGGGATTTTTTTGTTCTAAGACCAAGGGTATATTCACCTCTCATCATCTTTTTATTTTTTCAATCTCACCTATGTGACACATCATTGTTCAGTCACTCTCTAGTCAGTAGTCACTCTCTCGTCGTTCTCTTACATTTTGAAAATGCACATCCTTTATTCCCCTTGCTTTTTATTAAATGATTACATAACAAATATAAATAATTAGATTTATACACATGTATAATTAAATAATGCTAACATCAATTAAAAAGAAAATACTTTATTAATTACAACAAAATAAAAAATTATATAATAAAATTAAAAAATACATCTAAAATATAATAAAAAATAAAACAAATTTATTTGTATTTTTTGTGATTTTCTCATCGTATTATAACACTATTTGTAGTGTACCCCCTTCGAGATCATCCGTTGATGTCATAACAATTTCATATTTTTTAGTCGCTGATTATCTTCTCATGCCTTTGGTTTTTCTTGGCAAACTTTTTTTCTTTGTTTTGCCAATTTTTCTTTGTCAAACTCTATTCAAGCATCAAGCTTGATATTACATTGTTGGAACTCCGTTTTCATTAAGTTAATATTGTTACTTTTGTACGATTCCGACGTATAGGAAGAAGAACCTTTTCGTTTCAACTTATCTATTCGTCATACTTGTCCAAATCTATGTTGACACAAGCATCCGATGACATTGTATCACTTGTTTTGATAGTTCCCTTTTTAACCGTGTCCGCTTCCTACACATTCACTTCATGCCATCTTTCACACAATTCCATGATCTTCCAAAACTCAACGTATATATTTGAACTTCTTCCTGCGATTTTCATTTCAAAATATGTCAAGCGCCATCTTGAAAAAGTTTTCATCACTTTGCTCGCTTTTACATTGGGTTTTGGGTTGGGGTACAACTCGTTGAACTTCATAACTTTTCAGTTGACGTCCCAATATTTAGTGGTTAACATATGTTTCATATGATAAGCGGCACAACTCATTTTTCTATGAAACCAATCCTTAACGCACTGCCAAAAATGTCAGCCCTTTCGGTTTTTACGGCCGCCAACTCCTCCGAAATATCGATCCAAGAATATGCCAACACGATTTCTTCCTCGTTGATCACAGATCACGATCCGCTTTCCCTTTCATTTTAGGGTTGGAAGGTTCCACCACGGATTGTGTTTCCGGAACATATTCGGGTGAGGGTTGGATTTCGGGAATTTATTTGGGTGAGAGTTGGGTTTCGGGAACGTATTCGGGTGAGGGTTGGGCTTCGAGTGAGGGTTGGGTTTGTGGGGAGTATTCAGGAAAATGTGTGAAGTTGTGAATACGTTTATGGTAGGCATAGTTGGAAAAGGTTGAATAGACACTACAAATAAAATGACATTTAGTGGCACACAAAAAGTGCCACTAAATCCCGGAAAAGTGCCACTAAAAGCCCTCTTGGGAATCAGCGACACAAAAAAAAGTGCCACTATAAGCGCTGCCACTAAAAGCTTTTAGTGGCACTTTTTGTTGTGCCGCTACAAGATTTTCGAGTTTTAGTGACATTTTTTTTATATGCCACTACAAATTTTTGGGGATTAGTGACACTTCTTTATGCCACTATATGTTTGGTTTTTTGCTGGATTTTTCGAGTTTTAGTGGCACTCTTTTTATATGCCACTACAAATTTTTGGATTTTAGTGGCACTTTTTTTATATGTTTTAATGGCACTTTTTTATATGTTTTAGTGGCACATTTTTATATGCCACTACAAATTTTTAGGTTTTAGTGGCACTTTTGTTTATGTGCCGCTACAAATTTTTGGGTTTTAGTGGCACTTTTTTACGTCACTATATGCTAGCTACAATAAAACCCATTTCAATAGTTTTAGTGACACTTTTTTATGCCGCTATACATTTGGTAAAATAAATGACATTTACATGCTTTTAGCGACACATTTTTTACCACAAAAAGTCTATATATTCAAGATTAGGCTCAATACACAAATATGATAAATGAAAAACACAATATCATTTATTAAAATAAAAATTTAATCGTCTAACAACAATATTGTCAATATTTAAAACACTAATGTCTTCATAATGTTTCATAAATCTCAATGTTGTACCAATAGCCCTCAAAACATAAATCTACCAAAGTAACTAGTTGTTGGGGAAGAAACACGAAACATAATTCCATATAAACATTGCCTATCATATGAGACATCACATAAAAAACATGTAAGATTAGCTAACAACCATGACACATATAAAAACATAACTTGGTAATCTGAGTTGAAAGTAATTAGCATTGTTATTATGGCTTTCAGATGTTGATCTTTGATTTCCTAGAGGAGAGTTATTACGAACCATGTAAATGTTATCAGGAACTGAAACGAATACAAAATAATATTGTCACTAACACATGGGGTAATAATATTGTGATTAATTTATATTTAAGAAGTCTAGCGAACCATTTTGGAATAAATAAAATATAACATCCTACTTTGAAGCATAACAAAAGGAGTTACTTGTAAATGGTGTAGAGTTATTACTACTATTTAAAATACGATCTTCACCCTCGTTCTTTGATTCATATTGCTCTTTAAGCTTCTCTTCAAGCTCCTTAATTTGCAATTGTAAGAAAAATATAGTTAAATTATAGTTTTGGTCCCTGAGTATAGTTGATTTTGCAAATTTGGCCCTTATTTGAGGTTTGTGTAACGGTTTTGGTACATGTTTAAAGTAAAATGACTAATTTAGGTCCTCGAGTATAGCTGATTTTTGCAATTTTTGTCCCAAAAATATAGTGATATTACTTGGAACAGGGACCAAAAATGTTAAAAAAAACCCAAATAAGGACCAAATTTTCAAGAGAAACCAAAATTGCAAAATTGGCTACTCATGGACCAAAAACGTTACAAAAACCCCCCAAACAACTTGCAAAATTGCAAGAGAAAACTTCTTGGGACCAAAATTCCAAAATCGGCTAAACTCAGGGACCAAATGTAATTTACTCAAAAATATTTTTTCAAGAAATTAGTGGAAACAGAAACTGATGATAATAGAAAGTTTGACCTTTTAATGGAGTAAGGTGGAATCAGAATCATGTTCTTATTCTTTCAGCTTCCTTTCAAGTTCATCAATCTGAAAAAATATATATAAAATAAAACTTTTTATATCAATTTAAGTAATATATTTCTCGGGAATTTGGTTTATAATTGACCTTCTGTTGAAGGGTATTGGAGTAAAATCTTGATTCTTGAACTTGTGATTTCAAATTAACCTGCTTTTTAAATTCCTAGTTGATTAGTATTTCTGAAATATATTTATAAAAAAAAGAAGAAAGAACATAATTAAATACCTTATTTTGGTAAGTTATAGAATTCGACTGTTCACGTTAAGTTTGCTAAAAGCTCCTTAACCTTTTGTTGAAGGGTAGTATTCGATTCTTCTTTTCCATTCAATTTCTCATAAATATTTAAAATTCGTTTCTCTGATTGACAATTCAATCCCATTTTCATCTCCAATTTACCCTCGAGCTCCTTTATCTTTTCCATCTGGTTTTTAAATGTCTGATCTTTTCCTTTAACTTTACTTTCAACATTCTGGAGACTTTATTCTAATTTTCTCAATGATTCATCTTTCAAATGTGATTATTGCTTAACTTTATCAAGCTTCATAAAAAGTATTAATCAGTTTGAAAAACCAATTATTCACTTACCATTGCTTTAAGAAATAAAGAAATAATACAAAAACCAATTATTCACTTACCATTGCTTTAAGCTTTTGAAGCTCACTTGTATCAATTTGCTTTCTAGCAGGACCTAATTCAACCCCTCTAACCCTTGTTTCAAAGTTCAAAGAACTTAAAGTTTCACTTAGGTCCTTCTCAGAGGGACTAATTTGTACAAACATTAATGTTTTTGAATCCCTTCCTAACGAATCTTGAAGTAAATGTGTCAACTTAGAATTCCTGGATAAAACGATAAGAATAAGATTTTTAACATCCACAATATTAAAAAAAATGTCATAAAAACCAACCTGTACGAAATATGATTGCTTTTATTTGCTAAAGCAGAAATCACATCACCAAGAGCATATGTCTTTGTAAGCCTTTGAGTCTATCACCTTGAGCATCTGTCTTTGTAAGCCTTTCACTTCCAGCTAAATCCACAAGCCATAATTTGCTCTTTGTACTTTCACCATTCAACAAGTTCTTTGATTTTACCATGATACATAGCATGCTAATTGTAATAAATTATATATATCTTGTTATACAAAAGGGAGATAGGACTAAAAACATTGTAATTTTATAAGGGGCTAAATGCAAGAAAAAGCAATGTACTTTCATAATTTGTTTATTATAGCATCTTACTTTCAAATTTTTGTTAATTTTAGCATCTTACTTTCAGTTCTCATGATTACAACATTGTATTTAAAAAAAGTCTAATCAATCATAGCATTGTAGTTTCAATCCTTTTCTTATCAGGACAATATATTTGAGAAATATATCTAATTATATCAAAACTTACCTGAAAATTGATAATTTCTGATATGAGATGCCTTTCAAACTTCAATGACAATTCCCTTAGTTCATATACCTTGACATGTGGGGGATAAATACCTAAAACACTTGAAAGTAGAAATCAGAAGTAGAGCAATGTACTTTCATAATCAGAAGTAGATTAAAAGCAATGTACTTTCATAAACAAGTGCAGATTAAAGCAACGTACTTTCATAAACAAGTGCAGATTAAAGCAATGTACTTTCATAATCAGAAGTAGAAATCAGAAATCAGAAACAAGTACAGATTAAAGCAATGTACTTTAATAATTTGTTAATTATAGCATTGTATTTCACTCTTTTTCTTATCAGGACAGAAGCTCATGGAAGCAAGCAAAATCGGAAATGTGAAATATCTGAAATCAAAAATCAGTCATGGAAGCAAGAAAAATCAGAAATCGAACCTGAAAGTCGAGTTATTGAACATCAGAAGTAGAAATCGGAAATGTGAAATATCAGAAGTAGAAATCAGAAATTAGTCATGGAAGCAAGCAAAATCCCAAATGTGAAATATCATAATTAAAGTCTGAAAACATTGAACCTAAAAGTCGAGCTATTGAACTTGTAATCATCGAAGTCGAGCCATCATCGAACCTGCAACCTGCAATAATCGAACCTGTAACTTGCAATCATCGAACCTGCTTGGATTAGAATCGATTTGAATCAAAATCAGACCTATTTGAATCGAAATTAGAATCGATTTGAAGTCGAGCCATTATACCTGTTTGAATCAGAATCAGAATCGATTTGAAGTCGATTTGAACTCGAGCCATCAAAATTGATCTGCTCGAACAATGCCTCGAAGAATAAATCAAGCGGTGGACCATTACCAGAGCTTTAACGATAGAAATCAGACAGAAATCAGACGGTGAGGAAGGAGGAAGCTACCGGAGACAGAGGACCATAGAGGCGGAGGCGGGATTAGGTCGATTAGGTCACTTTTCGTAATAGCATTTGAGTTTTGACGGGAGGAATATTGGAAACTGGTAAGAAAATGGAAGGGAGAGTGGGAGAGGAGAAAATTTGGTCGATTAGGTCAAAATTGGGAGGGTAAACTCGAAAAATTGAAGGGCAATTTTGAAAATTTTCACAAGCGTATTTGACCGCTTTTGACCGCATTTGACCGTCTTTGACCGCCTAGCCCGGTTTTGACCGGTGTTGACCACGCCCGACTAATTAAGACGCATAGCACTAAACGTGTGCATTTTTGGTCCACCTAGGCCGACTTTTACAAAACATAAATTGATTTTCACAAAACATAAAACTTTTAGTGGCATATTTAAGTTGTAAGATAAATTTTTAGTGGCATTTTAATTTATTTTATGACACTAATAAATAGGGATTTAGTGACATAATGTATTAAGTGCCACTAAATCTATTAAGTTTTTTGTGGCACATAAAATATGTCACTAAAAACATAATATAGTGGCACAAAAAATATATGCCACTAAAAATGTGTGCTACTAAATGTAAATTTTTTTGTAGTGAGAGTAAAATTGAAATGGACTGAGTGAGTATAAAAGAGCGTGAAATTGTGGCCGGTGGGATTAGGAGTATTGATCGAAACTTAACATTATTGCTAGGTGTATTTGAGCGGGGTTGGTATCGATTCGATTTTTGAGGTGTTGTTGGAGGAATTGTTCCAAGACATCTTGTGAGTAATAAAGAGTGAAATATGGTAAGATGTTTGGATTTTTTGTGTGTTAACATGTTAAATTGTATAGGTATTTATAGTAGTAAAAACTGGAAAAAAAAAAACAAAACAAAAAAAAACATGTCTTTTAAATGAAGACGTTGAGAGGGAGTTAGTTGTTGGAAGGTAGTGGTATGGTGAAGACTTCCCATGGAAATGGAGTGTTGCACGGCGTTCCTACAAAGGGGTGGTGTTTCTGCACCCTATGTGGTGGCCACATCCCCTCCTCGCATGATGCATGTTACCACACCCTCATTCTAAAGGTGGTGGGAGTTCATATGTTCCATCCCTCTCATCTAATTTCATACCAGATTAGCTTTTACAATCTCCTTCCACCCTTTCACAGAACACAAGTAATATAATGGACATCCCTCTGATCTCTCTCATCCCTAAAACAATTTCTAGATAAAATAATTAAAATAAATACAAACTGATTCAATACATTTAAAAACGATTTACAAAATAAAAATAAATTCAAATTAAAATAATAAACTATTTAGGTTAACCAACTAAAATACCTAATGTAGACAATCAATTATTTGATAGTAATCTTATACACACACAAACACACACACACACACACACATATATATATATATATATATATATATATATATATATATATATATATATATATATATATATATATATATATATATATATATATATATATATATATATATATATATATATATATATATATATATATATATATATATATATATATATATATATATATATATCCTAATAAATAAGTAACTCAAAACCCATGTCACCACCACATTCATTTGGCCACATGTCATTTTCTCATGATTTTGAATTTCTTAAAAAAATAAAATACTTTGTTCATTACTGCTACTTAATGATTGGTTACAATTGGCCGTTACAGTTCTATCTCCCCTAATTACGCTTTTATTAATAGGAAACTGTCAATTAAATGTTTAACCCCAAATTTCGTACAATTTCAAAAATCAAATTACAATTGTGAATATATGTTAGGTATTTTTGTATTTTCCAAATGGTAAATCGATATTTTTAAGCACTAATTGCAAGATATAACAATGTACTTCAATTTATTTGTGTATTATAGCATTCTACTTTTATATATTTATATTACATTTCTATATTCTCAATTTTGTGTGTTTTTGTTTATTTTTAAGATAGTATGCTATTTACTTTAAGTTAAGACAATGCTTGATGTTTAGATGTTCTTATTTAACATTTTCTTTTAATCAACCCGTGTAATACACGGATCTCACCACTAGTATATATATAGGGCTAGGTTATAATAAGAATGACAATTATTGTGTTACCGTGTAACCAAATCCTGGCCATCCGATTTTCATTCTCGTAAGAATGAAAAAACTGAAAATTTTTCATTCTTAAAAGAATAAACTAAATTTTGTACATCAAAACAACAAGAATGTAATGAATTGTTTCAATTATAAAAAAATTACTGGAAACATTATGACACAACAATAAGAATCTGCAAAAATTGTAACAATTCTGGAAAGAATGAAAATATTTTACATAAAACAACAATATTCTAAATGAATGGATAAGTCATTCTTAAAAGAATGTGTGTTAAATGAGTGATCCATATTGAGTTTCAAGGTTACACAATACTTGTCAGGATATATTTGATACTGGCCCTATATATATATATATATATATATATATATATATATATATATATATATATATATATATATATATATATATATATATATATATATATATATATATATATATATATATATATATATATATATTGCAAGTTAAGGATGAATCCGATTACATGAGTCGTAATATACTACAGCTACGCTAGGTACATCAGGCTAACTACAGTTCTTCGTGGCCAACCCTTCGCCGAGGAGACTGCACAGAGACTAGACCCACACCCGCAACCGGCAAACCTCGGTGCATAGCACACGCCCACCCCGTAAGGACGTCATGCAGGCAACTGACTGGGTAAACCCAGCCCCGGGTACACACAACACCGGCTAGCACAGAGGCTACAAGTGGGGCATTAATATCTTTAGCCACCACTTGCACTCGGCAAGGTTCGAACCCACAACCTCGCATACGCGAGGCATGAGTCTTACCCGCCAAGACCACCGTTGAGTGTGTTATATATATATATATATATATATATATATATATATATATATATATATATATATATATATATATATATATATATATATATATATATATATATATATATATATATATATATATATATATATATATATATATATATGCTTATGAATTCATACAATAAAATATGTAATTCATATATTGTATAATGTACTTTACATGTTATTGATTGCGTATACATATACAAATATGGGCAATGGTCACCAAGAGAGAGAGTTAGTATATCTGACATATGTTTTTCATTCTTTATAGGTTTTTGGTTGTACCGCAAACGAGAGGACCGTTTTGGCATAGGTACCGCCGGTCGCCTCGTTTCCTACACATGCATATTGTCTACAAGTGTTTTTGGAAAAGAATACAGTATGACTACGTCGTGCTTCTGCAAGATTTTAGAGTTATGGGTTTTAAAGACTTCCACATTTTTAAATGATTTAGATTTTATTTTACTAGTAACATCGTGTACTCAGATATAATTTATTTAATTACTTCTGAAAGTTTTTGTAAACCAAGAAAATATTTTTAAATGATTTATTAATAAAAAATTAGCGTGATATAGGGTATCCAATATCCATCGAGGAATGCGTTTAAATTTGTTTCAGTATTTTTCTATCTTGTTAGGTTAAGTTTCTATTCACCGTGCTTCTTCACATCCACCACCGAAGTTCAAATCTAGATATGTGATTCTTTTGGGTTTTGATTCAAGTCAGTTATGGATTTTGGTGTTCTTGATTTTGAAAATCCCCATCATATTTTGAAGATTTTGGGTTTGAGTTTGGGTGTTCTTGCAATTTTATTCTTCTAGATTTCAAAGGTTTAAGTCATTTATGGGGTTTTCAAAAGTATATATGGTTCTTCTTGTGGCTTTTTGAAGATTTAAGTCATTTATAGGTTTGGGTTATTTGAATATTCGAACCCATCGTCAGACTCAAGAATTTGGATACATCTACTGTTTTCAATTTCTTTAATGATGAAGATGAATGATGGTTATGGTTGGAGGTGGCCGGTGGTTTAGATGTTCTTGATTTTAATTCCTTTCAAAATGATTTGGTGTTCTTCATTTTAGTGACTCTAAAATGGTTTGGGCATTCTTGATTTTGATTGTTCAGATTTTGATTTTAGGTTTGTTTTGGTGGTGTTGGGAGATGGATGCTGCTAGTGGTAGAAAACGATAGTAGTGAGGATAATAATATTGGTACATAATTAATGGGTGGTGGTGTTAGGAGGATGAATGGTGGTTGGTTGAATATGCTTCAAAGAACTAAAAACACTTATTCATGTTCTTCGTATACCATGAACAAATCTATTTAAGTTTTTACATTTCAAAAATTTTAAATAATAATAATAAACTTTAAATTTTAGTATAATTAAATTTTGTGTGAAGAACACGAATAATTGTTATTACTTCTTTGAAGCATATTCAACCAACCATTGTTCATCATTCATTTTGAAAGGCATTAAAATCAAGAAGACTCAAACCATCGTCCACCTCCCACCACCACCATTCATCTTCAACATTGAAGAAAATAAAAAACAGTAGATGGATCCAAAATGCCAGAGCCTAATGATGAATTTGAATCTTCAAAAACCTCAAACATATAATGACTTAATTCTTTAAAAATCCAGATGAATAACCATATAATAACCATATCTGGTTTTGCATGTTCAAAAGCCCATAAATGACTTAAATATTGGAAATCTCATAAGAATAAAATCTCAAGAAAACCCGAACTCAAACTTAATAAAATTCAAAAAAATGATGGGGATTTTCGAAATCAAGAACCAAAATCAATAAATGACTTAAATCAAAACACGGAATAATCGCATATCTAGATTTGAACTAGGTGGTGGAGGAGGTGAAGGATGGTTAATAGAAACTTGAACCTAACAAAATACGAAAATACACAACCCTCTTTAAACTCATTCCTTGATTGATATTGGATGCCCAAAATACCTTACTAAATATTCAATAAATGTCAATAAAGGGTTTTCATGTTGCAATTTCCTTTAAAAATGAGTTATATTACAAAAGACATTTTTAAAGAAAACCCGGTAAAATAGATCTAAATACTAGGGGTAAGCATAAAAACCAAAAAATTGAACCGTAACCAAACTTACAAATATAACCGAGCCATTATAGCTAAGTTATTACTAAGAACGGTGGTGCGGTTGTATTATTCCTATTAACCTAATGCAAATGGTTCGAGTTTGGATTGTAAAATCGTCCACACATAATTAAACTGTATTACTATATGTAAGAAATCACTACAAGAAAAGTCTTGATTAGTGACGAAAATAAAATGGTCTCTATCGGTAGAAAGAGTAGTCCCTAAAGGATTTAGTGACCAAAATATTGGTGGTCACATTTCGTCAATAGGTTCGTCACTAAATATGAATAGTGACCAAAATATATAAGTGATCACTATATAGTGACTAAAGTGTAATGGTCACAATATCAGTGACGACTTATTTTGTCACTAAAGTTAGCCACTAATAACTGAAAATATTACTAGTTTATACATTTAGTGACCAAGTATGTGGTCACTAATTATTTATTGTTAGAGACCAAGAAAAGTTGTCACTAATTATTTCTTGTTAGTGACCAAAAAAGTAGTCACTAATTATGAACATACAAGAAAAAGAAAATTGGGTTGCTCTTTCCATTCCCATTCCCATTCCCATTCCCATTCCCATTCCGGTTCCGGTTCCGATTCCGATTCCGATTTTGATACCGATTGCGATTCTTTTCCAAACACAATAAGATTTGAATTGGGAAACAATACATAAAGACCAAATTAACTATATTATACTAACAATTTATAAGTATAGCTTAACCATAAAACCGATAATAACATAACATTCTATATATTTACTCATATAGCATTCAGAATTGCAATTACTAAAATGAAACATATCATATCAACTTTATATCGTTAAAATCGCGTAACCATAATACCAATGATAACATAACATTCTTTATATGTAATAAGTACCAAAAGATGTGTATCTCCAACCACACGATGCACATCACTACAAAACCAGAAGAAAACCCAATTCATTAAAAATATAAATGATGTTAACTTAAATTTAAATCAATATACTTACGAGTTTTTGAAATTTTAACCGAGCTAAACGTGATAACTCGCTCATCATAAATTCCATTTTCTCCTTTTGCTCCTCTTGAAATTTGATCTGCTTCTCTTTATATTTGCTCTTCTTGAAATTGCAACTGTTTTTCTTTAATCAACCAATTTTGCTCCTCCAAAGCTTTTGATTTTTCCTTTTCCAATTCCAGTTCCATTTGTAATTTTTCTGTGGCTAAAACTTGTTTTGTTGATATGGAACCCCCTTTTGCATATCCCGGTATACGACGTAGCTTTTTCATGCAAATTTCAGCAGGCGAATAAGAAGAAGCAACTTCTTCATTTTGCAATACATTCTGCATAACAAAAACATTTAGTTTAAAAGTCAAATAAACCCGACTATTCATAAGTGTGTCAAGATATATTGGAATACCCAGATTTCATCAGCCTTGTCATTGACCATTTTATTTTTCTTTTTTGAAAAATGTCCAATCTTGTAATGGTCAATCACCGATACTTCTTCTCCTTCTGGCATTTTCTGTTTCATATAAAAATCATGGATCAGCACGCACACACACACACACACACACACACACACACACACACACACACACACACACACACATATATATATATATATATATATATATATATATATATATATATATATATATATATATATATATATATATATATATATATATATATATATATATATATATATATATATATATATATATAACAAGCATCAAAATATTTAAGTTTTAAAAAGGTTGTCACCATATCAACAATCCTTGCGATGGAAACTGTGCCAACCGCAGGTGGAACTTGGTTGAGTGATCTGTTTTTCTTATTTCTATTGCTAACATTCTGCAAAATTAAAGAAGTGGAAAGAATTAGGTTTTGTAATTTTTGTATGTTTTACATAACCAATTCTATGATTTTATCATTTTCTAATAAATGTAAGGAAGTATGCAATTTGGCAATGAAGTAGAAACTTGAAATTCCTCACTTGCAAATCTTTAGCATAGTTTTACCCGGTCAGTGATGGTTATTCCATTTGGAGGATTATTTATTGCTTCTTCTTTTGTAGGGAACTTTTTGAAATGAAGGTGCAACCTATATTGCCTGTTTTTATGTTGGTTAGCCAACTGTGTATGTATAGCACGCACCATCGATCGACAACTTGGATCTTAAGTTGAATTTTCCTACAAACATAATATAATCATTTAGGACAATTTATAGTACTAGGAAACACTCTATTTGTTAAAAGAGAGATTTGATAACACTTTACCATGCATTTGGTGATAATGTCATACTTCAACAAATCTGTTTGATTTCTCCAAGTGGTTCCATCAAATTTTGCATGATCTCTCACTACACACCCACCCTTAGTGATGAAATGTTGACTATCTTCCCCAATTATACGACTAGCACATTCATCAACTTCAAAAACTAAAGTTTCCTTGTTCGAGCGCCTCTTTTTAGCTTCATTCAAAGCTGTAGATTCTTTTCGGGTAACAGACACGCCTACATATATTTATTCAACACAAAATTTGATAAATTATATAATGACATACTATTTTACTTTAAAGCAACGTACCATGAGAAGTTGAGCCCATGTTCTCTTCTCAAACAGAATTAACTTCATGCTCTTCTTCTTCAAAATCTCCTTCACGCCCTTCTTCGTAATCTTCTTCATGCTCTTCTTCTTCATAATCTCCTTCACGTCCTTCTTCGTAATCTTCTTGATGCTCTTACTCATCTTCATTTAAACTAGAATAAGAGACTCTTTTCATATGACTTTGATGTCGCGAGAGTGATTTCATTGTTTCATTAGTAGGTAACACTTCATCTTGCAACCTAAAATTAGTAGGCCCCTTATGAATCTTAGGATGCAGAGCATCATGACTGCTATCGTTCTACTCGACTTCTGAAGGTCGGACCTCTTCAATAACCCTTTTCAGGGACCAACCATCTAAGTAAAAATAACAAACTTTTAATGGTGATTAAAAGATAGTTGCACAAATATATAATTCCATGTATAGTGTTAGAGAAAATACCATATTTGAAAAGTTAGTATACTTAAACTTTTGTTGAGTTGGCTTCTCCATTGCATGTTGACCCTGAAAACCATATTCAAGAATTTAAAAATTGATGTAGGGCTGGCTTAAAAAAATAAATTACCTCAATGCGGTTGTAATCTTTTATAACAGCAGACTCGTTTTTAAGTGGACCACAAGTAGAAGTGACACGGTTACTAATTTTCAAAGAAGATCCTCCACCCATCAAACCCTGACAATAACATTACAAAGAAGATGTTAAAACAATAGCTAAAATAGCAATGTATTATGGAAAATGGAAATCCAAAATAATATACAATTTGTATGATTATGGACTACAGAGTATATCTTTTGTTTCTTATGAGAAGCTAAAATAGATGGACTTGGCAATTGATCATGAATAGAATGTCGTGTGTTTTTCATCCCAGTTTGAGAATGAGAAAACTTGTTTTGTTTCTTGACAATATTGTGTAATGTCTTTGTCTTCTTCATTTGATAGTCTCAATTCTTTAGTATTCCTGAAAAGAAAGAATTATGGTGAAAACTTAAGTAAAAGATGATACTTATAATACTATGTAAAAAGTTACTAGGCCACAATAACATAAACTATGTAATGCTTACGGGATGTAATTATTAATGAACTCTGAACCAAATATGTCACTGACTAGTAACCAAGTCTTTTATTTTAAACTTTTATTCTGAACTTGAAGAAGAGTAAAAAGGCTGAACTTTTATTCTTTTGTTACCATTTTATTTGTCTTCCATTGCACCTGTTATCAAATTAATTTAAAACCTTATTTTGTTGGACAATTGATTCATTATCAATTTTAGCATAAAAAATAATTACATCTACTAAGAATGGATCCTTGTTCTTGATGTACTCTCATTTGTACATGGTTTTTGAGTTATATCATGCAATGCAACAGTTAAGGCATCGACCATATCCAATGGGACACTACCTCTTGTTAGGGACAGTTGATCTATATTCAAATCAACAGTTAGATTTAAATGTGGCTCTTGTTCTTGATGTACTTCCTCCATCTGTACATGAACATCATACAATGCACGAGGGGTACTGCTTTGAACCACATACAAATTGTTGCCCAATTTCAAATCAGGTGCATAAAAACTTGTTTGGCTTGTTATGTAAGTATGTATGGTTGATCCATGTACCATTTTCTTGACGTATTTACACTTTTAACTCCAGATTCTTTGTCAATTTGTATCCCTTTCCTATCACCGACCATAAACCAGTCACACTTGAATATCAACACTCTTTTATTTTCACCCAAGTATTCAATTTCTAACACTTCTTGTAGTACCCCCATAAAAATCAATAATGTTTTCTCCATGACAACCTTGCACTACAACTCAACTATTTTGAGTTGTCCTATTCTTCTCACGACTTTGTGTGTGGAACCTATACCCGTTAACCATACATCCACTATATTTGTTGATAGAACGTGATGGCCCATGCGATAATATACGAGTTTCATATTCAAATGATTATGGACAAGAATTAACCTAAATATAAAAACATATGATATATTGGTTAACAAGTGTTTAAAACTCCTAGATCAAATTTTGAAAAAAAATAAACATAAAATGTCGTTCTTACACGTTGTCGAAGCCATGATGCAAATCGTTTGTCATGATGTTCATTTACATTGTTATAGTTTTCTTCCTCTATTTCAACTTTGTGTGAACTAAAAAGTCAAAAACTAATAAATGTTAGCGTAATGAAAAGAAACAAAAATTGACAAATATCATTATATGAAAAGAATCACTTACTTTATTAGTTCTTCTATTTCATTGCAATTGTTTAAAATGTATGTATGAATCTTCTCCAATTCATTTTCACTCAGAACACATGCTTTTGGACTACCTAATAGGCGCCCTTTGCATGAGAAAACGGAAATTTCACCACCACTGTCCAACATTTCATTGTTGCGCTCAACCTTATTAAAAAGCATTTTAATGTCATTCAAATACATAGAATAAAAAGTCAAGCATTCCTTGTCTATGTATCTCTCAGTAATACATCCTTCTATACGAGCTTTGTTCTTAACAAATCCTTTTAAAGTATGCATTTTCCTATAAGAATGTTAAGTGTTTAGTCTCATCACAATTAGAAAATATTTCAAAGATTTATTATTTTTGTTACCTCTCAAAAGGGAACATCCATCAGTATTGAGGTGGACCTGCGATCTTGGCTTCATATGGCAAATGAATCAGAAGATGAACCATGATATCAAAGAATGATGGAGGAAATATCCGCTCCAACTTACATAAAATGACAACAATTTTTGCCTCTTGTTCCTCTAAAACGTCTAGGTACATACTTTGTGTGCATAATTTCTGGAAAAACTCGCTGACCTCATACAACACAAGTCGAACTTCCTTCGTCAAACAACCCCTAATTTATAAAGGCAATAGTCGTTGGATGAAAACATAAAAGTCATGACTTTCATGCGTGATAACTGGAAGTCTCCCTGGGAACTTAAGTGACTTCAAGAAATCTAATATCTTTCGTTTCTCTTCCTTTTTCAAATGATAGCAAGCCATGGGTATTATAAATAAATCACCATACGGCTATAAATGTAAGCTCTTCTTTAAACCTTCATCCATCAAATCCTTGCAAGATTTCCATGTGTCCTTTGTCTTAACCTTAATAATAAATAATGTGGCCGTCAAGCTTTCTGTAACATTCTTAACAACATGCATGATATCAATGTTGTGTCTCAATTTTAGTTTAGCCCAATAAGGAAGCTTAAAGAACACACTTTTCTTTTCTCCATCCTCGCTTGTCCTCTGAATATTTGTGTTCTCTTGAGTTAAAGAACATATCAACCTCATCTAAAATTTCATTTCCGGACTTTGTTGTCAATGGATCCCGCATATCCACCGTCCCGTCAAAGTTCTTTTTATCCTTACGTCATTGGTTTGAGGCTGGCAAGAATCTTCGATGACCCATATAACATATTTTTGTACTATGATTCAAGTAATGAGATGATGTTTCATTCATACATGTTGGACAAGCATTGTAACCCTTAACTCTCCAACCAGAGATCATACTATATGCTAGAAAATCGTTTATTGTCCACAAAAGGGCTGCTCGTAGTGTAAAATTTTCATTTCTATGTGCATCATATGCATTTACACCCACCCACAACTCATTTAGTTCGTCAATTAGAAGCTGTAGGTAGACATCAATATTAATGCCAGGGGTTAGTAGGCCTGGAATCAACATTGACATGAATATATATGGATCTTTCATACATTTCCATGGTGGCAAATTGTATGGTACAATAAAGACAGGACATATGCTATATGAACTGCTTAAGTTACAAAATAGATTGAATCCATCTATAGCCAACCCTAAGTGTATATTGCGTGGATCAACGACAAACGAAGGAAACTCTTTATCAAGATGTTTCCATGCTTCACTGTCTGCAGGATGTCTAACTATGTTATCATTGTCAACTTGCTTTTCTTTATGCCACCTCATGTCACAAGCAACTTGTTTGTCAATAAACAACCTTTGAAATCTAGGTTTGAGAGGAAAGTATCGAAGCACCTTTCGTGGTACTTTCAAATTATTTCCGCTAAATCGAGGCTCTTTACAGTCCGTTATTTGGATAGTGGGTATGAGACGCGTACTCTTTTCGATAAAGAACACAATCATTAACACATACAAGGGCATGGAATTTTTGTGGTCACTTCTTGATTGCGGTATGCAAAATTAAGGAATTTATTGACACCTAACTCATATGTCGGGTCCTTTGTCCTATGAACTATGTTCATCCAAGACTTGTCCATATGCTATGGTAAAAGAAAACTTCTTGAAAACATGTAAAAACATTAAAACTTTAACGCGATATCTTACTAGATTTTTTATGTATAGTTATAGGTTAGTTACCGATGGAGAATTGTGATTGGGGCCTTAAGTTGACAGAATTGCAATTGGAGTTAGAACTCAGAGAGTGAGAGATATTAGAGGGGGGGAGGCAAAGTGTAATGTATGTATGCATGCATGCATGCATGCATGCATGTATGTATGTATGTATGTATGTATGTATGTATGTATGTATATATGTATGTATGTATGTATGTATGTATGTATGTATGTATGTATGTATGTATATATATATATATATATATATATATATATATATATATATATATATATATATATATATATATATATATATATATATATATATATATATATATATATAACGCTTATTGAAATGGGAGAAGAAATAATGAGATGTCACATCCATGCAAAAACATTCATATTTTGAAAAAATAAATTAATCACGAGAGAAAAAATTACTATTTACCTGTTGAAAAAATTTTAAATGAAATAAGTTCAGCCTGGCAAGTTGCCTCAAATCTCGAAGTCTACAGAAACTGTAAATAAGAAGTTGTTAGATGAATTGAAATTTTTTACTATCTAATTAAAATTAAAAGAATAAACAAGAATTATGCAGCTGAGAAATGTTCTTTAAAGAAAATCAAGAAAATTCCAATTTGAAATCCACAAGCTTTTCAACTAAGTGTTCTGTGTCAAAAAGTTTGTTTTTGGGACCGAGTGAATGTGGTCAACCGGGGACATATCATACTGTGGTGTTCAGAGTTAGGATGGAACTGCGTCAAAATGAAAATAGTAATAGCATAAAAAGATTGATATACAATAAAAATAAGATATAAGATAAAGGGCAATAAAGTCATTTAATTGGAATAGTGACCAATATTTTTATGAAACATCAAGATAGGGACCAACATTGCAAAAAGAACTTTTGGGGACCAAAATTGCAAGAATCATCAATACTCGGGACCAAAAAGTTAAAAAAGAAAAAAGAAACTACGAAGCCTTGTTTCTAGTAAGTCCACCAAGTAAAAAAAACATGTATATCTTCTAGGACTAATTGCAAGAAAAGCAACATACTTTAGTTTGTTTGTATTTTATGGCATCTTACTTTGCAAGTTTCTCATAAGATGGAGTTAGTAATGGGTTTAGCAGCAATGGGGATGGCAATAAAGTCTACAAGTTGGAAGCGAGTAAAGCCACATAAATTTTATTTGTAATAGTTTTACAATCTTTAAATATGTCTTCATGTTTCTATCAAATATTTGTAAAGGCGTAAAGCACTACATTTTTCACTCACACTAGCAACGTTATTACATTCTCTTACCAATGGGGGAATTAAATTTTATTTGGAATATTTTTCTATTATTAAGTATTAAGTATGTTGCTATAATGGATAAGGAATTGTAAGTATTAGTGTGGGTGTGTGGTTTGTGTGTGCATTTAGGCGCTGACCCAACTGGAAAAAGCTTCAATTCAAGAAAGTGTTGAATATTTTAATTTTTGTTTATTTTCCCCACCTTTATGTATATTTTTATTAGTTTCCTTGATTTATGTATAATTGTAAGTATTAGTGTGGGTGTGTGGTCTGTGTGTGGTTTAACAGGTTTAAAAATATTGGCTTTTTAATACCAGGTGAAACCTTGAAAAGGGACCATAATTGAAAAATGATTCAGTTTTTTACTAAGCAAAGTAAAAGTCATAAAACACATGTACTATCTTGCATTTTACTCCATTGTGATTAAATTACAAAAATTGTCCTTGTAGTTATTTATTGTGTTTAGTCCAAATATTAAAACATTTTCAATTTTTGGCCAAATATCAAATCAATTTTAAAACAAAATTATTATCTCTGGATACAAGAAGTAGCATCCCTACTTTAATTTTTTCCATTATAACATTGTACTTCTGAAAACTCTAAGAGTACAATGTTGTAACAGAATGAATTGAAAACTCTGTCGCTATTTCTTGCATTTTAAATAGTATTACCTTATTATAGTAATGTACTTTCCATTTTTTTCTTCTAGCAGTAATGTACATTAGTTTTTCTTACTATAACCTCTATGGAAGCTAACATGAGTTCGTTTACTTTACACCCTAATAACAATCTCCTTTCTATCATCTAATCGGTAAGTAAATACGGTCAAATTTAAGTTATCAACCTTATTTGCCATGTACTATACCATATTTGAGCCTTTATTCTTTTCCCCAATGTTGTGGCAAATCATTGGTGAAATTACAAAAACAAATAAGTGCATCCTTCTATTAAAAAATATCAACAAAACTTAAAAATCACAAATTATATTATGACTGTTTTTGTCTGTATATCTACAAAGAATTTCAATTTTCAACGGTGGCTAGTTTTGGAATCCAGGAAGAACACATTGTTAGTATATCCTTCCCTCACAGATCTAATGCCATTCGTTGATTTTAAGTCATGTACCCATTAAGTTCATTTAAGTCAAAAGGAAAAACACCCTTAATCATTAAGTTCATTTAAGTCAAAAATAAAGAGTTACCAGATGATGAAATGGTGGGAACTACTAATGATACTCATGAAGAAAACCTGGAAAAGAAACATGAAGAACATCAGGATATAGAACCTTCAACTACAAAACATTTGTTAGACAATGAACTTGATAAAACCACAGATGATGATACGGAAATAGAAACTTGTAGTAATGCTGCAAATAATATGGAGATAAGAGGTTATGAAGAGAATATGTCTACTGATAACACCACATCCTCTTCTTCAGTCCAGCCATCAAATTCAGAGAATCCAATCAATGCTCTCACTTATGAACAAGATACTCAGAAGGAAGACCAACAGAAGGATAATTACGTAAATGACACAAAAATCAATTCCACTGCAAGGGATATTGACATAAGAAGCCAGGAAGAGGATCATACCATTAATAACAGTCTGTTAAATTCTAAGAGCTTGATCGATAATCTCACTCATGAACCAGTTATTCAAAAGGTAGACCAACAGAAGGATAATTCAGTAAAAGACACAACAATCTCTCAAAATCTAACAACTCGATCAATACTCTCAATGGTGAAAAAGATATTCAGAAGGTAGATCAAGAGAAAGATAATTCCATAAATGACACAACAATCAATGAGTTCGATTTCGAATATGAGCTTTAACATCCTGATCAAGTAGATGAATTTGGAGGAAAAAACCATAAAACATTTTTTCAACACGAATCACTTAGAATCATTAGAACTGTCAAAATTTTACTTTTTTCAGAGATGAAGCCCAATCCATCATGTTCTGTTCATCCAACAATTGAACTAAGAAAAGTCAACTAGAAACCAAATCTTCATTGAAACTCTTATATAAACAGAAAGGATACTGAATGATGTATGTATGTATTGAACCAAACAAATCTATCTATACAGAAGTTATATTATATGCTTCTTGTGGGTGATCTCTTCACTCGTTAGAAATAGCAATGTACTTTCACTTATTGGTTTACTATAGTATATTGCTATTTCTTGCATTAAGCCATAGAAAAATTAATCTTAAATCAATGTTTAAAGTCATTATATGTTTACAGGAAACCCAAATGGAAAAGCCAATTGATCCAACTTTGGTTTATAAACACAACTGGAAGAATTCATATTAGGGATTTCATATAACTTGCATTGTAAGAGTAGAAATTAGTATTGATTTGTAGATATGGATACTAAGACTGAATCTACAAGTTTAATCAATGTTGTTGGATCATGGATGAGAGGAACTGCGGTAGGCCAGCATGGAAGCAGCAACCGTGAAATATAGAGCGTAATAATATATTGCCACTCTACAATTCTAGTTAAAATGTAGTAATCTCGAACTGATTTAGCAGAGAATCGTACCATGGAGAGTTGGAGTCTGAATCTGGAGTAAGTTCGAGTCTGGAACGTGAGCTTTTATAGGCTTGTGCGTTCGAGTCTGCAATGTTGTAGCGTAGGGCGACAACTACGTGGAACGATGGCCGGAGATGGCGAGATGATGGTGTCGACGACGAAGAAAGGATGAAGCGGGTTTACTTCGTACCGTAGGGTTTACGTCGGATTGGGGAAGGGTTTACGTCGGATTGGAGATGGGTCGTAGGATGCTTTTCGCTATTGTCATCAGGATTATGTTATCAGGGGCACTATTGGTATTTGCATCGCTATTGATTTGGGTTTATAGGTTGTAGGATACTCTTATTAAAAAAAAGAGAACATAAAAACAAAATGTACCTTTTTCTCGATGATTTCGGTAGTAGGATTTCGCTATTGTCATCAAGGGCACTATTGGTATTTGCATCTGCTTCAGCTAAAAACCTTAGAAAGGCCATAAATTCAGTGTTTTTAATTATAAATTCAGTGACCACTGGTTTTTGGTCACTAGTTCTCCCATCAGTGGCACTATTGGTATTTGCATCTGCTTCAACTAAAAACCTTATCGATGCCATAAATTCAGTCTTTTTAATTATAAATTTAGTGACTACTGTTTTTTGGTCACTAGTTCTCCCATACAGTGACCACTGTTTTTTGGTCACTAATTCTCCCATCAGGGGCACTATTGGTATTTGCATCTGCTTCAACTAAAAACCTTATTGAGGCCATATTTTCAGTTTTTTGGTCACTAGTTCTCCCATACAGTGACCACTGTTTTTTGGTCACTAATTCTCCCATATAGTGACCACCTTTTTGTCACTAAGCTTTTAATTAGTGACCATCATAGTATTAGTCACTAAATATATAACATTACCAAAATTCAGTGACGACTTAATATATGGTGACTAAATGATGTTGTTAGTGACAAAAATTCAGGTGGTCACAAAAAACCTGGTCACTAACAATGACTTTTCTTGTAGTGAATACATAACAAATATATATATATATATATATATATATATATATATATATATATATATATATATATATATATATATATATATATATATATATATATATATATATATATATATATATATATATATATATATATATATATATATAAGGGATTCAAATTAAGAGAACTAGGGTGTACACCCCGCGTGATGCTAGGGGGGGGGGGGGGGGCTATATTTGGCATGAGTAATGGTTAAGAGGACAATTATCTACATAGTCCACATCTTCAAATGTTTCATGGATATCCAAAATTGCAAGTCAACCTAGGCTAGCATATCACATTTGTAATAGAAAGAAATGACACTAGAGTGTCATTATTAACAATAAATTAAAGTACGTTGCGATTTCTTCCATTTACCCAAATATGAAAACACTTTTCTTTTTCAAAGTATAACATCATATATAATAGGAAAAAAGCTTAAAGTACAATATTATAATTGGGTAAAGTTGCGTAATCCACAAATGAAATAAAGTACATTCTTTTACCTAGAATTTAGGCCTTTAAACATCATAAAATGTACCACAAATGGATAAAGCGGCTATTCCAAGTTTTAAAAAATCCGATTGAGATGTACTCTGTGAAGAGAAGACAGCTTCACATTCTCATTCTTTCTGGCCCATCTTATATTTGAAAGTTCCTTGTTTCTTATAGGTTAACCTGTAATAATAAAAGGTCATTGTTGATTACTGTAAAAAAGGTAATACGAAATGTCATAATATCAAGCAAGTGGTTGAAGATTTGACATGCACATATCATAGAGAATAGGGGCTCTTTGTATACCTCCAAACCCAGTGTAGGTTATCTATATTGCTCTATTTCTTATTAATGCTCATTTTCAACATAAGTTAAAAAAAACTCACTAGAAACATTTACGTGAAGTGCATATTATTTCCTTTTGTTATCTACAAAACATATAACCAAATTACCCCAATTTTAGGTAAATGTCGTAAGTAACACCATGTTGAGTGATTACTTTTGACCACAGAATGTATGATAAAATGAGACCGAACCAATATATCAATGTCATCCAAGCAGATCTGTAAAGATAATGAGCTTCAATAGCTTGTAAACCACATCAAAACAAATGCATTCAACCATATTTTTCGATGGAAATTTCTAATTGACAATGATAGAACTCAATATTTAACTTTATTAAAGAGTATTGCAGAGTCAACTATGATATTTTGTTCCCCGTGCTCCACTTTGGATGTTTCTCAGCGGGTCAGCCCCTAACAAAAACCATGATTCAAGTCAATAAATTAGCAAATTAATTAATGTATCAAATTATACCTGAAAGCACCTCCGGATACAATTAAGATTATATACCTCAAAGCATGTTCAGGGAAGCCTTTCATACACTAAAATCATGTCATTTATATCGTTTATGCTAAGAAAAAGAACCGATGAATAAATGAAAAGGATGTGTTTCCCTAACCAAATGAAGTTGAAAGCAAAACATAAGAATAGGAGGGGAGAGAAAGCTTTACGTTGTGAAAAGGAAGAAGAATGACAGGGCTTACCCAATAAACCTCTAATCGTTGATTTCTTCAGCGTTAGGTGATTAAAATTGGTAAGAAAGTCTCAAAAAAGAGGCAAAGATGAAACCGCCATTAGCAAAGAGGAAGAATAAGTAGATACGACAAAGCTTCCAATTTCAATCGATGTAATGATGAAATGGAACCCCACATCAATTTCAAATTGAACCCACACGTTTGATTAGGAAGTAGGAGTTGGCGAGTTAGTTGGTTCGACTAAAGATAGAGGTGGCAACCATCTATCAATTGGTATGAAGCAGGCAGGAGACACACCGAGGAGAAGGATTGGGGAAGCAGAGGTGGCGGGAGATGAATGATAAAGACACTATTCATCCCCATTGATAAATGTATAGGTTATTATATATATATACTAGGTACTTACTTTTTAAGACCGTGCTAAGCACGACCCATGAATATAGACGAAGATGATCCTTGTCAAAAGTACAATGTTATAATTGGGTGAATTTTTCATAGTCAAGTGTCCTAATAAGGAAAAAATGAAGAATGAAGTACGCTGCTATAACTAGGTAAAATGAAAATAGAATCCTATAAATCTATAATACACAAACAAATTGAAGTATATTGCTACTCGCGTTTGTCCAAAAATTAAACGGCAGGTATGGATAAAAAATGAACCGGTCCCGTAGTGGTAAGCGAAGGTATTAAACTGCACACTCCACTAAATTTACTCGCTTGTTTCCTGTTGATGACATGTGTCTTGGAAATAATTGTGGCAACGACAAAAGTGATGAATCCGAAACCCCTTGGCTGACCAGTTTGTCGATCTTCTCTCTTAATGGTCTCACCTGACAATTCAAAATTAAAGATAAATGAAAAAGACTGGTTTCTGATTCCATTAAAAAAGGCTAAACACAATGCTTCTTTTTTCAAATAAAAGAAACTATGTGTATTTGCATTAAATAAAAAATGTATTAGACCTATTGTGACAATTCAAATATTAAGTATTACTTTCATGCCAGAAAACTTGACGGTCTGCCTATTTTAGAAGACTTATATCTAGAGCCGACAAAAAACGATTTAACCTGTCAACTCGAACTCGAATCCAACCCAGTAGTTACCATGACAGATTAGGATTTTTAACCGATTAAAATGAATGTGTTAACACGCTTATTTAACTTACAATTGAAAATTTTACTCGTTTAAATATAAGTATTTATTTTTATACGTATTTAATTATTGATATTTTAATTATAATATATTTAACGAATAAAAAAATAAAACAACCTATTATAAAATATCCAATCAATATAAAAGTTATATAGAAATCAAAAGTTGAGCTGGGGAAAGCTAAAGTCGAGTTGTGTGGTAGGGTGAGCAAAAATACCGATGGTACCAAACTAAACCGACACCATAGTGGTAATTGGTACCGTAGGCATAGCCTATACTTCTGTTAAGTACTCGTACTTAATTTCGAGTTATTTCGGTTTCGGTACCGGTACCGGTTCGATCTGGTACAAGTACTTTTTCCCACTTCTAAGTTCAAATTAAGCTATTTTCCCAAGCCGGTACCATACCCTATAAATTGGTTCGCTACTCGATACCTAATTTTATGTCATTTCGGACTCGGTACTTTTGGTGCCGGTACCGATTTGGTCCAGTTTCGGTACCATGCTCACCCATATTGCGTGGAAAATAGAAAATGGACATTTTAATTGTATTTTCACACTTGATTTGTGTTTGTGGTTTTATTTCCTTTAAACTTGAAATTTTATTAAACTTTTTTTAATTTTATTTGAACAATTACTGAAGCCTGTAACCTATATAATTAAAATGGACTCTTATGTAAAAGGTATCTTTATTTATTGAAAGTGATTGTTGGTTAGCCCAAAAGCTAAGACTGAATTGAAACTATCTAACTTATATCACAAAATCATCTACAAAACTCAAAACTATCTAGATTGGTAGACATACAAGAGATTAGAAGGTAAAAAGGCACATGAATGTGCAATAGACCATCAATTTCCTAATTAAAACATTAAAATTTTACATGAAAACAATTCACACCTTCATTACAGTTCCATAAAAGAGAAAAGTAAGAGGTAAAGACTTACCGGTGATACCTAACACCATGCTGGACTGTGTAGCATCAATTCTAGCGTAACCAGCATCATACAGTGCACCATTGTTAGCAGGGTTAATTACGAAAAAAGCACTATATTTTGCCAAAAGTTCGGTTTAACCATCAATTTTTAAAAGATTTGGAAAAAACCACCAATTTTTGGTAAAAAATTTCATTGAAGCCATTATTACCGGTTATCGGTTCTTCCGGTTATAATGGTTAGACTAAAACTTTTTCTAAAATTTGGTGGTTTATTAGAACAAATGGAAAATTGATAGTTTAAGCAGAAAAAGTAATGAAATGTAGTGTTTTTTCCGTAATATAAATTAAAGTGTAAACATTATCTAGATCTAATTACGAAAAAAACACTATATTTTGCAAAAAATTCGAATTAACCACCAATTTTTAAGATTCGAAAAAACCACCATTTTTGGTAAAAAGTTTCATCGAAGCCACTGTTATCGGCTTCTTCAGGTCATAGTGGTCAGGTTGAATTTTTTTTCAAAAAATTAGTGGTTTTATTAGAACAAATGAAAAATTGATAGTTAAACCAGAAAAAGTGCAAAAATATAGTGCTTTTTTCGTAATTAACCTTGCTAACAATGGTGCACTGTTTGTTGCTGGTTACGCTAGAATTGATGCTACACAGTCCAGCATGGTGTTGGGTATCACCGGTAAGTCTTTACCTCTTACCACCACCCATCTGTTGCTGTATTGGAGCATGCACACCTACCATTTAACTAAGAGTCGATTGTCTTTCATATGTTGCAAGATGTCGGACTGTAAATCGCATCAATGTTCTTGTTACTGGTTATGGCAGTGGGGTGGGCTTGCCTTTCCATGAACACTACTAGGGCTGGCAAAAATGTACCGTGGAGAACCAACCAACACGGTACCAACCGTACCAATAAAGTTGGTAGCCAACATGTTTGGTAGCCAATATGTTTTGCTGGTAGTACCATGCCAATTAAGCAATCTTGGTACGGTAACGGTACAAAATTTTGAATACCACGGTTGTACCGTACCAACCTATATATATATATATATATATATATATATATATATATATATATATATATATATATATATATATATATATATATATATATATATATATATATATATATAGGGAGAGGTTAAAATGATAATGATAAAAAGGTTGAGAATGTGAGAATGATTCTGGACCAATGAAATCATAAGGGTATATTAGTACTTATATATTTTAATTAAATTATAACAAAATAACAATTAATATAACTTCCTAAAATTTAGGATTTTGATTGATAGTTACCTAAAATAAAGGAATTAATTAATTTTTTTATTCTATTAATTGAAGAAAAAAAATTATTTTTATTATTTGTTTTTCCAAATTTTGAAAATTTAATAATTTTTTCTTTTTTTTCACGGTTTCATTCATTCATGAATAGAAAAAATACAGTTTTATGATTTTGGTGATTTAATTTTTTTTGCAGTATTTTTATAGTGATTATAAAAAATTCTTTCGTAATCATCAATGAATAAAATATATATAAAAATGAACTTTTTGAGAATTTTTAAAAATTGTATTTGATATGAATGTGTTAATCACGAATGATTAGAATTAACGATAAATAATAAAATGAAGAAAGTACAATAAAAATACAATACAATTATAATCGTAACACAAATATAAAGGAAACGATACATTTGTAATCATTAATGAATAAAAGACAATGTAAAAGAAAAAAAACTAGTTTAGCTGTAATCACAAATGAATAAAACAAATATAAAAAATCCGATTCATTAGTAATCATTATGTTGCAGTCCCGATGATTATTCTTGCTTTGATTTTTGTTGTTGCTGCCATCACACCTAAAAGAAAGAGGGGCACTCGTAACACGTTACAACTAACATGTTAAGTAAAATTTTCTTACATACCTCATAGCAACAATCTTGTATTCTCATTAGCTGAAACTCGCATACTTCGGATCTCAACTCTTGAGTGTACTTCAACTACACTCACATATCTCAACTCTTATCTCATACTCATCTTATGCTCATACTCTTTTTCATTATCAGTTGGAATTTCGTTTCAACCGGAATGTCATCTCATCATCAGCTGAAAACTCATCATCAGCTGGGATCTCACCTCAATTAGTATCTCATCTCGTATTCAGTTGACGTCTCATTATCAATTGAGGTTCTTGTCTTCATCTAACTCAATATCTGTATTTACTCATAGAAAACAACAATAACAAATATAACATAAAAGTTATACTCAAATCATACACTAACATCAGTAGTAGTATCTTTTCCAAGCATGTGATAAGGGCTCTCTCCTCCTTCAGTTCAAGTCTAGGACTCTATACTCAAAGACCTAGTTTACTTAAACCATGCTCTGATACCAACTTGTAACGCCCGGTTTCTCATACGAAGTACACCCAAAAATTTTCAAACACTTATACATTAAAAATGGGTATACTTGCACTCAACCCAGGAAAAACAAGATGTTATCAAACATTAATTACACAAAAGGTCCTTACAATTTGACCAGGCATTACAAATAAACCTAACACAACTAAAGGACATGCTCTAAGTTGTCCATCTCTCTTTATCACATGCCTTCCCATATCACTGCTACAGATACCTGCAAAACAACAAAAAACTCAAGTGCAAGCTTATAAAGCTTAGTGAGTAATCTCAATTAACTTCCACAATCTTTCTCAATAAACACCGTCATCTTCCTCTCTTGCTATACTCATTAACAAGATCCTTCTTCTCTTAACTCGGAACCTACAAACATATTAGCTTTATAAACACTAGCTAACTGTTAGCAACATCAACTCAGTCATAAGTACCACAATCAATAATACTCGTAAACTCGGTTGCCATTTCACATATACTCATCTTTAACAATCTACCAAACTCAATAACCCTCATGGCGATACTATTCCACACGAAACTATATGATACAATCATATTAACAATTACTCTAATTATACAATCAATATGTAATTTTGACTCGGCCACTGTTACATACTTGTAACAGTTTACTCAATCAAAGGTTACAATAATAACCACAACATAGCACAAACATATGTGAATTCAATTACAACATTTCTCATTGTTATAATAATCATATATATGCATACTCTGCATAAAACAAGTGTAACTCTACTCAAGTACTAGAAAGTACTCACCTGATATCAACTTAGTATATAAAATTCCCAAGTTACACGTACCGGGCTCCTGTTCATTAGACTCGATTATATCACCACAGTATGAATCCATTCTCAAACTTCCACGATCATCTCAACGACATCTAACTCAAAAGATGTATAAATCATAAGCAGGAAAAAGGAGTACAAACGGGAAATATCACTCCATATTTACCGAAACCCCCAATTCTGCGGTTCTACTCATTCAACCGTAGAAACTCGATGATAATCTCACCAATAACTCTAAAGGTATCCACTAACAACCTACTAACATCATATATAACAATATATAGCAAAATCACAAAATCTAAAGTTAGGGCTTCAAAACCCCCAAAACGAAGAAATCACTCACCTTGATGATTTAGGAATCATGAACGTGTTTACGGGGTTAGATTGAAGTCTCCATACGTTTCCCCACGCATCCCCTGGATCAATTTGGTGGAAAATCTCATTAGGAAACTCTGGAATCAAATTTGGGGTGTTTTTCCCCGAAATGAGCATTTTCTGCACATTTAAAGGGTCTGCACGTGTAACACGGCCCGGGTTAATAGAACACGGCTCGTGTTAATCCTACTGTATGCTTTCTGAATTTGATCTGCAGGAAACACGGCCCGTGTTAGTAGAACACGGCCCGTGTCAGCTACTAAATGCCCAAAATAGTCCCTAACAATCCTTTATACGACCCGTGTGACTTGGACACAACCCGTGTACTCTATTTTGGCATTTTTAAGGCTCAAACTTCTTCGAAATGGATTTTTTAACCACTCAAATTCATACATCAACTTGACTAATCTTATTCCCACCAAGATTAGTACATAAGAAAGGTTTTAAATCTCTTCTCACTAATCAAACAACTCATAACTCAAAGGTAATAACTCTACTTACCTTAGTAAGCATCTTAAAATAAAAATAGGTCTTACATCTTAGCTTTAAAGTGTTATTATTTTTGGTTTCAATGAAAACATAATATACTCAGGAAAATTTCTAGAAAACACAATTTGAGCCCATTAAAATATTTGACTAAAAGCGCATAACACTTTTGAAATAGAATCAAACAAAAATCATAGAAAAACAAGTACACATTAAGAGGTATAGAAAAATGGAGCATAACCGGCTTACAAGAATTAAATAAAGATGGTTATGACCTTAGATGAGTGGAACTATTGTGGGCCCTTCTAGAGAATTTATTGATCGTACATGCGCTCAGAAATAGATCTGGTCTCATTGAAGATTATATAGGCATTACCAGACTTTGATGTATTGCTAGTTGCTAGGGTTGCCGCCGTTCCATTTTATACCGAAAGAATATTGGATACTAGTATTCATCTGCAAGTGTTGTGAATGGCGGCACAAAAGGAGACATGGAGGTGATATAGATCATCGCTGGTGGTCGAACATTTTGCCGGATAGGAGGTGTTGCATCGTAGAAGGTAAGATGCACTGGTAATGGTATAATACGGCTCCAACTATTAGCGTTTAGGTTAAAGTTGGGATATAGAGAGATTGGAGAGAGAAAGAGAGATTTTCGGATATGATAAAAATAGCCTAAATATTTATGACTATAATACCTTTATTTCTATTTAAAAGTTACATATTTATCTCAACAATTTCATAATTTACATAAATAGCTCGGATAATAATAACCATAGATGTAAATATTTAGAAGGCCGTGAATTGTTCTCACATTCTCAACCTTTTATATGTTCTCAATTTATCCTACCTCTATATATATATATATATATATATATATATATATATATATATATATATATATATATATATATATATATATATATATATATATATATATATATATATATATATATATATATATATATATATATATATATATATATATATATATCCTAATAAATAAGTAACTCAAAGCCACATGTCATCACCATATTCATTTTGCCACATGTCATTTTCTCATAATTTTAAATTTCTTAAAAAAACTAATTGGTTTGAAACGTTTCTAACTCCTTAATGATCGGTTTAATTATCATTCAATTTCAAAATTAATTGTTATCATTTAATTTCAAAATTAATTGTTTTTTAATATCAAATTATTTTTTTACTGTGTTGAATGATTTGGGAGACAATAGAGAAACAATTGACATCATAATATTTTGAAGAACGATTCTAATCATAATAGTGAATTTGGTTTTAGTACCGGTGACATTCTCATAATCAATTATATTTATCAAAATACAAAGTCGTAATAGTAAAAATCAAAAGCAAGATGTCACGATACATGAAAAAAATTCTTAAAATTATTAATGTCTATATATTCTTAATTAATATTTTTTTTGTATCATCCCGTGTAATACACGGGTTTTACAACTAGTATATATATATATATATATATATATATATATATATATATATATATATATATATATATATATATATATATATATATATATATATATATATATATATATATATATATATAGAGAGAGAGAGAGAGAGAGAAAGTTAGTATTAAATATATTTGGTAATTATTGTGTGAATGTAGGACCAATTTGTGGCCATTAGATTAAAAGAATGAAAGACTATGATTTAATGGTACACATTATTATCATGGGATGACATATACAATATAAATTGACATAATTAATTATAAAGGCAAATATGACATTTTAATAAGAGAGAGAAATTAAAATATTACCTACATATTAGGCAACTAAGTCAAATTAATTAATATAAATCAAATTAAATAAATTCTCAGATTTTATCAGAATTCGAATTTTCATTCAACACGTTCAAAACATTTTTTCCAGATCGTTATCATATATTTATTTCATTCTTAAAGAATACGGTTAGATTCAAAGAAATTTTTTTCCGTATTTTGGGTTAACTGTGTTTCATTCAAATTCTCAAAGGATTCTCAGAGAATTTGTACAGTACTTCTTAAAGAATGCATATATGGTGCATATTCTCAAAGAATGCATATATGGTGCATATGACAAATCTTGAAGAATGAATTAACCACGGAACCACCGTAACTTTCAATGGTCAATTAAAATGGCACATTCTCAAAGAATATTGAGTATATTCTCAAAGAATTTTAAGGAATGCAACAATAAACGTTTACAATCACTGTATATAATATTGCGCACATTTACACATGCAGTATGAATTGAAGTGTGAATTCTCAAAGAATAAGTTTGTGTTGGTCTGTACAGAACTATATTCTCTAAGAATACTAAACAAAATACAAACTAAACAATAATCAGACCCTACATTATTCTGTATTGTTCATCGTTTTATCACTTCTGTTCATCTTTGACCAGCCAACAGTACCTGCAACATTCTTGAACCATCAGTCCTCCTTTTTTCAGTCTTCATTCTTAAAGAATACTCGGTTTCAATATTTCATTCATAAAGAATACTCTTACCATATGTTGGTTCGAGTTTTCATTCTTGAAGAATATGGAAGCCTCTATTGTTCATCCCTGATGTGAAGGTCGACCTGATTAAGGAACCTGATGGAAATAATCTAACCTTGTTTTAAATGTGATTCATACATCAAGAAAAAAAATCAAACAAGCAATATTTGAAAGTCGAGAATAATACCTCTCCTGCTTTAACTGTGATTACATGAGGTGTAAATTCAACACGTGAAGAGGTGCTACGTCATTCAATGTGATACTCCCAAATTGTGGCATAGGAACAGAGGACCGTGCACTGTTTTCAGCAATAGCAAGCTTATTGATTCCATTGGTGATAGCTTCAGTAAAAGCAGAATTGACATATGTAGCATCAGGCGACCCATCTGTCTTGCTACTGCTTGATTTCTGAATCCACCTTTGGTCTGACCGGCCACCTTTTTTCTGGATATTAACAAACTAAATCAATTAATAGCAACGACGGAGAGGCTATGGAGGTGTGGTCGCCCCATCTAACTAATAGAGGTGTTCAAATTAAATCCAGTAATTTGCAGACAATAGTCCGATCATAGAGTAAGAACAAATATGTGAACACCAATAAATTGTCTTACAAAACCGGACCCCCAAATTAACAGAACCAATCACTCGCGAAAAACTAAGTAAACACATGGCTTGTTGACGAAATACCTGATTGCGCGGCATGATTGAATGGCAATCTGAGATGTTTGAGCCGATGATAAAGCGAGGGCGATGAATGAATTGGATAGAGAGAAAGCGATCGGAATCGGAAGTTTGGGGGAAGACGTGATGCAAGAACTAGGGCACGATGAAAGAGAAGGAGTGAAATGAAAATCAGAAAGAGAGAGATTAATATAGGATTAAATCATCAATCAATTACCAATAATCTAGGGATTAATATTATATAATAATTAATTTAATAATAATTTTCCAAAACTACCCCTATCAAATGATTGGTCCAGAATAAGTCCTACGATCACACAATTTTTACAAAATGTATTTGAACATATATATATATATATATATATATATATATATATATATATATATATATATATATATATATATATATATATATATATATATATATATATATATATATATATATATATATATGTCCATTCCAATACTCATTTTTTTATTTTTATTAGGAGTAATAACTAACAAGTCACATTCAGAAATTAATTACTAAAACAACACTTAATAATAATTTTTTTTCAAACAATAATAGATATTAAAATCAAACTAATTACACAAGTAACTCACAATTAAGCTACGATCAGTTAGGCAATCATTACTAAAAGGAAAGTTTTTGGTATATATCAATACCAACTTGTACCAACCAAACTTGTTGGTAGCCAAATATGTTGGTACCAATTATACTTGGTATGGTACTGGTAATCAAAACTTTGTACCATTTATAATTGGTACGGTACATGGTATACGGTACCGTACCAAGTATAATTGGTACGTTATACGGTATCGTACCAAGTATAATTTGTACGGTACTTGTAATCAAAATTTTCGCCTGCCACGTAGGATGCCTACGAAATTCATTTTCTATGCCTCTACTGTGTAGTGGATGCCTATGAAACTTTTTTTTTCTTTTTAATTTTTTTAAATTGTCACATTTAATTTTAAAATAAACAAAACTAAAATTAAAACATTTCATTTCAAATAAAAAGTTAACATTCGATGACATAAAAAAACGACAAATACAACGGAAAATTTTAAAACCTACAAATTTAAAAAAACGACACACGAAACGGAAAATTTTAAACCTACGAAATTTAAAAAACGACACATCCATTGCAAACCCGCTTCACTTCCATCCTACAAATTATATTTTTTCTTGATATTCCGCTTCACTTCCATCGCCGCTTCATACATGTCACCCGACAAATGGCTAACGTCGGCAAAAAACAATTTCATGTCGTCGTTATCATCGTTGAGATCCACTCCTACATGCGCGTCGGATGTATCGTGATACGACCCGCTTTCGTCGATTTTGCTTCGTTTGTTCGTTTTCTTATTACCACCCTTCTATTTTTCTTTATCTTTCACAATGTTCCAAACGTGCAAATATATGAACGGTTTCAACATATCATTTTGGAACACGTAGCTAGCACGTTCCAAAATCGTCGCGTTGCTAGCCCCGCTAGCCCATTGCGCCTTCAAATTTACGACGAGCCCGTTGAAGTGCAACACCTCCTTGTTTATTGACAACGCCTATCAATATCAAGTATTTTAGTCGTTGTTAGGCCTTGTTCTTGGTGAAATTATATCATAGTTGTATTGATATTTCTCACTTTTGTGCTAGTGCTTGTGTGTGACATCGCAGCGGTCGTCATGCGGTCAAAAATAAGAAAAACCTAACACACTCACTTAGTACAATGGAAGTCAGGGTCGATCCGCAGGAGTTACGTGGTCAAGTCAGGTGGTAGATTACCAACTATAGTGTCACGCTATAGTCAGAGGACTTAGTTTCTATGCTTTTGACTACTAATCCCAGAAAACCTAAACTGAAGCAATTCCAACCAAACATAAACTTAAACTAAACTTCAAACAAACCTAGTCACTTACTGAAATCAGGAGTACATCTCTAATTCAGAAGCAAACAAAGGAAAACAATTAAACATAAACCAAGGTATAAACTAAACCAATAACTAAGGACCAACTGAACAGTCACTGGCTAAAGTTCAAACCTAGAAAGCTAACCTAGTTGGCTACTGAAATCAGCAAAAGAAAACAGTCCAAACAAGGTCATACAAACATCCAAACACCAAACACACATGTACAATCCAACAATAAGCATAAAACACCGAAAAACCAATATTTAACACAACTGAATGATTCTTATTAACCAAAACGAATTCCAATGGTTCAAAACAGTAACCAATACTGAAAAACAGAAGCTAACAATGCTCAATGTCAGTGGTTGTCACTCCCAAAGACACTAGCCACTAATGCTAACTACTAAGCTAAAAGAAATTAAACATAAAAACGTGAGATACCAAAAAGGTAGTTGCTGAAACGAATTCTTGGAGTCAAAGAGCCTTCACGGTCGATTTTTCACCAGGGTTTTGCTCGGGTTTTCGGCTGAAAACACCTCTATTTATAGTTGCAAATTTTACGCAGCCGCGCCGCGCAATTATGGATCCCGCGTCGCGCGTAGGGGTTTATCCCCGTTTCTTCGGAATTTGAATGTATTCCACCGCCTTAGGTCCACGTCGCGCCTTCTTGATTTCCGTGGCGCGCGTACGTATTTTCTGATTTTGCCTTCTTCTTCAAACTTCCTCCAATTTGCACTCTTTTGGTCCCTGTTTTCGTTATTTTCTTCTAAACAAGTACTGGCACAAAAAGTGAGAATACCACGATATATATGATATAATTTCACTAAGAATAGGGCTCAACAACGACTAAAATATGTAATATCACTAGGCGTTATCAAACACCCCACACTTGTGCCTTGCTTGTCTCCAAGCAAGAGAGTTTTTTAATAAATTCTAACTAAGACTCAAAAATTTTTTACTGTGTTCAGTTTCAAAGTTTATTGCCTTATGAGTTAGAGTGAAATAGTTCATGAAAACCTAATCAGAGTGTTCTTTGGAATTCATGGCTTTCTAGAGAACCCTTGATTACAAATTTTCTGTCCACAATGAAGTGTACTTGCTCATTCAGATTCTAATGGCCATTAAGGAATTGTCCATGACTTTCGATGCTGTCCGTGTAACGAGCTTTCAAAAATACCATCCCAGACCAGACGATCTTAGGTGGTAAGGTGCATAAATGCCTCTTCGAGGCCACCCTTTTTGGACCTACCCGCTCGAACAACAAAGGCCACACATTGACATTTCCTTCCTAAATTCCAATCCTAAAACACTCTAATCGTCTAACTCCTAAAACTCAACTTGTTGATTAAACTACTAGCATGATAACAACTACATAGTATCTCTTGAAAAATACTAGTGCTATAAACAATCACAAACCATTCGTTTCAAACTTACAATTTATTAAAAAAATTGAAAAAGTTGCTGAAAATTTGAAAATTCGGTCATTTCTGCAAAAATTTCAAAAAAATACTCTTTCGACCGTCCACACCCCACACTTAAACCCGTACAACGTCCCCGTTGTATAAAATTTATTTAGAACAACGGAGAAAGAGTTACCCCTTTGGACGGTAGATTGCTTGGTTGGTACTTGGTATCACAGGTACAAATTCGAATAAAAAGGGTCCTCAATTTCGCATTCTGGAGTTACAGCGCAACAGTAAACACGCCGGTGGTCAAAACAAGTGGAAGGGCAGGGTGACCCCACACTTGTCTACGACAACTCCTTCCTATTTTTGGTATAACATGCATGACTCAACAAAAACATCAGATGCAAACATAACAAATAAAATATGAACAAGCAAAAGATAAAAGTGTGTCATAGGTACAGTACATATATTCCAAAAAAATGAAAGAGAAAAAAAATACATCAAGTGCCACCTGGTGGCCTGGAAGGTCCTGCCTCATGGTCATGGGCTCTGGCTGGGAATGGTCGGGGGCGCTGTCCCTACTGTCTGGCTAACTCCAAAAGTACCTCCCCGATCCATTCCAGCTGGTCCTCCATCCTGGCGACTCGATCCTGCAGTCGCCTCATCTCTGTTACCTCCTCCTGCTGCTGTGGTGGCGCTGGATCTGCTGGAGCTGCCTGCCTCCTGCGTCTCCTACCTGGCTGAGCGTAAGCTGGCAGGGGGTCCTGGGCGGCCTCGGTCGCTGCCCTCACAAACTGGCCCGGGCGCTGTTGCTCAATCAGCCCCATCTTCTCCAAGGCTCACGCTATAGTACGAACTGGAGGAAGAGCGGTCAAAGATGCCACAACCGGGGCAGTGAGAATCCGGTACGAGCGGGCTAATCGGGTGATGAAATACCCACGGCCCAGGGGACTACTGGCAGATGCACCCGTCGCACGGGTGGACAGTGCGATAGCTAGGGCGAACGGGAGGTGAAGGAACCTAGAGGGGTCAAGGAGGACCCAGAGATACGTCATGTCCTCGCCGGACACCTTCTCGCCCCCTTCCCGCTGCATGATGGAGGTGGCGACGATGCGGTGCATGAGTCGGTGAATTGGGTCGTGAAGATGACTCTCTCTGGATGTCCCCGCCTCATAGAATACATTGGACAATGGTGTCCAAACCTCCATGTTGGCAGCCCTCTAGGGTTGCCCCTGAATGCACGCACCCATGAACTGCGTGTAGTGGCGGTGCTGGAGGTCCGCCTCTGTGTAGATGCCGGTGCGCCTCCTAAACTCCCAGAGGTTGCACTCCCTGTGCACACCCCCCAGTCTAAACCGCACGAGCCTGGAACTGGGCTCTGTCGACCTTGGTGAAAAACGAACAGTAGATAGGAACTCCAAGAGAAGCTCGGTATAGACTGTATCCTCCTCGTTGGCCATGAGCCTGTCCCAACCCCGACATGTGAATTTGGCCTCTCCATCGACCCATGTGCGGTGCAAAAATAGCTCGATCTCGCCCCAAAGCCCGGCGTCTCGTAGAATGTCTCTATCGATGACTGTCGCCTCGAGAACCCGGCGACTGATGAGGGCGTCTCTCCGTAATCGGTACTCCACTAAGCTGGCTGGCCACTCAGGAAACTGAAGGAACTGGTGATCTAATCTGAACGACATCTACACAAAAGGAAAAAATTTTGCAAATTAAATCCTTTTCTTCCCCACCGCACCACGGCACGGCCCAAGAACCAGGGCGCGGCGCGGCGAGCGGCTGTTTCCAAAATCCAAACCCAAATCAATTTTTAACCTGTTTAAACTCAATCCAACTATACCACAATGTAGCCTAGGTGCCGACTAACTCATCTAGGGTGTCTATTTGGCAAAATAAACACCCTATGAGTCAGCATTAGCGATTTCTAAGTTTTGAAGTTTTTGGAGAAATCAACCAAATTAACCCCCTAATCACTAGTTTTAACAAGTAATAGCTAGTTAGAAAGATGTACCGTAGTAGTAGGAATGAAATGAGCAAGAAAAAACACGAGAAATTTTTGTTGATCAGAGCTCCGAGGCGTGGTGTGTGTGAATAGCGTCGCGGGTTACATTTTTATCGAAGAATTCCGACCGATCGATTCCCGCGTCGCGCAAATGCACAAGCCGCGGCACGCGTGTCACCAAATCAACCCCTGCGCATCGGGTTGGTTTACGATCCCGCGTCGCGCATATGAGCAAACTGCGGCGCGGTCATTAAAATTTTCAAATTCTTCACACAACCCCACACTTGCCTTAGACCACTAGTACCTGCAATTAATGATGATATTTTTCCTAATTACTTCTAAGAAATACAAAACCTATTCTATGACACGATGGGTTGCCTCCCAACAAGCGCTAAGTTTAACGTCTTCAGCCAGACGTGTTGTTCCTTCTACAGCTACGGTGGATGGTACGCCATGTGTTGCTGCTGCATTTCAGTCACCACCGTCCCTTTGTTGACCCACTGCTCCTCAAACTTCCCTGGGTCGAATGGCTTGCCGATCCTTCTGCTGCTGCCCGGTAGCTGCCTTCTGATTAATTCCCGTGAATGCTTGGAGGTAGCTTTGAACCTCCAAGCTCAGTCCTTCCTTCTGAATCTCTTCAAAGTCAAAGGCTTGACATGAAGTGTGCCCAATGCCGCTTCCAGTAGTTGTTCCACACCTCGTTTGCTAGTGTCTCGCATGCTATATTCAGGTTGCAATTTTGGCTTGCAGTACCAATAAAAATTTTCCAATCGAATGGAATCGGAACGCAACATGTCAGGATGCTTCCATATGTCCTCATCGATGATATTGATTACATCTAATTTTCCATTCATGAACGGATCATGAGTGGCTATAAAATCATATTTATTATTTTCAAAAACCAACTAGTCAGCATTATCCTCTTGATCATCGTCCAACAGGTGGATCTGGACCAAAAGTGACCGACTGGTTTCATCTGGTGGTGGTATAAAGTCACCCATCACCAGATCCTTACTTTCAAATTTCTCAAAATTTTCAAAAATTACAGGGTCGGGGGTAATATTGTCATCTATACCCCCTTCCTCAAAGACATTGGTAATTTCAACAATTTCAGGACTTATTGGGCTGGGATCTGTACTGTCACTTACAGCCCCCTCCACAATATCCTCATCAACCAAATTGTCTGGTGATGGTATGGATTTACCCAACACTAGATCAACATTACTAATACTTTCAAAAACATCAAAAACTTCAAAGGTTGCTGAGTCAGAGGTAGCATTGTCACCTACAACCTCTTCCTCAACAACCGTTTCGACCATCTCAATGGTCTCTTAACTTTCCCAAGGTGTGTGCCCTTCCATCACATATTCAGGTGATGTAGGCTCACACACCATATCATTGGTATAAAAATTGCTCGCCTCAGGTTCTGGCGAGTGTGATGAACATTTCCAACTTTCCTCTAACTGATCTAAAGAAGCTTGCAATCTTACAAGAGCACCAGCCTGGTCCTTCTGCTCTTGGTGAGTGTTATACATGAGTACCTAAAGTCGGGCCCAAGTTGTAGAAATTTCAGACTGAGATGACTCCTCGGTCCACCATCCATTGTCATCGGATGATCCGTTGTAGCAATCATCCTCGTAATAGGTGTCGGCCGGATTTTCATAATACTCATACTGATCCGGGTACATGTAATCGCCTATTATGAAGATGTACACATACCATAAATCAAAAAACTAGAATCAAACATCAAAAATCAGAAGCTAAGTCCTACAAAGCACCTAATCTCAAGCTCACAACTCCCCGACAACGGCGCCAAAATTTGACATTGCAGCGGTCGTCATGCGGTAAAAAATAAGAAAAACCTAATACACTCACTTAGTACAGTGGAATTCAGGGTCGATCCGTAGGAGTTACGTGGTCAAGTCAGGTGATTGATTACCAACTATAGTGTCATGCTATAGTCAGAGGACTTAGTTCCTATGCTTTTGACTACTAATCCCAGAAAACCTAAACTGAAGCAATTCCAACCAAACATAAACTTAAACTAAACTTCAAACAAACCTAGTGACTTACTGAAATCAGAAGTACATCTCTAATTCAGAAGCAAACACAGGCAAACAATTAAACATAAACCAATGTATAAACTAAACCAATAACTAAGGTCCAACTGAACAGTCACTGGCTAAAGTTCAAACCTAGAAAGCTAACCTAGTTGGCTACTGAAATCAGCAAAGGAAAACAGTCCAAACAAGGTCATACAAACATCCAAACACCAAACACACATGCACAATCCAACAATAAGCATAAAACACCAAAAAACCAATATTTAACACAACTGAATGATTCTTATCAACCAAAACGAATTCCAATGGTTCAAAACAGTAACCTATTGGATTAGGTGTCTAAGCCATGACTTTATATTTATATTTCTCTTGTTAATTGAAGCAAAGTCCATTTGGGTTGCCCTCATAGCTGGAGGTTAGGATAGAGTTCAGTAGAGTTAAAGGTTGATTTATTAATTGTGTAATAAATCAATAGAATTAATTAAATGGTTTATTAATATATTTAAGTGTTAATATATTAATTAGAAACTATAATAATTAATTAAGATTTAATCTAGAATTAATTTGATTTAATTTAGTGATTAAATTAATTAATTAAAAGTGCAGGGACTGGTTTGTATTTATTCAATAGTTGAATAACTGGAAAGCCAGTAGCCAGGGGCTTAAGTTGGCGAAATTATGAGTGGATACACTCATATTTCGAAACCCTAATTAGGGTTATGGAAACCCTTGTCCAAATGGTTAACAGGCTTGCCTATTAAGGAGGCTCCTTAGGGTTTCAGCTGTAACCCTTGGAGGCTATAAAAGAAGGCACCTGGCCACCCTACAACCTGCGCCACTTTCACCAGACAAACTCTGCTGGACTGTCTTCTCCATTGCTGTGGGTATGACGTGCATCTGAGGCAGGATATTTTTGCTGCTAGCTTCAAGAATAAGATTCAAAGGTTGGTTCTTCTGATTTAAACTTTAGAATTAATTGTTGGCCTTTAGGTTTTATTTTATTATCTTCATAGAAGAAAACATAGATCTTTCTAGGGTTGCATGTGAACCATAGGTATTTTGTGTTCATTGTTTGCTAGAAAACCCTTCAGTGGTATCAGAGCTATGGCTTGTTTTCTTGTGAATTTGATGTAATTTGTTTGCTTGTTGGTTGGGTGTTTTGCAAAAATTGACCCTCCATGAGGCCATACACGAAATTGGTGGCTAGGGTTTTGAAAACCCTAGCCTCCTCCCTTGCCTTTTTCGATTTTGCTATGCTTGGTAAGTAGGTTTCTTATTTTTGGTAATTGAGATCTATTAATAAATGGAAACCCTAATCCCATTGCTTGCCTTTTTCGAAAATTAGGGGATTAGATAGGATTAAATTAATTTGATTAATTTGTGATGCCTATCTAGATTTAATTTATTTAATTAATTGTTTTAATTAAAAGATAAATTAAATCAGCTTAAGGAATTAATTTAAATTTTTGAAAAATAGTTTAAAATTTGCGAAAATTATGAGATAATTAATTCTAAAATATTTTAATAAGATTAAAATATATCTTATATATTTATGATTAAAAGTTAATTATTTATATATAAGAAAATTGGTTAGTCTTACCGCAAGTAGGCCTCATTCACAAAACTGTCCTATAAAGAGGGTATAAGGCGACTGACTATAAAATGTTAGTCTAATGGGTATCTACTCTTACCCACCGCTCTCCTGGTCAGTCGAGTGTCGTTAGCCGAACGGGTTTGATAGAACCGCTAAGCCTCTTAAAAGTATAATGCTATAATTGAAAGTACTAGAACTTTGAACAAAACCCAATCTAGTTACTTTAGGATAAAAATGTGAATTGGTGCTAATCCATGGAATTGCACATTGCACTTTGTGGAACGTTGGCGGAGCGTGTGTGGTTTACCGGCACGCCAACTGGGGTCCACAAAGATTTGCAATGGGTTTCTCGATTTTGTCATTATTAACGGAGCGTGTGTGGTTAACCGGCACGTTAATTAGAGATGACAATTGACTTCGAGAGTACCGAGCATATTTGCATGGTTATTCACACCCGGTTTGTGATCCTCGGCATCCCAGTCACAAACAGTGGGGCACATCCGAGACTAAACATGCCATTGAACAGTTCAATGTGTCTCAACAGATCTAGGAATTTCATAAGATGAAATTGATAAGTGTATTATCTACCTTAATGACCAGTATGTTGTGATTACGGCATCCCTCTTCACACCATAGTTGGGGCATTTTGGGTCCTAGCCTTAATAAATAATATATTGGGTAATTATTTAAAAGGATTAATTAAACTAATAAAATTCTGTTTATTGTAGATGTCCGAACCAAGTGTCTATTCTCCTCCCTCTCCTCCTTCACCCATTTCTGAGAGCATCAGAAAGCACCTGCTAAATATGGAAAGGCTGACTGGCCTTAACTGTAAAGAATGGCTTCGCAACTGGAGAATGGTTCTCGTCATTGCGGGCAAGCTTCATCTCACCGAGTATCCGATCCCGGTTCCACCAAAACAAGTCATCATAAAGAGCCTTTATGATAAGCACGACTTAATAGTTGATGAATCCGAAGGGATTCGTGACCTCATGCTATTGACCATTGACCCCGAGTTCCGCAAGGATTTTGAATCCTTAGGGCTATATGAGTTAATGCAATCGGTTGAGGAAAGGTTCCGAAAACCGGTTGAAGAGGAACGAGCTAGCATCTTCAAAATACTTGCAGAGTGTAAGTTAAAAGAAGGAAGTAGCATCAATTCGCATGTTCTTCAGATTGAAGCGTACATAGGCGAATTGTACAAACTTGGTTATTCCATGAGTCAGGAGTCGAGTGTTAACACTCTACTCGCTTCACTGACTAGTAAGTACGATCTGTTCATTCAGACGTATAGAAAGGAAGACCAGAAAAAGACCTTAATGGAAATGCATCCACTGTTGACTTTGTACGAGTCACTCTTGGAAAGGCATAGCTCCAATGGTTCAGCTACTTCTGGATTAAGTCCAGTGGAAAGACACAGCAGGAAACGATCCAGATCGTCTAGATATGTCTTAAGCTAGGAATCCACAGAATCGGATACAGTCGCGGAAAGATTGAAAGACGCTCCAAAGTCAAACTCTTTTGAAAGCTCAGGTATATCTAAAAATCTCAAAACTCCTGTTCCATAATTCCTTGATGCATAATGTGATAGTCACATTTTGGTTTGCATGCAGGGAATCAGTAAGGTACGGGACTCTGGCGCATAGGAGCATATTTGGATTGGATCTCCAGCTCATGCAGTTTTGAAGTTTAGCTAGATATTAAATCATGTTATTATCTTTTAGATGCGTGTGACATTGTCTATCATACAGTACATTGTTCAAGGATTTTGTTTTTTAATAAAATTGTCGTTTAATTTCTTTTAACATCTATTGTTTGAAATTATCCTTGAAATGTTGTATGATCCTATTGAATGCATTATTGATGATAACTTGAATATTGAATGCATCCAAAGTGTTTGGATCTTAGGAATTGTGTCCTTATGATTGTTAAAGTGAATATTATAAGAATCAATTTAACCAAAGGTCCAGTTGAACAGGACTTTGGAATCATTTGACTTAGAGTCACATGATGAATTGAGTTCTTAATGTGTTAAGAAATGAATAAACCAAAGATCCAGTTGGACAGGACTTTGGAATCATTTGACTTAGAGTCAGATGATGATTAAGTTCTTTATAAAGCACATGTGGCAAGAAATGAATCACCCAAAGATCCAAAGGATAGGATTTTGGAATTAGTTGACTTAGAGTCAACTAAAGATTGCAAGTCTTGAACAGAATTAACAAAGTCATAAGTTTACATAGAGATATAAAAGAGATTGAGATTAGAAGCAACGACACATCAGTTGCTGTGTATTGCTCGAATCTCCGAATAGAACACAATTGTTTGTACCTCACAATATTTGTCAGTCGGCATGACGAATATGACCTCGCTTATCAGAATAAGCGATTGGATTGAATCTTTGAACAGTTCAAGGACTTCAAAGGAAGTACAAGACCCACAGAACCTGAGTGACAACATAAACTGGGAAAATGTTTCACAGTTTATTTCCTTCCAAGAACATTTATAGTTGTAATGTGTCTTAGGGAAGATGATGGAGCATTGGTCGAAACAGTTCGATCCTCGATGTATGAGATACATTGCCAATTAGTTTCCCGTAAATTAAACATTAAACCAGTCAGACCATATAGACCATATTCCAACCACATCCTTCGACTAAGTAGGTTTTACAGACACTGTCTGAAATGTAAAGCTGGGATTATCCCACTTGTACATTAAAGGTCCAGGGTCTTGTAGTGTTCGTCCGAACCTCATGACTGGCCTGAACCTAATCAGAAATGTCATTTCACTGGCTATCCCGCTGTACCTGGAAAAGAAAGAGCTATTTTAAAGAACTCATGTTCTAAGGAAACAGTAGGAGTTGGGACAGTCCTGAATGAGTTTAGGATTAGCCAAGTGAAATAACCTTTAGTCATTACTAGGCTTAGAGCAGAAATCATATTTTTGTTTTTAATACTGACATAGTCTTCTCTTGACCAGTAGCATTGATCACCGTCATAAGTAATTATGATCGGGGTGACATACCGAATAGTGGTAAAACACTATAGTTGGTACGGATTTTCAATCCGACTACTTGGAGGCATTGGTGAGCCCGGTTGCTGCCAATTAAGAGAACCTTAGGACGAGATACAGTCTATGTAACAGTTTGATTGATTTTACAACTGGTCTTAAAACCAGTGGGAGTAATCATCAAAAGAAACCAACATGGACAGAAACGTACCTTCAGAACATCTGGTTGAGTGAGACGATACTCAGAGTCAAGTAATTGACTCCGAGAGAAGCACTCTCAATAGAAGATGAAATCTGAAAAGATACTGCATAATGTAAGTCGTTAGTGGAGCGCGTGTGGATCACCGACACACTAATGGGGACTCACAAAGAGTATGCCAGTATAAAGGTACGTGGGCCCGGGATTTCCCCGCGGGCATCTCGCAAGAAAGGATATTCAGATTCTCAAAATATGCCAAAGGATTGGATTTTGAAAAGGGGCTGAAAGATATCCATTAAGATGTCAAAAAGGTTTGGATTCTCAAAATATACCAAAAGCCCTGGATTTTGTGAATAGTCCATAACCGTGTCAAAGCCAGTGGGAGTATTGCTGTTATCTATCTCAATATGTGTGTTGCATACTGTTTCTAGGAAACGTCTCTTTTCATTACAAAGTGTAATGACTTGGTGTTAAGAGACGGATCGCTATGAAAAACTTAATAAAGATACGGCATGCTCGAGTGGTTATAAACGTCTATGAGATAGATCGAAACTCTGCCAAGATGATCTTGATGAGACTCAAGATGCATAGCTCAGGAAAGGAGTTTCCTATCATTGCAAAGTGTAATGATTTGGCATATAAAGAAGGTGCAGCATACTCACATAATCCATAGACATCTATCAGATAGATGTTGTCATCAGTATTGAACTAGCCATAGTAAGCATGATCTTGATAAGATTCAAGATGCATGAGAAAAGTCTCCGAAAGGATATAGTTATTAAAGGTCATGACACAAGGATTACGAGTAATCCTAAGATTCCAAAAGGGTTTGGAATAGGACTGGATCGAATCCAACAAGTTTCTTGGATCGATCAGAAGTGTCATGAACATGTCTTGATGACTTAATGCTTAGAGCATACTGAGTCAGATTCAGGATATGACCTGGCTGGGAATACTTAATGGATTTTGTGCCTACATGAGAAATCATTGAAAAATGATTAGGGGTGAATGTTGATAACAATTTGAAAAGAGTTTTAAAATAAGGACTTAATGGTTAAAGAATTTCGTTGGCATTCCGATGGAGCGCGTGTGGCTCACCGGTACATCGTAACACCTCGAAATAGTCTTAGGGTGCAAATATCCCGAGAACCATGGTACATAGAATGGAGTTGTTAGTGAGAATGACGGTATGACCAAAATTGAAATATCATCGGAAGGATATCCGATCGGATAAAGTGTATAAATGTATAACATTTGAATACATAGAAAGAGTGAAAGGTCAAGTAGACATAGGTACATAACACGAATTAAATAGTTTAAAAGGAATCTAGAAACCGATAATAGTTTATGTAAAATCAGAGTTGGTGATTACCTCGTGGAGACTTGGTAATTAGACAATAGTAGCCACCAGTCAGATTTTAAGTTTCGTTTTTGCATGTTTCACTTCCCGAATAATTTGATTATTCAAAAGGTCCACAGTCGCTCATACTTTTCGGGAGTAAGTATGAATGAAGACTGTCGTGAATTGGTTTGTAGATTGTCTAAGGAGTTAGACATTGCAGTAAGACTGCTACAACATTCATGAGTACTTAGAAATAGAGATTTGAGTATTGGATAAACCCACGCTCAACTGATTGCTTCATGGATTACATCACGAGCAATGTTGAGACGATAATATTGTATGATCTTGAAGCAGAGACATATGAGTTGAAATTTACGAGTCGGTTGTGTATTGATAATGCGAAAACGCATCGGTAACTCGATGTTACAAACGCATTCTTGTGTACGATTTGATAAGTAAAAGACACAACCATATGAGTCAAAGCTTATTCGTTCCTTGACCCTGATGGGAAACAGATATCTGTAGGCCTCTCGATGATTTTGAATTTGACTTAAGTGCTGGCCAGCCTGGACTAAATTGATGAGTTCAATTAGAAATCCGAAAGTCACAAGCAGAATCGGAAATCGGGAAACAGAGTATCGGACAGAGATTGATCTCAATCCATGTCTCGTGTCTGAAAATATCTTGTTGGACGAAGGATCATATGATCACTTATCTTTGGACGGAACTGACTAGGTCAGAGTTCGGCAGCAGTTTCTAGGAAGCTGCAGGTTGTTTATTAATCAGAAGATAAATTAAAGTCATAGACTTATCCAAGTGGGAGACTGTTGGATTAGGTGTCTAAGCCATGACTTTATATTTATATTTCTCTTGTTAATTGAAGCAAAGTCCATTTGGGTTGCCCTCATAGCTGGAGGTCAGGATAGAGTTCAGTAGAGTTAAAGGTTGATTTATTAATTGTGTAATAAATCAATAGAATTAATTAAATGGTTTATTAATATATTTAAGTGTTAATATATTAATTAGAAACTATAATAATTAATTAAGATTTAATCTAGAATTAATTTGATTTAATTTAGTGATTAAATTAATTAATTAAAAGTGCAGGGACTGGTTTGTATTTATTCAATAGTTGAATAACTGGCAAGCCAGTAGCCAGGGGCTTAAGTTGGCGAAATTATGAGTGGATACACTCATATTTCGAAACCCTAATTAGGGTTATGGAAAGCCTTGTCCAAATGGTTAACAGGCTTGCCCATTAAGGAGGCTCCTTAGGGTTTCAGCTGTAACCACTACTAGAAAAAAGGCCTTTAATGACACGCATTGCGTGTCATAAAAGGGTACAGATGACACGCAAATGTATGTCAAGGAAGCCCCTGTCATAAATGATAGATGACACACATTTGTGTGTCGTAAAATTTACGACATACATTAATGACACACGTTTATGACTTACAATGTAAGTCATAAATTTTTTTTAAACAAATTATATATATATATATATATATATATATATATATTAGATTATACAAAAATTAAATCACACTAAATTTATTTTCTTATAATATAGAATATCATTAATACAAAATTACAAATACAATGTAAGTCATAAATTTTTTTTAAACAAATTATATATATATATATATATATATATATATATATATATATATATATATATATATATATATATATATATATATATATATATATATATATATATATATATATATATATATATATATATATATATATATATATATATATATATATATTAGATTATACAAAAATTAAATCACACTAAATTTATTTTCTTATAATATAGAATATCATTAATACAAAATTACAAATACAATTATTTGTTTCCTAAATTTATCCCTGAATTTATACCAACACTGTAAGATAAAGCACCAAAACAGTTGGTGAAACATCAAGAAATATAAAAACACATTCATTGATCATTGTTTTCTATATTTGTCCCTGAAATTAAAAGCACCATCAGATCCACAATATGCGAATGTGTGTTGGTCCTGAAAAGAAAACAACCCGTTAAAAAATTTTTATTATCATTCAACTATACTTTGATGCATTAGCCCTTCCTGCTATGCTTGATCTACCATCACCCAAGTTACTCGATACCTATTTAGATGATCCCTGAAATTAACATGAAACACTTAATTACATGAACATCTAATATGGACAATTACATATAATAACCAAGCAATTTTAACTGCTTTCTAGCTTTTTACTATGTGGGAGGTCAGGAAACAATATCCAATTTCCCAAAGTTGTAAGGGACTAAAGGGAAATTGAAAAATAAGCAAATTGTGAAGTTAACAATAAGCATATCAAATACCAGTTACAACATACCGCACAAAAAAATGAAAAAAGGGCATAGACGTAGCCAATCCATGAAGGATCACCCCATTGCAAAGACTGCAAAAAGATGAATCATATCAATATGGTGACCTTAAACTTTTCACAAGTAAATGAAGTTTTTGATCTAAATCTTTGTTCTGTAAACTAGTACAAATGTCAAACTGTATATTACCCAATAGAAAAAAAATATTACTTGCCTATTGGAGATTGTTAACTAGTCCCACAAATTGTATATACCTATGAAGTCATTACTTTGAAAAGGCCTCCAAACTAGAGAACCTATAGAGGACAACCAACATCCAATAGTTAAGTGATAGAAATAATTCACGAACTGCAATTTTTAGAGTAACTTAAAACTTGAGAATTTCATGTTACAGATGAAAGGTCAAGGAAAAATCTTTACATTTTGACAGATCTCAAAGCAGACCCTAAAAGTAAAATAAAAGGAACAATCAGCATAATCTGAAAAAATGACATGTAAAGCTCAGCATTCGCTCACCTCTTCAAAGTTGTTCGAAATGTACTTCGCTAAAGCCAATCTATTTCAGATGAATTGGCTTGAGAACTCAAATCAAAATATCGAAGAATGATTATGATTCATCATTTTCTGCATCTTAATTCAATCAGCCCCTAACTTGGTTATTAATGCTTTAGGAAACAATACCAACATCATTCCATCAATGGTAATGCAATTTCTGTAATCCATTCAACGATACTCAAGAAATTTCAAAAATCCCAAACTAGGGTTCGTAACATACCTTCAATAACATGTCGACTATGTAGAAATCCAAACTTCTAGACCACTTCAAGCATCAATCGGTTTAGAAGTAGTCCTCCTGACCACCGTCGACCACCACACCGCCGCCAAAGGAGACATTGCTGCCGTCCTTAATCCCCAACAACGCTCTTTCCATTCTTCATGGCTGCTTCTCTCGAACTCTCGTCATCTATGCCCCTCTCTCGCAGTCCTTACTCTTCCGATTCAACAAATTACACACACAAACACATGCAATCAGTGTGGGTGTGTGTTTCTGTTTCATTCTTCCCATTTTCCTTCCTCTCTTTTTTCTGATACGCATTCCAAAAGTATGCACATAGGAAATCGAAATCAGCCCTTGACCAAATCTGATTTTGACCCACAGTCGGAAGACTACGTAGGATCGATGGTGCTCCGACAACGCCGATCTGAGGAACCGGGGATAATCACTTCACGTATGGGAGTTGAAGAGAAGGGAGGTGGGGAAGATCAATTTACGTAAAAGGTTAGAACTGAGAAACCCTAGATATCGATCGGGTTGGGAACGATGTGAGGAGGCGAGGATGACACGCTTTTTTATAAAACGACATCAAAGTGTCTCCCGTGTCTTTTTTTTAATGTTTGATTATGACACTAAAAAATGACATACATTTTTGTATGTCGTAACTATTATAAAATATGACATAAATTTACGACATACAATTATGTATGTCATAAATTCTTCAGATTTTAAAAAGTATGACATTTTTTTAATGACATACGTTTTTGTACGTCATAAAACTAGTGTGTGTCATAGTTCGTATGTCATTAAAAGCTATTTTTCTAGTAGTGACCCTTGGAGGCTATAAAAGGAGGCACCTGGTCACCCTAAAACCTGCGCCACTTTCACCAGACAAACTCTGCTGGACTGTCTTCTCCATTGCTGTGGGTATGACTTGCATCTGAGGCAGGATATTTTTGCTGCTAGCTTCAAGAACAAGATTCAAAGGTTGGTTCTTCTGATTTAAACTTTAGAATTAATTGTTGGCCTTTAGGTTTTAGTTTATTATCTTCATAGAAGAAAACATAGATCTTTCTAGGGTTGCATGTGAACCATAGGTATTTTGTGTTCATTGTTTGCTAGAAAACCCTTCATAACCAATACTGAAAAACAGAAGCTAACAATGCTCAATGTCAGTGGTTGTCACTCCCAAAGACACTAGCCACTAATGCTAAGTACTAAACTAAAAGAAATTAAACATAAAAAACTGAGATACCAAAAAGGTAGTTGCTGAAACGAATTCTTGGAGTCAAAGAGCCTTCACGGTCGATTTTTCATCGGGGTTTTGCTCGGGTTTTCGGCTGAAAACACCTATATTTATAGTTGCAAATTTTACGCAGCCGCGCCGCGCAATTATGGATCCCGCATCGCGCGTAGGGGTTTATCCCCGTTTCTTCAGAATTTGAATGTATTCCACCTCCTTAGGTCTGCGTCGCGCCTTCTTGATTTCCGCGGCGCGCGTACGTATTTTCCTGATTTTGCCTTCTTCTCCAAACTTCCTCCAATTTGCACGCTTTTGGTCCCTGTTTTCGTTATTTTCTTCCAAACAAGTACTAGCACGAAAAGTGAGAATACCACGATATATATGATATAATTTCACTAAGAATAGGGCTCAACAACGACTAAAATATATAATATCACTAGGCGTTGTCAGTGTGCAAGAAAATGTTGAAAACAGGGACTAAAAGCGGATAAAATGGAAGAAGTTTGGATCAAAGCCATTTCTGTCGAAGTCATACGCGTGTCGTGGGAAAGAAGCACGCACGTCGCGCCACGTCAAAGGTCAGACGATTCAAATAGCGAAAAAACGGGGATAAGATGATACGCACGTCGCGGTTCCAAAACTTGCCCGCCGTGGATCGGCAGATTTTACAAGTATAAATAGAGATCATTAGGTCTAAATCAGAGGCGAAGAACGACCCCTAAGGTGGACTTAAGACTTCTTTGACTCAAGGATTCGGAATTTCAGCAACACTTTTGGTATTTTTTATGTTTTCACTTTCAATTCGTTATTAGTTTAGTTAGTTTAGCTTCTAGTCTATTGTTTCTAGATTGTTCAGACCAGTAGCTTTAGTCTAGGTTTGTTATTTTCGGATTTCAGTACCTTGGATCTCTGGTTTTGGTTTTTATTGAAGTAATCATTCGGTTTATGGTTTTATTGCACTTTTTAGTATTAATTGTGTTTGGATGCTTGTTTGGTTTAATTGGTTTGTTTGTTTGCTTCTAGACTTTGAACCTAGTTTCTGATTTTAGTAAGTAATATTGGTCTAGGATTTGGTTTGATTTAGTTTAGTTCATGCTTCATTTAGTTTTTGGAATTGTGTTTTTAGTTGGTTTTTTGAAAAGTAGAACTAGTCCCTCTGGCTGTAGCATGACACTACAGTTGGTAAGCTATCGTCCTATCTTGACCACCAAACTCCCGTGGATCGACCCGTGCTACCGTTATACTAGTGAGTCTGTGAGGTATTTTTCTTATTTTTGACCGCATAACGACCTAGGCGTGTCAAATTTTGGCGCTGTTGTCGGGGAGTTGTGAGCTTAGGATAAGACGATCTGTAGGGAAGTGTTTTCTGATTTTTGGATTTAGTTTTAGTAATTGAGTTTAGTTAGTAATTTCATTTTGGTTTTGGCAGTCGTTTTGCACTAGTGCATGCGTACACGTCGGGATGGGCATACATCACCCTTGTTATTTGATTCTGAAATTTAACGAACCACGCGTAATAACCGTGTGCGTAGGCGTTTGGTTAATATGAGTCCTAGTAGTGTAGTCATAGAGGATGTTACCAATGAGCCCTTGGGCGGGGTAATGGGGGAAGCACCAATTATACCCATAGTTTCTGAATATCACACTGGTAGCACGAGTGCTAGTGGTGGTGCGGTTTTAGCCCCCGCACCCATACCATCAGGCACTCAACCTTTGGTCCAACCTTTAGGACAAACCATTACAAACCCTTTTCCAGTATCCGCTGCGATGGCTTGGGGAGCGCCGACCCGTGATGGCAACCCACTGCCTCGACAGCAGGTACCCATTTCTCAACCGCAACCCGTACAACAACAACAACCCATTTTCAAACCACAACCACCATTTCAACCTATACCACCACAAACCCAAACCCAACCACAACCTCAAATGCAACCTCATCGACGAGGAAGACGAATGATGGATGAGGTAGACCCAGTATACGATGAGGAAGACGAATGATGGATGCCACATCATCCAGTCCAGCAACAGCAGCAATGGAACCGAGGTCTGGGACCTCCAAGGAGATTTCAACAACAGCAACATCAACCACAGGGGCAGCGAATTTACAACAATGAGTTGTACTACGGTAATTTCATTCCACCTATGTATTTTCCTCAACCGAGGGGGCAATCGGTTGCATCACACTTCCAACCCAGGGAGTATGATGATGCTTCGCCAATATATTTTCCTAAAAATGTTGAGAATCAAGTAGAGATTAGGCCACAACTTCTAGGCATTTTACCTGAATTTAGAGGCTATAAGCAAGATGATCCTTACAATCATCTTTATGAATTTCTGGCCACAGCCAATGCCAACACTCCTAGGAATACAAATAGGAATATTTTTAGGTTGAGATTATTTCCCTTTACTTTAAAGGACAAGGCCAAATATTTGTTTACCTCATTACAACCTAATAGTATTACTACTTGGGAGCAATTGAAAGCTAAGTTTCTTCAAGAATTCTATCCGGCCAGCAAGACCACGGAGATTAGACGAGCTATTCAGGACTTCCAGCAGAATCCGGGAGAAGTATTACATGATGCATTCGACAGATTAAAGGAGCTTTTGAGATCTTGCCCACATCATGACATTCCACGGTGGCAGCTGGTGAAGATATTTTTCGGTGGGGTGGACCTAACAAACCAATCCATGATTAATGCTTCTTCTAGCGGGACAATAATGATGCAGGAGCCAGATGACGCTTGACGGTTCGTGGAGCAGCTCAGCAACGGTTCTAAAGCAAACTTTTCTGCTCGAAAACCTGTTAATACAGCCGCAGCGGTAGGTGTAGATGCTGATTGGGAGAAGGAAGTAAAGAAGGAGATCGGAGAGCTAAATAGGAAATTTGATAGGTTGATGTCCACTCTACAAAATGGACCACAGAATCAGCAACATGGCAATCAACAAGGACAAAGGACTCAGGAAGCTAATCAAGTTCATGGTCAAGGTCAAGGACAATATAATAATAATAATGGACGACCTTACAGGCCTTATAACCAAGTAACTCAAAATTTCAACAATCAGTCCTATAACAACAGGCAGAACAACTACCAAGGACAGCCCTCCAATCAACCGAGACAATTTCAGCCTGGGAACAACAGTGGTCCCAGTGGGAGTAACAACAGCAATAGGGGGCCGACCAATGCTAGCAATAATGCTCCGGAAAGCCAGGAGAACATGATAGCTAAGATGTATGAGCTTGTGAACGCTAGTCAGCAGTAGACCCAAGCGAATGCCAAAGCTATTGCCAATATGGAAAGGCAAATAGCCCAGATGGCTGAGGATCAAAGGAAAAGAGACAGTGGTTAACTCCCAAGCAGCACAGAGATGAACCCAAACCATACGCAAAGGGCCGGTAAAGAGCATGTTAATGTTGTTGAGACTGAATGGAGAAAGGTCACAGAGGAGGATTTGGTAGGAAAGGAAGGTGAAATTAATACTGAAGAGAGTAAGGGTAAGAGTGAGGAAGGTGACCAAACTCGGGAGGACAAGGAAGTCCAAAAGGATGAGCAACTAGTTGTACCTAGTATTAAGTAGAAGAAGAAGGATAAAAAGGTGAAAAAGAAGCAAGAAGCACCTAGCATGCCAAGTGGGCCATCGATCAACCAGCCTCTATGGGACGAATTGAAGAATGCACCAGAGGATACGAAGATTCTTCAAGAGATGTGTATGAAGAATGAGACGTTTAAGGTGCCAACACCAGAAATGGTGCGGTTGACTGTCAAGGCAAGCGAGGCTCTGTTGTGAACATTGCCTAAGAAAGAAAAGGATCGCGGTTAACCGTTGATCACTGTCACGGTGGGTGATGTCATCATTAGGAATACATTATTAGATCTCGGAGTAAGTGTCAATGTTCTGCCAGGATACCTTTATGATAAGTACAAAAATGAGGAACTGGAACCCGCGAAAACGGTGTTATAGTTAGCGGATCAGTCGACAAAGGTTTCTCGGGGTAAGTTGACAAACGTGATCGTCAAGGTCGGCGATTTCTTTTATCCCATAGATTTTCTGGTGATGGAGTATGAAAGTTTGGAGGACGCGCCAGCATTAATCTTGGGACGTCCATTTTTAGCCACAGTCGGGGCTGTGATGGACTGTAGAACTGGAGATATGGACATCTCCTTTGGGACAAGAAAGCGTAGGTTGAAACATGTTTGGGTGTCCGATATCTTTACCGCCAGGGTATGACGATAAATATCTGAACAACAGACCGCTTATGGCACTGAGGGCGAATGATAAAGGTAAGAATCAGGTACAAGGAAATGGAAGCAATGAAGAAGAGATTTTGTGGGAAGCGAAAAGACATCCATTGACAACAGTGAACAAGATGCAGCTGTTAGATATGCTCGAGATGATGGAGCTGAAGCACCAGCAGTATGAGAAGGACACACGGTGCAGGGAGGCAAAGGTCTTCCAGATTCTGGACGCTCAACAACAGTGGATCACTCAAGTGAGCGATCGTATGACATAACTCACAACATTGCTAGCAACATTGGTCCATGACTTTGCGCCTGAGATGAGGAGGATGATGTCACAAGAAGAAAAGAAATGAAAATTCGTAATTAACTTTGCGCTTGTTGGGAGGCAACCCATCCATATTAGGTTAGGTATAATGTTTTTAGAAGTAATTAGGAAATATCATCATCGTCATTGCATGAATTCGTGGTAAGAGGCGAGTGTGGGGTCAAACGAAGATCTTTGGAAGATTTGGAAGCGACGACGCGGCAAGGAGTAAAGCGCGCCGCGCGTTCGCAATGTAACCCGATGCGCAGGGGTTGAATTGAGACACGCGCGACGCGGATTGCCTTTACGCGCGTCGCGGAATTTGATTGGACAGAAACCGCCTTATAATGTACGAACTCACTCATCGCACACACACACAAACTCACGTCGCGCAACAGAGCAACGATCAACCAAGGAATTTTCACGTATTTTTCTCGTGTTTCTAGTTTCTACTATCGAGGTATGTCATTTGAACTTCTTTGTGCAAGTTATTACATCCATTTAGCATGCGAAATTGAGTGATTTCATCAAAAGTAGAAAACTTAGAAAATCGGCAATGCCGACTCGTAGGGTGTTACATTTGCAAAATCCGCACCCTAGGAGACTAGTCGATAGTTATGGTACATTGTAGTTGCTTTGGATTGACTTTAATAGGTGAATTTGTGGAGTTTTGCAATAGTGACATTAATCATTATAGTAAACCCAAAATCAATATCTTTGACTTCAACCCAAATCAATACCTTTGAACTTATTTATAAAGACGATACACCAAAATTAATTACGAATTTTCATTTCTTTTTCATTTAACATGATTTGTTTACACCAAAATTAATATCTCACAACTTAAAAAAAGTAAACAAATCTCCACCCCCTCAAATCCCAACATCTTTATTGAAATCTTTCTACAGCAAAAATTCCATCATTACACACATATTCCGACCACCATCAACAGCCATGATCACAAATTCCCACACCAGTCATAGGCGGTTCACGGTGGTGCTTGGTGGCGCACTATACAACGACTTCAATTGCTTGCTAATTAGCTTACTATTCTGCAAAGCCAATTCAAGCTCCAAATCATCCGACCACCATTGTTCCAACCCATGTGCTTCCAAGAACTTCTGCTTCCCTTTTGACAACACAAAAAGCTTCGCCGCCACATGACCATTACCAGACGCCGCCGGCCTCACATTCTCCTTTTCACCACCACCACCGACGCCACCATCACCACCGGCCGGATCCGTATAATAACAACATATATAATCACTATTATTAACATACAAATGAGGCACCCATTTGTTAAACGCCGCCGGATTACTATAACCGCCTCCATTATTATCACCACCAGCATCGTTATCAGCAACACAAGTAGCAGACGGCATCATCGACTTAACTTTCTGCCAAGCGACAACCGCTTTTTCGCTCATATTTTTCAAACTCATCGCAACTGAAACCGACGGCGGATTAAACAAATGCGTCTCGACGAACAGACCTTGTTTCGCTAACGATTTCCCGATCTGAAGCGCAAATCCGGCACCCAACGAGTGACCGGCAACCGCCACATTATGACTTCCGTACAGATCCGCAATCGATTTCAAAGCCTCCAACGCTCCGTTAAATCTCACCGAGCCTTTCAAACTTTCCCACGCTAAAAACCTTAGATCGTCTTCTATGTCGCGCCTAATAGTCAGGCTTTTGAGAAGCGTGCCTCTTAGGGCTAAAACAGCACGAGGGGCGCCGCTTGGTCTGATTAGAATGAAATCGGATAAGGCGGCGGATCGATCCCATTCGAGAATTGCGCCGTAGATTGATCCGTCACGTTCGTCGATTAAAGTTCTGGAGAGTTTGTATTTGAAGGGTATGAACCATTTTGGGGCTAGAGCTGTTTCCTTGGATCTGTTTTCTTGTCGGTCGAGTTCTAGCAAGTAAACGGCTTGAATAAAGCAGGCGATTACAGTTCTCTTGTAGTTTCCGTCTTTCCTGTAAGATTGAAAACAATTCGGATTAACTTTAACCTCTCAAATTCGACAGAATCCCCAAATTGGAATAAAGCCCAAACAATATTTTGAAGATTTCTAATGCTACTCAGCCGTTGATTCAATTTCGAAACGAGTTTGATTTCAGTAGCAGAAACATCACACTTTCCACAAAAACAGAGATAAAAACAGATTGAACAAACGTATTAATGGAGACAAAGTTGGAATTGAAAAACTAACCAACTGGAATTGATGAGATCTCGCCAATTTGGGGAAGAAACTTTACGAGGTCCAGATACATGAAACGCGTAAGGATGATGAACCTGATCGTTCGTTTCTTCACCTTCCGTTTCCGTCTGTACCACTCTCTGATTCGACATTGTTGTTGATTGCAGATTCAACTCTTGATACTTTATCACAAATTCACAACCAAAAGTAGAAATCAAGCTACAAAGAGGAAGAGAGCGTAGGGTGGAGACGAGGGTACGCGTTCAGCTTTAATGCTTAGTGAAGCTTCGTGATTGCTTTTAGAGCATGTGATTCGATGGCATATGTTCATATTCATTTTCAAGAAACGGACGGTCTCCAACGGTCATATTTTCATGTTGACTTTCTTTAAAGTTACACATTTCATCCTGGACCATTCATCAATCTACATGTTTAGTCCATTAAGTTTGTTTTTATGGTTTTATTTCCCAAAATAGTTTACTACTACTCACGTTTCAGTTAGAGGTTGCAGAACAACGAGCATCAGGGTTTGGATGACATGTCAAAATTAGGTTTTTGATATAGGTCCGGTAACATGTTAAAGCGATTAAATTATTTATAAAGTGATAATTTAATGAATTTTGTGTTTTATTGATGCATTGTGTAACATCCAGTTTTTCATATAAAACACATAAAAAAAAAAAAAAAATTCATATAACAAAAGACGGTGCACTTTAAAAGAAGTTATCATATATAAAAACATACATATAAATCCTCCATGGACTAAGCCAGACATTACATCTACAAAAGCACATATCGCTTATGAACCGCACACATCCTTCAAGCTTTATCGGTCTCGTGACACCTAACCCCTTCCTCTACCTGCTAAAACTTGTGCACACACCATCACATAAAACGTAAGCTATAAAACTTAGTGAGTAACTCTATTAATTTATCAACATAATGATAGCAATATTAAGAGACATTCAACATATGTAAGCAACATCACATTACGATATAACACACCACATACACACAATAAATAATACCAATCAACAATCCAGATTGTCAATTAACAACATATATGCTCACACTCGTTCTATTATATCACTCGTGAGTATACTAACATCCTCGCCACCTAGGAACTCGTCCCTCAGTCACACAGGCTCACCCCCATTCACTAAGGCACCAACCACACATGCAATCACAAGTATGCTTATACATTGTACTCGTTGTGTGGTTTAACCACAACAAGTAACGCCAAAAATCTCCCATACCACATCAACACATTCAATATATCCATAACAAAACCACCACATTTTCGTCCCCTCCTCAACCCCCATGGTCTCGAGCCGCAAATGCTCACCACAACCCCACCATTATCAATACACCATAGGCCACAAAGGAGGATTCAACAACTAGCCATATAGGCTCAATAGATAAAATTCACCACAATTAGCCACATTCTCACCATAAAGAGGTAGTGTAATAACACCAACACTTATTGGAACCCCCCCCCCCCCCCCCTTTGTAGAAAATCAACCAACACCAATTATGATATGAATATAAGTGCTTGTGGCATGTTTATACCCCTTTAAACAACTCAACAATGGTCAGGGACCCTCAATGCCCCTTAATCCCATCAAATTTTGCTAAAAATGGAATTTAGACCTCCTGTTAAGGCTACATGTCGTGTACTTCAATCCAAGAGACGTGTAGCTCATACTACACGCCCTGTGGTTCATGCTATGAGCCATGTATCACCAAATTCTAGATTTTCAGCTTTTATAAGTTCATCTAACTCTAGTTTTAACCCTATGAATCATCTTTATACATCTATTAACCTCAATAACTTTCATTAAAACCAATTTCACACTACTATAACCCTTATCCTATCACTTGGGAACCCCCACGGTTGGATTAAACGTCTAAACGACGCAACATAGCTTGGGTTTCAACAAGTATAAGCCAATTTCCTTTAATCCACCTCTAATTCTTTGTTCTACCTCTTAGGCTTTCATTCATTTTTGTGTCTCTATAGTCCAAAAGGGTTAAGAGTGTGATTAACCAACTTAAGACTTATGTCTTTATGCCTACTTCACGATCCACGCGTCGTGTATGTCTGTTATATGTGATATGCAGGTCAGTTAACCAACTCAAGTTTAAAACAATAATGTACTTTCACTTTTCCTCCATTTCTAGCATCATACTTTGCACACGCCATGTAGTTCTATGCCACACGCCGTGTAGCATAAAACAGATTATTTTTAACTTAACATTTAACCCCTTTTACAGTCCCTAAGTTCCTGTCAAACTCCAATGTAGACATTATCACACTAACACTTCATTCCAACTAGCTTTATGTACACACAACACTACACTTTAGGAGGCATTACTATGAGAATTACTATTAACATAAATCAAAACATACTTACCAAAAATATAGGGTTACACATTGATAAAGATGCAAGAGAGAAAGAGAAATATTGAGATTAAAATGATTAAAATGCCTAATGTATGACACAAACATAATTAGTTTCAAGTTGATGACATCATGGGCGAGGACTAAAATAAAACAAAGTTGATTCTAAATCGCAATAGCATAAAAAGTAAGAGATTTAGCACATGTATATCTATTCATTTGACTTTTCATTTTACGTGTTTCCCTGAAGCCAAAATACACGCATTTGGTTACTAAATTTATTTACATTAAGCCGATTCCAAAAGATATAATAGTTTATACCTTAAGCTATTATGATTATTATTATTATTATTATTATTGTTGTTGTTGTTGTTGTTGTTATTTATTTCCTTTCTTTTGATAATACTTTCAACATTGATGAATGATAAATAATTTTTTTTTAAAGTGTACGTTCAATCAAATATTGTATATAATCTATAAAAAAGTGTTACTTACGTTATCTAAAACCATGCAAAGGCATAATTGTATTTTCATAATGTTAAGTTGCATTTATGTATAGTTTTATCATGTTTAAGCACCATTATATATAGATAAGCATAGCATATCACAAAATTTTCAATACCTCATGATTATACATTTATTTATAGTACAATTTACTTTAGGTACCATGATTTGGTTTAGAGGATTGTGGGACGCAATGGGACGCAATGAGACATGTTAGAGAGCTTAAATTTGAAGACTTTAATTTTGAAAAGTAGATGAAAAGCTTAGATGGTTTATGATAGAAGAAAAAAGAAAATAGGTACAACAAAAAGGAATAAATGAACCCGAAAATGTGAAGTCTAAAGTGCAAGATTGTACCAAAATTACAAGGGCTTGCATGGACAAGCATATATGCTTGTACAACATGCACATTCTTCTACTCCCATAGACCCTAATGAAAATGTACAGAATAGCAATATATTTTGGACTTGTTCGGTTGTGCAAGTCTAAGACCCTAACCCCAATATGCCCAAGTTCAATGTTAAATGAATGAGATTTTGGGAAATTATGGGTTAGCGTCGCTAAGTTGTGAGTTTGCATCACTTAGTTGGTCGTGGTCGTGGGATGGTACGATCTCCAGATAGCGATAATATCATAAGGATAACAACGCTATCATAAGGATAGCGACGCTTCTGCGCTGTTTGGGCCAAAAACCTATATTTCGGGCTTTGGGACATATTTATGGGCACAAAACCCTAGGTAGCCGCCATTCTTTCCCTTTGAGCCTCCATGAATGTATCTCATCTCTATCTAGCCTCCTTGAGTTGTTTTTGGTGATTTTGGTCTTTATTTGGAAGATTCTTGAAGAAAGGGAGGTGCATGGTGGGATAGAAGGTATTCTCCGAGGTTGAGTCATCAAGATCTACATTTCTGGACCTTTGAGAGTATAATGCTTGTTCCTTTTTGTGTTAATAAGGTTGATCTAGTGTTTGTGATGGTGGAAATGGATATTTGGTCCCTTTTTGGCTTGGTCTTTGGAACTTGTTAGGAAAGGTCTGACCTTTATTCTTCTTGTAGCATTTCTGGAGCCATTAAGTCAGATTAGAGATTGAGCCAAGCTCTCTTTGGTTGTTTGCATGGTTGATTGGCTAGTTTTGAGCTTTTGGGCTTAGATTTTGAGGTTTGGGTATGTATGATCATAAAGGTGGCAACTTTATGTGTCAATGGTTGTTTTGGGTAAGTTTTGGAAGGACTACCCTCTGTCTGAATAGATTAAGAGCTTAATGAAGTTTTGGGACTGTTCATAGTTAGTGACGCTATCTTGGGAAGATAGCGACGCTAATTGGATGTTGACCGTTGACTGTTGACTTTGACCTTTGATCGTTGACTTTTTTTTGACCAATTTGACTTTTGGTCAAACTTGAGGATTCGGGGTACCGGTTTTAGAAGTTTATCCTATTTGGGGTTTAGGAAGTTCTAAGCGAAGTTTATCCTTGTTAGGAAGTTTGTATTGTCGAGCTCTGAGGACACTCACGTGGAGTGCTGTCTAGCTTGAGGTTGCGAATCACGTGAGTTTTCTCACTATAATATGGGTGAAATTACATCCGCAGGTAGCCTTAATTATTGTGTGTAGTAATGTGTTTGTATGTGCCTTATGTGATTATCGATGGATCGAGGCTAGCCTGAGAGTCATAGAACGAGTTGATCGATCCGAGGGTTGCTGCATGATAAAGGACGATGCATGACCGATCATACATCCGAAGATCAAAGAATGAGTTGATAACTCCGAGATATGTTGCATGATAAAGGACGATGCATGACCGGTCGTACCTGGGCATTCGAGGATGTTTAATAACGAAAGAAAGATGCATGACCGGTCGTTCCTGGATGTCATATGTGACTTATTTGTTATGTGTTTGAATAGAATGAATCGTGTGGTATTTTGGGGAACTCACTAAACTTTGTGCTTACTCTTTAACCCTAACCGCTTTTTAGATATTTGCTAGCTTGGGCTTGGACCACGGCGCGACTGTATCGCATCTGAGGTTTGGTATTCAAATTTTCCGCTGGGTAATGTTTGTAAACGTTTTGAAAAACTGGATTTTATATGTTTTAAATATCAAGTTTTAATTGGATGGTTTCTATTTTACATTACGTTTTATGTATTTGAACCGTTTTTAAAAAGAAAATTTTATTACGAAATTTGGGACGGTACAACAAGATTTACCATGTAGTTACACGATTGTGCAAGTCATTTTATTGTTAAAAACTTTCCTGATTTAAATACTTTAGGCATGGGGAATAGGGAAAATCCAGTTTTTTAAATCTTATTGCTTCTACGTTCTATCTATAGAAAGAATTTGGAGCATCAAGTTTTTGTATTTTGAACATTTTCAAGTCTTTGTTTATTGTTTATATCTAGTATTTTGTAGCATTTGGGGTTTACTCGATTTAAACAACTAAATCATTGGTGTTGAAAACATAACAATTACAAAAATTCATCGATAATCTAACCTCTAACTGTGAAATGTCATAAAACAAAAAAACAAAACCAAACGTAAATGCAAAAACTCTATGCTCAATGAGTTATATGACGAAAAGCTAAAAAGACATGGATTAACATCAAATACATATTCCATTATATCTATTTGTCTAATCCGAGCTCTCCACACATTGATAATGCTTTAGAAGATGAAAAAAAATCTGAACATTGAAGTAAACTCCAAAAATAGTGATATGATGTGGATGACAGAAAGAATATTGAATCATGATATTTGGAGATGGTTGAAGAAATCAAAAGGAATAAGGGAATTGACATCGATATATGTTTAGTATAGGTGAAAATGACAAGAATGACCATAAAACCTTCAAAATATCTTAGAGTGGTACCTACCTGATTATAAGTTTGTAACATTTTAATATCACCTTAGATCAAAACAAATAAATGATTAAGATTTGTTCTTGTATCCTCAATCTTTCATAAAACCTTCAAAATATCTTAGAGTGGCACCTACCTAATTATAAGTTTGTAACATTTTAATATCACCTTAGATCAAAACAAATAAATGATTAAGATTTGTTCTTGTATCCTCAATCTTTCAACTGTCCGTATTAGAACCTAACTCTCTTTCTCTCTCATATATATATATATATATATATATATATATATATATATATATATATATATATATATATATATATATATATATATATATATATATATATATATATATATATATTAATAAATAAGTACCTCAAAGCCATATGTCATCTCCTCATTGAATTGGCCACATGTCATTTTCTCATAATTTTGAATTTCTTAAAAAAATTGTTTGAATTGAATGTATTTAATGTATTTAATTCCAATAATTCATAACTAAAGCAAGAAATTAAGAACCTATTTATTTAAGGGACAATTTCATTTATCTCCTTATAAAATCTTAATATTACATTAATATCCTTATGAAAGTTAAAATTACGTACATGTCATTATAAAGCTTTAAAATCCATATTAATGTCGAAATATCTATTTTAATTAAAAGCAAACCAATTTCCAATTAAAGAAATTATCTAAAAGTCTACTTGACTAAACTACCCTTTCAACCTTAAAGATTACGATTAATTGATTAATCAAAATTGATTAAGCATAAACCTATTAATATTCAATTAGTGTGATTAAAAAATATTAAAAATGGCGTACAATCTTGAAGTCGTATTCTTCTGTGCGCCGTACCCTCTGTGTTCATTGCAAGTTACAAGCTTGCTAATATTTCTTCCCATCCTCTTCATTGTTCATATTTCTTGAAATTCCATTGAATACACCAGGGGTACATTGCTGTTAAAGCATTCCCTACTCTGTTTTCTTTACTGGTATCATGTCTCAGCAATTTGTTTCAGTTTCTTTTGTGTATAATAAACTCATTATTTCAGTATACTGGGAAAGAATGAATACCAGTGTCGTATTTAACATCTACAGGGTTAATTGGGGAAAAACCCATTGCTCTACAGGGTTAATTGAGGAAAAAACCCCATTGTTAGAATCGTTTGATTACAGATAGGAATGGAAATTCCGAATTGCAGAACAAGAAGTACATAATGTAGGAATGGAAACCCCGATTTGCACAATTTCATCTATCTTGCATTTCTTCATCTCCAAACTCGCACACCCTATTCACCATGTAGTAATTAAAAACCCTAATTTGCAAAGCAAGAAATTTAGAATCTAGATTCAACACGATAGAGAAGGAATTAGAAGGGTAAAAGTGTTTTTGGAGGTCTTAGTTTCAGATTTTTGTGTGAAAAGAAAACGAGATTCTCTAAAGAATAAGCAACTAGAGCTCAAAATTGACCATGTAAGCGAAATCAAAAGAAGGAACAAGAGAGATGGCGAGGACAAGAAGATGATCAGATAAAAAGACGAAGTATAGATATAATAGGAAGAGATAATTAATTTGGTTTGGAGGGGTAGTTTAGTTAAGGAACATGTTAATATGAGTTTTAGATGATTTCTTTAATCGGAATTTGACTTGATTTTAATTAAAATAGGTATTTGGATATTTATGTGGATTTTAAAGCTTTATAATAACATATACGTAATTTTAACTTTTATAAAGATATTAATGTAATATTAAGATTTTACAAGGAGATGAATGAAGTTGTCCCTTTATTGAAAACACATTATCTTTGATTCATTTCTGTCATTTAATACATTCTCAGCAGCTTCAATTTGCAAATCTCTTGACAATTTCTAAAACCCTAACCGTGTGTAGACCCAAATGACTCAAGCAGCACGTCCACATTTTGATGTATAACAAAATATAAAAAAATATAATTTCGGCACATTAGTATTCTATTCACAATCACTTAATTAGTTTTCTTTAGTGTGTGATCAGAACTAACAAATAGCGGTTATCTTTTTTCAACAAAAAACAAACACAGTAACTTGCAAAGTTAAATAAATTGAAATGACATGAATTTTTTGACTTGTAAAAATTGTTTTCCATTTTGTTTTTTAACTTTTACAAAGACTTTGGGAATACATTTTTAAGGCCACGTTGTATACAGGTTGGTGATTTTAGGAACTCGTTACTTTAAAGTTATAAATAGGTTGTAATATGGCCGGTAACTTAGGAACATGCTAATTTATAAAAAGTACGAGGGAGAGAATTTGTAATATAAAGATACTTTCAGTTCTTAATGGTTATAAAAATTTATTATTTAAACATTGTTGTGACAAGAAATTTTTGGTAGTATTTGAAAATAAGTAACATAAGCCCGATTAGAATTTTTAAAACTAAAAGTTTGAATAAATTTGTTACATCTAATTGTTAAGTACAGGGTTAATTATATTGCATATTAATAATCAAATTAGAAAGGGTTTATTTCATAAAAAGCCTTACATTTTCAACTTTTTTCTGTTTAAACCTAAAACTTTATTTTTTTTCAAAAAAAAACCTAAATTTTGGAGAAACTTTTTAATTTAGACCCTTTACCCCCGGTTTTACAGGTTATATATACATTTTTTTTTCTGAAAAAACCCTAATTTCTTTTCTTTTTTCCGAAAAAAACCCTCAATTTCAGTGATTTTTTCACAAAGAAAATTTTTTCTTCGTTTTTGTAATTGACATAACTTTCATATACGATGTCCAAATTTTACGAACTTTATATTTCTAGAAAGGTCGTAAGTAATACTACAACTTTGCTTTACTGACTTTTGTTTGAATATGTTCAGATATTTCGCTACACTGGCTTGTTTTCTTATAATACCTGTATCTTTTGCATACAAGCTCCGTTTTCGACGTTCTATAAGTCGACGTATTCGTAAACACGAATACATCGTGTAATGAATATTATTTAAACCAAAATATTATTTGTATGATTTATCAAATTTTACGCTACTGTAGTCTATTATTCGAAATTATATCGTTAGTCGATAATTGATTCGAAATATCGTATTTTAGTATTATAATTTTCAATAATACATTAGGAAAGTTATGAAAATTACATTTCAACGTATTATCCTAATTTGCGCTCTGGTCGACATTTGTTGACCAAATTTGACGGATGTCACAGACGGGGTCGCAAGAAAGCGACGACGTGGCACTTTTGTGGTTGGAGTTTGAACGGTACAATTTAAACCTTCACAAACGGATGAAATTTGAAATAAAAATGGCTTATGAAGACAAACAACGATCCCGCCATGATCGACAACGAGCCCGCGAAGAAAAACAACGACTAAAAGACAGTTTTTGTCGTCGACTAAAAGACCCCATTTTTTTTCTTTTTTTTTTTTACGAAAAAACCCTCGATTTTTTCTTTTTCATAAAACTTTTTAATTTAGGCCATTTACGAGTTTATCCGCAAGTTAAACGATTTTTCAGGGACTTTTTCACAAAGAAAATTATTTTTCTTCGTTTTTGTAGTTGGCATATCTTTCATATAAGATATCAAAACGACAAATTAGAAACATAAACTAAAACGACAAACATAAACCATCTCGAGTGTTTCCCCTTTGAGACCCTCCTCTGGATTTGACGACAAAAACTTTATGTCTTTTAGTCGTTGTTTTTATTTACGGGCTCGTTATCGATAATGGCGGGCTCATTGTTTATCTTCGTAAGCTTTTTCTTTTCAAATTCCATCCGCTCGTGAAGGTTCAAATTGTACAGTTCAAACTCCAACCACATAAGTGCCACGTCGTCACTTTCTTGCGACCCCGTCTGTGACACCCGTCAAATTTGGTCAACCAATGTCAACCAGAGCGTAAATTAGGATAATACGTTGAAATGTAATTTTCAAAACTTTCCTAATGTATTATTGGAAATTATAATACTACAATACGCTATTTCGAATCAATTATCGAGTAAACGCTATAATTTTGAATAATAGACTACAGTATCGTAAAATTTGATAAATCATACAAATAATATTTTGGTTTAAATAATATTCATTACACGATGTATTCGTGTTTACGAATCCGTCGACTTATAGAACGTCGAAAACGGAGCTCGTATGCAAAAGATACAGTTATTATAAGAAAACAAGTCAGTGTAGCGAAATATCTGAACATATTCAAACAAAAGTCAGTAAAGCAAAGTTGTAGTATTACTTACAACCTTTCCAGGGATATGAAGTTCGTAGAATTTGGACATCGTATATGAAAGTTATGTCAATTACAAAAACGAAGAAAAAATTTTCTTTGTGAAAAAATCACTGAAATTGAGGGTTTTTTTCAAAAAAAAAAAGAAATTAGGGTTTTTTCTGAAAAAAAAAAGTATGTATAACCTGTAAAACCGGTTAAGGGTCTAAATTAAAAAGTTTCTCCAAAATTTAGGTCTTTTTTGAAAAAAAATAAAGTTTTAGGTTTAAACAGAAAAAAGTTGAAAATATAGGTTTTTTTATGAAATAAACCCAATTAGAAATTGTTACATATATTCTAATAATGGTTGCTAATAAGCAACAAAGTTATGAAATATAATTAACTTCTAATGACAATTAATTTTTTTGTCAACGGCAAATATATCCCACTCCTACTCCTATAATGTATGTTAGTTGTACATTTTCTCAAACCGTTGTTACTGAATAGCAACAAACTTGTCATTATTCAAATTGCCGGAAATTATTACCATAAGAAATATATTGAAAAACATTATGATTTTGGAAATGAGTATTTGGCCGAAATTTAACTATTTACTAATACATGTATGGTTTTGGAATATGACATGTTCTCGGAAATAGATAACTTATCAAAAAGAAACTATTTTCTATCTGCCGTATTGCACGGATACTATTTAACGATACCACCCATTTCATCTCGTAAACCATAAACCTTAAACCCAAATCGTCAAAATGGAACTGTTCACCGAAAAGAAACTATTATCACCCCCACATTCAATGACCGTTGCAGTGTGCAAATTTAAATCAGATTAATTGAAAATTATGTGAAAATTTTATTTGAAAAAAATAATATTCATTTATTAGTTTTTAGATTGATCCGGTTCTATATACAAAAACACAAAGTTAAACAATTAAATAGGTTCTTTATTTATATTCATTTAATGATTCAATCAAACTAGAGATCTTATTCGGCTAACTACACATACACAAAAAGTATTTATTGTTTTTCGTAAAATGATAAATGTAGATATTTCTTAAAATAATTAACACAAGTCTCCTAATAAATAATAAGACATTCATGGTTTGGAATAACAAGGTCTACCCAAACCTTTAAACCGTAAACATTACACAAACACTACAAATACTAACAAACTTTTACTATTTTTACCAAAATAAGTAAAATTAAAGTTAACCATATCAAATTAACGTTAACTATTTTTATTTAAATTTACTTTACCATCATAGTTTTATATTTAATAAGAAGAACTACATATTTTTATATATAACACAAAATAGTACCATATTTAGTGCTTAATCTAATAATGTATATATCCAAAAAATTCATTATATAATGTCAGGAATATTTTATGCATAATTATTAGTGTTTAGGTTTTTTTATTTAACAATTATTTTGTATCATCCCGTGTAATACACGGGTCTTATAACTAGTATATATATATATATATATATATATATATATATATATATATATATATATATATATATATATATATATATATATATATATATAGGGCCAAGATCAAATATATACTGACAAGTATTGTGTAACCTTGAAACTCAATATGAACCACTCATTTAAAACACATTCTTTTAAGAATGATTTATCTGTTCATTTAGAATATTGTTATTTTATGTAAAATATTTTTATTATTTCCAGAATTGTTACAATTTTTGTAGGTTCTTATTCTTGTGATGTAAATTTTCCAGTAATATTGTAATAATTGAAACAATTCATTACATTCTTGTTGTTTTGATGTACAAAATTTAGTTCATTCTTTTAAGAATGAAAAATTTTCAGTTTTTTCATTCTTACGAATATGAAATCTGATGGCCAGGATTTGGTTACAATGTAACACAATAATTGTCATTCTTATTATAATCTAGCACTATATATATACACACACACACACACACACACACATATATATATATATATATATATATATATATATATATATATATATATATATATATATATATATATATATATATATATATATATATATATATATATATATATATATATACATATATATATATATATATATATATATATATATATATATATATATATATATATAATACATATATAAAGTACAAGAGTCTTAATGCACAAATGTCTTAAAGTACTATCATCTAATGCATATTCAAAAGCTGAAATAGGAAAACGGTGATCAAGTGCACCTCTTCATATGGATCGCCACCATGGCATTGATCCATGCCTTTAAATAAATTTTAATCAATGGCTGAGAATTAATGTAACATTTCACACGGATGGTAGAGAAGGTAGAATTGAAAGTCCTCTCCAAAAGTTTCACTATAAAACCCAACCCTAAAAATCAAAATAACAACCCGTCGAATTCATCATCTTCTACTGTAACCCTAATTTCTCACAATACCCCACCTGTCGGCTTTATCATTTTCAACTGCAACCTCTATTACGCAACCACCGCCACCACCCTTTTTGTCGCTGCATCTTCTATCGGTGCAATCATTTCCAAAACCACGGTTACAGACACCTCGAGTGATACTGATACGAGACGAGTCACCAGCTGCGCCACATCCATTTTCCACTGTAATCTCAACAAGGCCCGCTATCTCTGCGACGTCTTATAGCACCCCCACTACCGCGACCGCCGCCACTACGTGACTACTGTCATTGCTATTATCAAACACCATTGAAGCCACCACCATAGAACTGGATAACCGTCTCTACTGCTAAACGTCACCAACTCTATCGCTGATGAGCAGCACCACCGAGCAGCTTCCGGAAAACCACCGGCACTACTAAACTCCACCGCATAACAACCACTATCGACATCACTCAACGTCTTTTGCAAACCGAGAATCTTTCTCCCCCTTTCTCTCTGTAATAACCTTGGATCTGGTGATAATCATCTTTTTGTAATGTTTAAACTCGGATCTGTATGTATTTTTCTTGAAGTTGGGTATAGATTCAAAAAATGTATATCAGATCCATGCTTTGTATACATCTTAAGCAAAAGGATTTAGATCTATTTTTATTATGTATAGATTTTGGACGAGAATGTTTCATATGTATGTTATATTTGTATAGTTCTTGAGGAAAAATTTCCAGATTATTGTATTTTATATAATTTAGGGAGTAGGTATTTGTTCTACAATATATTTATATATTGTTTAAATTTTTCAATGCATTTTTTACATATACGAAACAGATAAATATCTTTCAAAGTATTTTTATCTATTAAACTGATAAAATAATTAGAAATATATTATTATAATAGGGTAAACTTTTTAGTTTCAGCTTTTGTTAAAGATTTGTTAGCTTAATCTTAAAAGACTGACGGAAACTTACTCTTAAAGACTGATGGAAACGTCCATACATCATAATATTTTTTATGTCTAAAGTAAATCAAATATCTTGATTGATGTCTAAAGTAATCCAAATATCTTTTGTTAGGATCTTTGTCTATAAAAGTAAATCAAATGAATGATTTGTAAAAATAAATTAAAATTTGTAACACTTTGGAAATAAAACGACTTTTATTATATATTTTTATTGTTAAAAGAGATATTCACATATTTATACAACTTCAAATGGTGACCAGCTAAATCTCATTTTCTTTCAATGAAATGCTTTAATGAAATGTTTTATTTAAAGTGTATTTTGAAATTGTTTATTTTGTTTTCGAATTACTTGAAATAAAATTTGACATATTTTATTTGATGTTAGAATAGTATTTAGTTATTTACTATAAGATTATAAAAGAGTAAATGATGGCAAGATGTCGAGTCCAAAATTTAAAATTATATTCGTTAAATATTAAAGATTGTGAATAACACTTTGATTTTCTATAAGTTGTTTTGTTACATTAATATAAAAATTTTCTGTCTTTTATTATCATTTTTATGTAATACAAATTCATAATATAGTTAAATAATAATATGATGTGTTTCATATTTATGTTAATAGATCCATAAGTCAGCATATGATGTGTTTGTTATTGTTTTGTTTATAATCTAAATATCTTTTTTCTTGGTGGGTAATTATCTTTGTAAATTGTGTTTTTAGCTAGAAAAGTTTCAAAAGCTTCATAACATACTGCTCATTACCTTTGTATGCCTCCACCTTCGCAGAGATCCACTAGAGGTAACAAGTTGTTATTTTTTTATTAATACTTCTTTATTGATAATATTGCTATTTTGGATAAAGAGCTTCAAGTAAAAGAGGTGAATGCAGCTCCGGATTGGACTGGGGTTAGGGGCTGCAGTTTGTAATTTGGGCAAAGACTGGGGTTTATGTAGAAACAATTTCGGGTTGGGTGCAAAAAGCAGAATGTGGTGGTTTTGGGAGACGAGATGGGCACAACTGTGGTCTTTGAATGTGGGCCAACATGGAATTTGAACATATAAAACGGTAAGTTACACTCAATATTCAAATACTTTATGCATAGGATGAATTGAAGTATACTAGGAAAGGGGTTGGATTCTTGGGTATACATCAAAAGCTCAAAAAGACTCTAAATGAAATAACCAATGAAGTTTGTCCTATAAGTATATTTATTTTGACAAAAATATTTTACTATCCAGTTAATTCCCATTTTCTCTTTTTTTATATTCAAGATAGTAATGTACTCTCTTTTGTTCATCTAAGATAGCAACATACTTTTATATCTTGATCTTTACATTTTAAATTGTAGTGCAACATAAGGTTTCTGTGTTTATGTGACTTCTTTATAATTACTTTGGTATTTGATACAAATAAAAGGATTATATTTTTGGGACCAAAATTGCAAAAATAAATATAATAAACGCAACCTCAAAATATAATGCATTTATGTTTTTTTAATTTTAAACTATTGTGATCCTGTGCTGTGTAATATTTTCGGATACTTCTAACGCCTCTTATACATATGTTACAATTCTTTTAACTACTTACTGTTGCCACATTACATGGGTGCCAAAGCATGCGTCTATACTATTCACCTAACCCTCCAAAACCAAAACTTGAAACCAATTTTCCAACATAAAACTATTAGTCGAAAGAAAACTATTTTTGAAGGCCCGTCGAAGGAAAACTAATTATCGAAATAAAAGTATTTTATGCCCGCCGCATTGCCCTTATATTCTAACAAAAAGATTCGACAATATAGTTTTGTAGATAACTCTTAAAGCTCATTATTATAATTAATATATTGATGTTTTTTCAGAGAATACTTAATATCTCATTAACATTTGATAGTCGTACACATAACGTAGAAAGTTCTTTCATTGCAAAGGGAGAATTTTGGAGGGTAAATGCATCACATGGACGTGCCACATCAGCAAACGAGCTTTTAAACTCTAGGGTTGTCGGTTCGCTTTAGCGAAACATCAAACCAAACAATTTGTGTCCCGCCGCATTGCGCGGGTACACAACTCTCTCTCTCTCTCTATCTATATATATATATATATATATATATATATATATATATATATATATATATATATATATATATATATATATATATATATATATATATATATATATATATATATATATATAGAGAGAGAGAGAGAGAGAGAGAGAGAGAGAGAGAGAGAGAGAGAAAATGATTCAAATGAAAATCACTAAAAGGGAAGGAACCGTGATAACCACCCATTCATAGTTTAATAATGTCGTATTTTTTATTTTGAACATTTGTTTCTTATTAAAACAAAATTATCAAATATATAAAAATTGATAATTATCTTTCATTTGCTATTAAACATCGATATTGATATGTTTAAAAAATTTACGTTATTACATTCACATTGTAATAACTGAAATTTTTTATTAAAATGTAAATATTGTAAAACATGTTAGAAAATAAGAAAAAATTATAAAGTTTGATATATTTTAAGATAATAAACAAGTATAAAACAAAAAAAACATAAAACATGATTATTAAGGTGTGAATATCGATCCTCAAGATTATTAATATTTTAGTGGTTCTCATTTAAATCATTTAATATATATATATATATATATATATATATATATATATATATATATATATATATATATATATATATATATATATATATATATATATATATATATATATATATATATATATATATATATATATATAAGGTTAAGAATCGTGAGAACCGATATTCACACATTACGAATCATGTTTTTTTAATTTATTTTGTTTTTTCACACTTGTTTATTATGTGAAAATACATCAAACTTAATAAATTTCATTATTTTTTAATACGTTTTACAATATTCACAATATAATAAAATTTCTAGTTATTAAACTGTGAATACCATAACGTAAATATTTATTTAAAACACATCAATATTGATATCTAATAGAAAATGAAGGATAATTGTATATTTTTATGTGTTTGGTAATTTTATTTTGATAAAAAACAAGCGTTAAAAATAAAAAGTACAACATTATTAAACTATGAATTACTGGTTCTCATGGTTCTCAACATTTTTGTAGTTCTCATTTGAACCCTTCCCTATATATATATATATATATATATATATATATATATATATATATATATATATATATATATATATATATATATATATATATATATATATATATATATATATATATATATATATATATCATTACTATATAAAGAAACCCTTATTTTGTCCTGCCTCTGTTCATCCCTACATAGGCTTTTTATCCGGCCACGTATATCCTTTGAACGTCGTGTCTCCCCTAATCGGTTGCTTTGACCGCTGGTTTTCCAAATCGAAACGTACCTTGCACCTTCAAGTGGATCCACACCGTTTCGTATCCTACCCCCTTAATCCTCTTGATATTGTTGCTGCTTGCCCGACGTCATTGTTCCGTTATGCTGAGGCAGGAGACGACGCTTCTTTCCAAGTTGCTTGGCCCTTCCTCATGCTTCCGTCATCCTCCATTCCTTACTTCCTTTGTAATATATGGGTAACTCCGCATCACCGCCGCAAATAGCTGACTCATCCTTTTCCCCTTAAATTGTCAAATAACACCATTCCTTTGTTGTAAAGAAACCTAAACATTCTATTTATCTTATTCACAAATTGAAGAGTTCTAAACGATTTGTCAATCTGTTTCGGTTATTCACTATTGCGCTTCTTCTGAAGACTATTTTCCAATTAATCTCGATTTGATTTTAGGCATCAACAGTAATACTCTAAAGAACATGAGTTCCCTTTACCGGTTTGTCTTAAACAAGCATTGTTTCTTCTGTGCTTGATTCCAATTCCATTTTCAATTACATTTTCTGACTCAATTGATGATTTTTGTGGTGATGCGTATGAAACTCTTGGGGGTATTTGGGTTTCAGTGGTTCCATTGACTTGCTTTGGTGTTACCATCCCGAACACGCCATGTATTCATCCTCTGAACGTTGCCTTTCCTCTAAACGACGGAACCCCTTCCTCCTGCGGAAATTTTTCAGCAAAGGTTAGATTATTTTGTTTTATTTAATTATCAGAGAATCATTGAAGTTTTCCTATGATATTCAATTGGGTTTAGATTTATTAGCGGCTCCTCTCGTTATTTTAGTTTTATCTATGGTTCATAACATCACCATCTCTATTTCATGAGTAATGTCTGTAATTCTCATTTCCCTAAAAACAATTGAATATCATAGGAAAACTTCAATGATTCCCTGATAATTAAATAAAATAGACGTGGTGGCTTAAAACACCTACCAAAACATGTAATGGATGTTGATTTTTTACGATTTATCTTGTTTTTTCAATTATATATGCTAACAATATCCTCCAAATGCGGTATTTTTGTTAATTATTGTCATCTTTCTTGTTTGCATTCATTTATACATCAATTGGAGTGGTTACAACGATGAGACAGTTTTTGGTGGAAGTAACCTTCGAATTGAATTCCATGCTCTTCATATTTTTCCTAATATATAACTTCTTGATTCTGTTAATAGAAATCTTTATAGGTCTCTTCATCTTTCTGCCTCTGTAAGTTACTCTGATCCCCATTCAATTGTTTACCATTTTCATCTTTTAGGCATGGACTAATATTAAATTTTGATTTCATCTAAGGAAGACCTCCTGGGTACATTCATGTGTTAATATGACTTTACAAATTATAATCATCATTTTATAATTTTTTTATTTTTTAGGTAACTAAACCCTCTTCTCTTCCCATTCACAGTGTTTCAATTCTTGAACTGGGTTTTTTCCTCATTTTGGTGGGAGTACAACTTTGGTTTAAGCGGACTTAAAATCATGAGAAAACCCCGTGAGTATTGTAATGGCGGTTCGATCGATGGTGATAATTGAAGTGTACGGTGTATATGATTTGTCAAAAGCTCTTGTAGGCCACAACATCAATCTATTTCTCAATTCGTAAATGGACAGGTGAGAATGATCCACATGATTGCAAGATAAAATGTGGCCAATCTTGGCACTTTTTGAGGTATGTTGGCTGGAAGTGGTGGTGGGAGGTCTATCTTCGAATCTGGTTAATGGTGTCGATGTTGTAGGTGGGTCGGCTCTCTTATCAATTTAATTATGTAAACCAAGAGTTTTCTCCTAACATGTTATATGACTGATTTGTGGTTTTACAAATGTTTTTGCCCAACTTTCTGGACAGGAGGGATGTTACAGGGAGGGGAGTTGTTAGGAGATTACTAAGCTAAAACCAATTGGGTAAAACGAGGTGTGATGTGAGTATGATGAACAAAACAGGAAAGCACCGATGTAACAGAACTAGAAAATGTTGAACAAAATGTGAAATTTGAAGTCTCTTAAAGTCAAATTCGCCATTTATCACTCTTTCTTATTGGTTTAGGAGAATTTTCTTGATCTAAAATATTTAGTGGCCAACCTTTATCGTACTGGTCTCCAGGCTATATGGCTGCTTCGCCCGAGGATAAAACACAAAAAAGGTTAATTTGTTTTTGAAAGTGGATCAGAAAAATACACGGGTCCAAACAAAAGACTTAAATCCCTTTATTGGTAGTTCTATTAATTGTTAAGGATAAGATTTCCAAAAAGAATGAATATATTTGTTACTTTCTTTTGTATGAGTTTGTGATGACTTAATTGGTTTATAATTTTTGCATTATGCAAACTAATTTCATAACCAGCTATTAATTGTATTAGTTTGATTAGCTGGTCATGCGGGATCCTAATGGGACGAACAAATCATCAGGATTTGTTGAATTTCAACATCTGAGGAAGCCTCTAAAGCAGTAAGCAGATGTTTCTTTTTTAATCTTAATTATGTTCGGTTGTTTTATGTAAAACGCTAAATTTTTACCATTTTTTTCTACCTAATAGAGATTAATGAGAAGATTATTGAGAGAAAGCCTCTTTATGTTACACTTGCTGAAGCAAACATATGTTTGTATCATTTTAATCTGTGACATGATGACCATCGCTTTCCGATGTGACATGTGTTTTAAGTAAAAATGTTCGACTAATTGTGTCTTTATGTTTTCCTACCAATACTGTCAGTATCCTCGTGTCTGAAAAACCATGTGTATATATATAATATACAACCAACCTAAACAAGTAGAGATGAATATCCAATCAAGCAAAGCTCTTGCCTGTGTGATTGAAGTCTCGATGGAACATACCTTCTATGTATATGCCAACTTTCTTTTATTTATGTAGCTATGATTCGAGTTAATGCTCTATTACCTGGTCACCTCCAAGGAAGAGCAATGGAATTTACTCACTTTACAAATACATGCAATGTACTTTACCTGTAATAGCAAGGTGTCAAATCTACTTTAAATTTCTCTAATTATTTTGACATCGAACTTCCGAAAAACCATCAAATGACAACTTTCTATCTTCATTTTTGTACAACCAAGTAACCCGTCCTGGGCCGTGCTGAGCACGGCTCTTAAAATGTACCTAATAATATATATATATATATATATATATATATATATATATATATATATATATATATATATATATATATATATATATATATATATATATATATATATATATATATATATATATATATATATATATATATATATATATATATATATATATATATATATATATATCATTACTATATAAAGAAACGTGTTTTTTCTCCTTGTCGCATTCTTATTGTTACAGGGTTTTCTTCAAGCCACCTGTCCATTCTTTGAAGATGCCATGACGCTTCGAATTGGTTCACGTCTCTTCAGATAACATCCATCACCTTCGCATACGGCGATTACGAAAAGAAATCAGCGGCTCGATTGAAGGTTTTTCAGTGCACCACGTATTTATGCTTTGAACGACGCCATGCCACTTCCACTTGTCGTGTCTTCAAATTAGATCCACAAACCCTGTCTCTCCTCTGTGTTTCTCCTTTGCTTATTCGGCTCATCATAGTGTTCTCTTCCCGCCATGTATTCAGTCTCTAAACGGTGTCTTCCCATCCCTAAACGGTTCCACATCCCTTCAAAAAGTTTATCTTCTCCTGCCGCCGCTTTAACTTACGCTATTTAAAGACGGGATGTCACATACCATTGGAACGACAACGTTTACGTGTAGTTCCATTATTCATCTTCTCAATTTTATGAGGAACCATTTGCCATGAACAATCGGTGACCGAGGGTCAGAGGCGCTTTCCTCCTCCGCCAGTGATTTAGGGTTTATTCTTCCTCGGTATACCATCGTTCCCATGGCACTGCCACGTTCTTTATCTTTCTGAATACATCGCGAATCTTTGGGTCTTTGTTTTGCAGTTCAAATGAAAGTTCATCAGACCAGGTTTGTGCAGATTGATAAACAAAAATTATGTGCTAACCTATTGAACAATGTTTTTCTGAGTTTTGATTGATCGGGTTTTGATTTTTAATCAAGAAATCATACCGCAATGGGAAAATTTGGTGGAATCGTAGATGTTAAAGGGGATGTGAGTAAAGAACTCAGACGACATACCTCCTCTCCGTAATTGGCTTTTGTGATTGATCGTCTATCTTGACCCTTCTACTTCCATCTAACGACTTCAATTAGGAGTTGTCACCAATTAAACAACGTAAGTACAATTTCAATCATTATTCATCTATGATTTTACGAGTTTGGATATATTTGCATCTGTTAAAGTGATTTATCGGCTTCAATTGAAATAGGTTTATTACAAGCGTGGTTATTTTGTTTGAATAGGCGGTTTCCAACTAAAAAGCGTATACATATTGAATGTAATTGATCAGAACAATAATGAGAAGGATGACCATGTTCTTAATGCGACACCATCAATACCCTTTTCTTGGCAGCAAATTTGTTAGGAATTATGTATGGTGATGCTTGGCCTATTACCGGTCCTACTTTAAAGATTATCATGTTTTGAGAATTTTTTTATTACATTTGAAGTTCTTGAACTGATATAACACTTGAAGTGGTAGAACATTTTTGAATAAGCTTCAGCTACTTGATGTATATTAACATTCATCATGATATGATTTTTTAAAAAATCGTGTAATTTGCTTGCCCTAAGGTTCGTCTCCCTTTACAACAGTCCATAGTAATGTTTCATATCTATTTGTTGTTTCTTTTCTTTTGCTCATGGAGATTTTTAAACCTATCATTTTCTATGTCCTGTTTGACTGGCACTTAGTTGAAGATTTAGTAGGGTGAAAGGGTATTTGGGAATTAAAAACAGAGTTTCCTGCTTGAAGGGTAACGATTTGGGTCTTTAAGGGAAGGGATTGTTGAGATGTTTTCCGGTTTAAATTTTGATGATTAAGGTCCAAGATTTTTCCTTACTCGTGTGAGTATTTATTTTTCTCGATTAGGTTGGTCTTGTGGTAAAGACTATTGCTTTAGACGGTACTAAAGAGCTTGTGGGAGGTCAATGAGTTCTGAACATGTGCTCTCCAAGCACTATAAATGTTTCTTTATTTCAGAAGAATTTAAGTCTTATGTGAATCATAGATTTAGGTGTTTGATATGTTTTTCTGGACCATCAAAGGTAAGCCCTGCATCTCTTTCTAATTTAAACATAATAATCCTGTTGAACGCACTTTAATTTATGAACAATATGCTTGATTTTGCACATGCATATCATTATACTTTACAACATAATATGTATTTTGCCTAAGAATCACAAATTTTTATTAGATGTGCAATGGAAAAAAAAAACAAAACTAATTTATATAACATTAACTTTCTTCATTTTTAACATAAAAAATATATTCCAGCTTTTCGGTTGGTCTTGCTTTGCAAAAGACATGAACCGTAAACGTGAAGCGAAACAAACTGTGGTGTGAAGTGAAACTGGTCACAAATTTTAGATTAGAGGTCTATAGAAAAAAATACAAATAATTTGTATAAGATTGATTTCGTCATTTTTAACATAAAAAAACATATGATCCGGTTTTAGGTTAGCCGCATAGCATCGGCAAAACCAATTACAAAATTTCGATACGAAGTGCAATGGGAAAAATATGAATAGTTTATATAGAATTGATTTTTCTCATTTATAACATCCATAAATAAACGTTTAAGCTTTTTTGGTTAGTCGTGTTTTACAAAAAAAACATGAAGCAAATCGCAAAATGAAGGTAATCACAATTTTAGGATTAGAGATGCAATAGAAATATAAAAATAACACATATAGTATTGATTTTCTTCGTTTTGAACATCCAAAAAATACGTTACGACTTTCCCGTTAGTCACGATTTTAAAAAATACATGATGCATTTCTTTTAAATATTTGTTATTGTTGCATTGCACGAGTAATATCAACTTACGTATAAACTATTAAACGAACCCTCAAAACATAAACCATAAACTCATACCGCCGAAAAAAATTTGTTAGATGGAAATAAACAGTTTGCAAAATTGTGTTGAAGGAAAACTAATCACGGAAATGAAACAATTCGATGTTCGCCGCATTGCACGCGTACATATATACTAGGTATGTTTAATGGTTGTCTTAAGTACAACCCACCATCCACAAAGGGTAATTTGAGTTTTTTATATATCGTTTTATGTAAGAATATTGTTGTCGATGACATACAATAACTCGGTCTTGAAAGTCAACTGAAAAGCAAATTAGAAATCTCAAAATTGTTATAATGAAAATATAGGAGACAATGAAGAAAACGTATGATTACCTTACTTTGGATAAAATCTTCTAATACAGTAGTGAACCTTGCTAAAGTTTCTACCTTTTTCGATTTTACTCACATGTAACATTTTTATCTTTCTGAAAGTCTAAAATAAAATCACTGTTTGCTTCTCTTTTTTTCTTTTTTTTTTTACTCGAATTAATCACATGAAAACTAGAAATATTCATAGATTGATGAATTCACCATACAACCTAGAAGCTCCACTTGCAAATATTGCAAAATTAGGATTTTGATGAAACAACTTAAACATATTCATAGAGATTTTGGATCTAGATATCTTCGAGTTTACAATAATTTATTATATTTATTTTGAGAAACTTTAGTGTTGATAACTAGCTTGTGTCTTTTTTTCATTTGGTTTTGGTATTGTTAGTAATCTCTTTCTCATCAATAGCAAGACTAAAAACATAACATCAACATACTTTCATTACTTAACCAAAAAACCATTCGTCAACCATGTTTTGTTACCGTCCGGGGGCCGTGCTGAGCACGGCCCATAAAATGTACCTAGTACATACATACATACATACATACATACATACATACATACATACATACATACATACATACATACATACATACATACATACATACATACATACATACATATATATATATATATATATATATATATATATATATATATATATATATATATATATATATATATATATATATATATATATATATATATATATATATATATATGAAAATTTGAATAATATAAAGGGAAATAACTATATCACAAATGTTGACTTACTACCAGATACATTTATCTGGGGAATAATTTTTGTTATATGTGACCTACTTCACATGCCCATTAATCTAAGATGGGAAAAGACTTTACGAAATGCATTCATTGAAATGCCAATTGATGTGTTGTAAACAAAGTATATTTGAAGCAAAAGTTAAGGTATGTGTTTATGTTTTAGATACATGTTTTGTTCTTATAAATCAAAACAATCGCCGCTCAAAGATGGGTATTAATTAGATGGGCAAATTATATAAATTAAACATATTATTAGTAACTTTTTATTCAAGAAAATATAGTTTTGAGGACATATGTTATAAGGCTATAATTAAGACCTAATTTATTATAATAATAATAAAAATGCTTTTTCCTTATAATACATGTTTCTCAAATTAATATTGATTTTTGATGTAAATTTCAAAAAAATAAATTACGAAAATATAGTATTTTGCTTGTAATTTACCCATATGAGATTTAATTGGAGAACAGGTGGGTAGAAGATGTTGTTGGAATTGTAAGCCTCTGTTGTACTTGCGTTTAATGGACATATTCTTCATCTCAAGCAATGGTACAATAATCGGCCATTTATTTGTCCATATAAACCATGTTTGACTTTGCCTCATTCCCCTTCTTCATAGAGCATCTGCGTTTCTCTACCATCAAATAAATTTAATGGTGGCAAACTTTAGAGATCGTAAGTTTGAATTTTGATTCTTGCTTTGTTTATTTCACAAAGGAACGTTTAACAGTTTTGTATATTGGTTAGATATGCTGTAATTGTTGTTAGTTCACATGGTGGTGTTTTCTAAACTTCCATTGGACATGGTGATCACGATCATCTCTTTGCTTATGCTTGAAGATGCGATACGTCTTTGTTTGATGCAAAAAGAATGGTTCCAACTTCGGTTATGGAGATATTGTGGCTCCTATAAGCTTAGAGAAGTGCCGACCTCAACCTACCTTGAGAACAACAAGAAATGAAATTCTACCAACTAATATTATGAGGGAAATTGGATCCTAACCCCCAGCCTCCATGATTGTACTATAAAGAGATCGAGCTGGTTAGAACACATATTTTGTTGTTTGTGTGGTTTGCGTCTACAATGTTGCGGTTGATTTTTGTTTACGCAACCAATAGATTTTTTTGGCTTACTTTAAAGGAAGATTCTTATTTATCCAAACTGATAGCTAGATATCCTAATCAAAGGAATTAGTGTCATGTTATGAGTGTTACAAATCTACATGGACGTGTGACAAGATATTGTTGCAATAACATTCAATTGATGTAACTTCGTTTTCCACTAATTCACGAATATTATTTATAGTCTTTAAATGTTTTATTTTAAAAATGGCAAATTGCAAAAAAGTCACTAAGTTAATACATAATTTTGATTTTGACACCGTGTTTATTATTATTATTATTATTGTAATTAATTCACTAAGTTTTTCAAAGGATCGTGCTATAAATACCCCCCCATTTCATTCTATACCCCTCTGATTTGACTATCAAATTTGTTTTATCTCAATTTTGTCTTTTGTTGTCTTTTTATTTATTAATAATAATATTATTATTATTATTATTATTATTAGCTTTTATAAAATTATAACCGTTCGTATTTATTGATAATTCAATGTTTTCTTTTTTGTCGTTCGAATTTATTCAGTCGTTTATAAACTAATTGGTTGTACGTATAATTTATTATTTATAAAATCTTTCGGGTTTATATCGTTTGTAGGTAATCAAAATTCACGTTATTATTAGTCAGAAATAGTCATTTTTGATCCGCCGACCCAGTTGTACACCATATCCGTTTGTCCAGGATTGTGCATGCTAAGAACATTCTGCTGAATAAAAAAGATTGTATAATGCTCGACTAAATATTTATGTTCGTTATCCATATAACGCACCGTGTAATTGTAATATTGGACCAAACTTTGCATTGATATTATTATTTATATTGTTATTTTTTATACATTCGTTCAATCATTTTGATATAAGTTGACATAATTTTATAAAATTATAAACGTCGTTCGCTGTGTCGTAATTACTTTAAAAAATTATTGTTTTATTGTTACTAAAACGTAAAAATTATAAAAGCTAAATTCATTAATTCGACATTTGGTCAAATTTGACATAACCGTTTTGATATAATTTGCCATAATTTTGTAAAATTATAAACGTTCGTTGTGTCGTAATTACTTAAAAAACTATTGTTTATTGTTATTAAAATTTAAAAATTATAAAAGTTAAATTCATTATTATTTTTTTAATAATAATAATAATAATAATAATAATAATAATAAATCAAAATATATTAATAAAAGAAAATAAAAAGAAAAAGAAAATGACAACAAACAAACAAAATAGACAAAAAAACAAAAACAAAAACAACAAAAAAACAACAAATCAAATCAGGGGGTGTAACTACACTATAGGGGGTATGTATAGAATCACCCTTTTCAAATTGTTGCAATTTTGACGATTTGACCGGTCAAACTGGTTGTCAATTGACGTGACATGATGACCTTTCAGTCTTTGATGACATAGTACTGACGTGACATGATGACCTTTTCTATTTGAGCTAAAATTTTCTTTTATTTTTACTTATTTGACTACGAAGATAAATAATAACTCAATTAACAAATTCATCCATCTATAAGTCATAATTACCGCTTCTATTAAATATATATTTTATATTTTTAACATAATATCAGTAAATAATATATACAGTCATCGTATATTATCTTACTTTCAAATCAATTTTTACAAACATGCTTTGAAATTCTTTCTGTAATTATCGATATATAGTATATACAATCACCATATATTATTTTACTTTCAAAACATTGTATTTGTATCCTAAAAAAACTAAATAACATCATATATCACTTATAATTGTTGTTTTGAATCTTACTTTAAAAAAAACTTGTTCATGTCATCACCACATCATTAATAACTTATAGGTTACCATGTCACGTTAACTGACAATCGGGTTGACCGGTCAAATGGCCAAAATTGCAAAAAAACTGGAAAACTTAGTGACTTAATTACCATAAAAGTAAACACGGTTCAAAATCGAGATTTTTATATAAGCTTAATGACTTTTTGCAATTTACCCTTTTAAAAAGAATGCAAACTACGAAAGATAGTAGTCTTTGTTAGGGCATTTCCAAGCGAAACACTAATTTTGGTGTTAACACAATTTTTTGTGTATTGATCACTGAAAATTAACATCAAATTATATGGTTAGGATACGTCGACGATCAATTAACACAATGGCGATTACAAAGGTTGTAAAACATTTAAGATTCGAGATCAACACCTATACTGCGGTGATCCTTATCTTGAAGAATATGTGTCGTTCTAATTCGGATAATGGGAGATTAAGGTGTTAGGGTGGTTTTCATTGTAACAATCATCAATTATATGAAACCATGACTTAACAAGTCTCACACAATCTCGATGTCATGAACTTCCGAACCCATTTTACGAACCGTGAACTGTGGAAGACATACAAGATAAGGTATAAGGTATTGTTATTAATGTGTTCATTTCCAATATACTTTAAAATATTAGGTAAATCTTTTACTTTTTTTTATGTTTATTAAAGTTCACTGTGTTGAAACATTATTGTCAAACTCAAGTACCGTCTGGAAATTGAGAGTTTGATTGTTTTCAATGTTGCTCGACTTGATAAGGGTTTTAAGGATTTATTGTGGCTGTGAAAAAACCCTAGACCTTTAGTTAACACTGAACAAATTTTATGGTCGCAATTCACCATCATATGCAACCATTCTTTAAAAAGGCAACATGAACAATGATCGATATGTTAAAAAGCATGATATTGTGATTGTCGAGGGTGCCTAAAAACCAAGAATTTCTCTCTTTCGCTTATTGGATGTGTAACGGAGTTTAAGTCTCTCACAAATTACATGTTGTTTGTGACAACAAGGGATTCGATGACATAGTGTTTCGTTATATTGGAGGTCTTTGGGTATCCATAGAATTCAACTTAACAAAGGTTCGTGATAAATTCCATAAACATGTTAGGAGTAAACTCATGGTTTTTAGAATCAAGCCATTCGTTAGTGGGTTTGTATTAACGAGTGTGTCGTTTGGATTGATGTAGAAGGGGTGCCGACTATATTACGTACCAATAAGATGTTCTAAAAAATAGCATGAAAATAGAGAGTAGTGTTGTACATAGAGGATGCCAATGATAATCAATATATCAAGTGTTTGTGTATTAAGACAATGATTGAATCCTTTACTATGGATTCTTTTAAGATTATTGTTCAAGGGAAATTGTTTATGGTACGAGCTCATGAGATTACGAGATGGGTGCTAGGTTTTATATATGATGAATCCAAGTCAAATGAGGAAACCAATGACGAGTTAGTGAATCTAAAAATGGGTGGTCGTAACTTGGAAGAAAGGGAAGTCAATTTCTCGGTTAAAGTCTAGTCTTGGGAGGAAGAAGGTGGATCACAAGGTGGTCTAGAAACTTTCTTACAAGTAGGTGGGAAATATGTACACACTAATGTGGAAGTCTTATACAATGATCCATTTTGACTTAATAAAATAATTAGAATTATAAATGAGTAAGAATGTTATTAGTGATGAACCATGGTTTCCTTCGGATTTCACACCTCCGGAAATTATTGTGGCTGAAAAAAATAGGTTCCCAACAACCTTGCTCAATTTAACATTGGGACTGTTTTGGGTCGGGTACGTGCAGCAAGCCAACAAAGGAAGTCGTGAAGGTTGATTTTCATGAGGCAGCAGCCTTAATTGATGTTGGCAACAAAAATCAGCCCATTCTCATGAGGACGATGCCGCCTCTTTTTCCATGCAACATAAAGAAGGGTATATGGACTTTAATTCGCACCATATATATGGATTCTGTTGACCCTATTAAAAGACCTATTGATGGTTTTTCCATTATGGATAAACGTAATGTTTTTGCTGACATTGCACAAGCAATGGGATACCCCATCGATGGTTATGTTAGGGATATTCAAGAGATTATTCAGGTATACAGTTTGGATTCGGGTTGGACTTCAGGTATAGAGTAATGGTCAGATTGGATTTCGAGGATAGAGTCTGTTTGTGGTTAGAAGTTGTTTGTGTTGGATTAGGTGTCTAAGCCATGACTAATAATTTGTATTTACCTAATTGATAGTAGCAAAGTCTATTTGGGTTGCCCTCATGGCTAGAGGTTTAGCAGAAAATCCAGGAGAGAGAAAGATTGATTTATTATATGACTAATAAATCAATAGAAGTAAAATAAATAGTTTATTAGTATATTATGGTGATAATATATTAATTAGAAACTATATTAATTAATTAAAAACTAATCTGGAATTAATTAGAATTAATTTGGTGATTAATTTGATTAATTAAAGGTGCAGGGGCTGAATTGTAATTATTCAATAGTTGAGTAAGTGACAATTATGGTAGTTTAAGTGGCCAACGAAATTATGGAGGGATAATCCATAATTTCGATTATTATATGTTAGGATAAATAGATTTGAATTGATAGATAAAGGTTTATCTTATTTGAATTAAAAAAGGTTTATCTCTAAAGGCTTATCTGGTGGCCACTTGGAAACTATAAATAGAGACCCCTATGTACCATAAAAGCCACAAAAATTTTCTCTCTTCCCTCTCTCTGGAACTGTCACACCCAAAAATTTTCGCAAAATATTTGAACTTTTTAAAACAACTTTTATAGAAAAAGCTATGAGTTTACAAAAGATAAGTATCACAAACCAAATTATAACGAAATAAACATAATAATGTGCAGAAGCAAAATAATAATAATGTCCCAAAATGGAAATTCTTCTAGTAGTGGTATCCCGGTGCTCCAAGTCATGCCTCAGCCTCTTTAATCTTAATACCTGAAAATGTTAGGGGAAACCGTAAGCATAAAGCTTAGTGAATTCAAACACAGACATCATATCAATATTCACATTTACTAATCCAAATCCAATTCCAATTATAATTACATTAATAAGCAAGGAACAAATCAATGCTTATATTAATAGGGAGGACTTGTAGGTTTGAGCCGCACCGAGTAAATCCCGTATCCTTTGGCCCCGATCCCCGCACCTCATAAAGAGTATAACGTTGGTGATCTTACCTAACTACCCCTCATAGTATTAATCAATCACATGCAGTGCACATGTACGATTTTATAACAATAATATAGCATGCTTTAAATAGTAAATCTAAACAATCACACACGAGCTATCTAGCAAACATAAATAGTAATACAACTGTGTGAGAGAACTCACCTTGAGTGAGTGAGTAACGGATAGGAGTCAATATAAGGCTACCAAGCTTGTGCAAACTTCAAGGCTGCACCTAAATAGAACTAAAGGTTAGAAGAGTGAAGTTGTGAAACTAAGAAATGAGAAGGGAGTAATCACAGCAAGGACTCTAAAACAGTCCTGCTGATCGGGACTGAATTACTCCAAAATGCACAATAGAAACATAGGATTAAATAATTTTTGCAAGAAACTACAATGGCTTAGGTTTCCAGAACCATAAGGAACTCCTCATAACTCCAAAGGATGTAAGAGATATGAATTTTACAAAAAGACTTGTCACTGTAGTCTTTGGACGGACAGTCAGGTGGTGTTGGCCAATTCTACCCAACTTGTGGGTGGAATTAGCCCCAACCAAAAATCAGAGAAACATTAGACACAAAACTACAAGTCTCAGAGTTGGAATCGATTAAAAAGGGTTTCCCAAGCTCTAGATATAAAAATCACAAGGTGGCCAATCACAGAATCAGCATAAGCTGGTGACTGTCCATTGACATGGAGTGTGCGTCCATTCTAACCAAGTTATAATACGAATTAACGACCCATCTTCTCCAGATATTAAATTAACTATGAAATGTACATGTGGGTATTTGGAATCACTCCGGATCATTTCCCAAACCCTAGTAATGATAAAAAACAAAATGACATATCACAACAGACCCGGATCAGACCCAACAGCAGAGAAGCTGTTGTTGCCCATAGGTAAAGTCCTTTTTATCGAGGGTGCCTTTTAAGAAAGTTACCCAACTCGATTTGTGAACTTTAGGCACTGATATGGGGTCCATTTGAGTTCTAGAACTCGAGATATGATTTTTACAAGAAGGGGGACTCACCAGTGAAATCTGACAAAATCCCTAGGTTATGTTGCGAAATTCATAACTCAGTATCTAGACCTTGAAATCACAATTCCTCTAGTCAGAGCCTGGATATATGTCTTGGGAATCTTCAGTTAAAGTTTCGTGGCAATCCGACCTTTCAATCTCCGGGAATCGCCCAAACAATGTGGCTATGTTCTCAAATCCGGGAATAGAGAGGGTTAGGGAGAGAAAGAGAGTGAGCCGAGAGAGAGAGAGAGAGAAGGAGAGGGGGAGGGAGCCGTGAAAGAGAGGGTGGAGTGGAGGAATTAGGGTTTTTTGAACCCTAATATATTAGATTAGTGGGCTAAACCCTAAAGCCTTTGGGCTAGAAGACCATCTAAGCTTTAATTGGGTTTGGCTATAAACCCATGGACTTAATTATATGATTAAAAGATGGGAATAATTATAAGCCCAATCTTTTAATTAATCATACCTTAATTAATTAAATTAATATAATGCCTCATAATTAATTAATTAAAATAAATAACGTACCGAGAAAAACCGGGGCGTTACAAGAACTTACGAAAAACCCTAGTCTTGGGTGTGACTTCATTTGAGGCAAGGCATTTGCGTTGCTTAGCTTGCAAGAAACAACTAAAAGGTTAGTTTTTTTGAATTTATTTCTTTAGCAATTTTCTTCTAGCCTTTTATGAAATATTTATATGTTCAATAGTAGAAAACATAGATCCTCATAGGTTGCATGTGAACTTAGGGTTTTAGTTTATAGATTTGCATAAGACCTTACAGTGGTATCAGAGCTTTTTGGTTGTTTTCTTGTTGAATTGCTATAATTGTCTTCCTAAAAATTAGGGTTTAATGCTTATAAACCCTAATTGGCCAAATCGATTTTAGGGTTAGGGTTTTGGAAACCCTAGCCCCTCCCCTCTATGATTTTCGATTTTCTCATTAGGGTTTTAGAAGGCTTTCTATTTTTGGTAACTTCAATTATTTAAATGGGTAACCTTAAACCCATTATTTGTTAATTTCGAAAATTAGGGGTTTAAGATAGGTTTAAATTAATTTGATTAATTTGTGATACCTATCTAGTTTTAATTAATTTAATTAATTGTTTAATTAAAAGATAATTAATGGTTTAATTTAATTTTAAATTTAATAGTTTTAAATTTTGAAAAATTAAAATATAAAACTAGAAATATTTTTAAAGTCTAAAATATTTGGATTTAAATAATTTAATTAATTTTTTAATTAAAAGATGAATTAAATCATTTAAAGGTTTAATTTAATTTTAAATTTAATAGTTTAAATTTCCAATAAATTAAAAGATAAACCAGGAATATTTTAAAAGGTTTAAAATACATCTTATATATATTATAATTAAAAGTTATTATTATATGTATAAGATAATTGGTCAGTCAAATCAATAATAGGCCTCATTCACGAAGCTGGTCTATAAGGAGGGTATAAGGAAACTGCCTATAAAATGGTGGTTGAATGGGTGTCCACTCTCACCCACCGCTCTCTTGATCAGTGGAGGGTCGTTAGCCGAACGGGTTTGATAGGACAACTTAATCTCATTAAAAGTATAATATTATTAATGAAAGTACTAGAAAAGTTTTATAAAATCCCAAATCTAGTTACTTTAGGAAAAATGTGAATAGATGCTAACCCATGAAATTGCACGTTACACTTTATGAAACATTAGTGGAGCGTGTGTGGTTTACCGGCACACTAATAGGGGTGCATAAAGAGTGATAATGGGTTTCTCATGATTTATCATTGTTGATGGAGTGTGTGTGGTTAACCGGTACATCAATTAGAGATGATAAATGACATTGAGGTTACCGAGCACATTTTCATGGTTATTCACATCCAGTTTGTGATCCTCGGCATCCCAGTCACAAACAGTGGAGCACATCTGAGATTAAACATGCCATTGAACAGTTCAATGAATCTCAACAGATCTAGAAATTTCATAAGATGAAATTGATAAATGTTTTATCTACCAATGACCATTATGTTTTGATTACGGCATCCCTCTTCACACCATAATTGGGGTATTTTGGATCCTAGCCTTGTTACATAATATATTGGGTAATTATTTAAGAGGATTAATTAAACTAATAAATTCAAAGTTTATAAATGTCTTAAGATAGTGTCAATTCTCCTCATTCTCCTCCTTCACCCATTTCTGAGAGCTTCATATAGCACCTTACAATATGGTAAGCTGATTGGCCTTAACTACGTGGTATGGCTTCACAAATAGAGAATGGTTCTTAGTTTTGCTGGCGAGCCATATCTGATTGACTGTCCGTTCCCTGAAGCATGGCATCACACAGCAGCTTGTGATGAGCATGACCCCTTGACTATTGAGTCCAAGAAAGTTTGTTGCCTCATGCTATTGATCATTGACCCCGAGTTCCGCAGGGATTTAGAATTCCAAGGGTCAGATAAGTTAGCATAGCTGGTTGAGGAAAGGTTCCGATAACTGGTTGAAAAGGGACGAGCTAAGATTTTTAAAGAGCTTGAATTGTGCAAGAAGTAGCACTGGTTCACATCTTCTCAAGATAGAGAGACACCTAGGTGAACTGTATAAATTTGGTCACCCTTTAATCGGGAGTTGAGCATTAACTCGACTCGCTGGTATGTTTATCCAGATGGACAGGAAGGGTAGCCATATAAGACAATCATGGAAATGCATTCAATGTTGACTCTGTATGAGTCATTCATCGAGAAGCATAGTTCCATTCATTCAGCTACTTCAGGATTGAGTCCAGTAATAAAGGCACATCAAGAAATAATCCAGATCGTCTGGACTAGTTCTTTGATGTAGCAAACTGGGAATCCACAAGGTGTGACACAGTCACAGAAAGATTGGAAAAATGCTTCAAAGCTGAACGGTTTGGCAACTCAGGAATATCTTAAAACTCAGAACTCCTGATCCTTAATTCCTTGATACGGGATGTGTTTATCACATTTGCTCTGTATGCATGGACTCGGTAGGATGCGGGATTTTGTTGCACAGGAGCACATTCGGATTGGATCCGAAGCTCGGGCAGTTTTGGAGTTTAGTTAGATATTATGATATTGTTATTAGCTTATTAGATACGTGCGACATTACCTGTCATATAGTACATTGTTCAAGGATATTTTGTTTTTATAAAATGTTGATTTTATTTTAATACATGTTTGTTTAAAGTATCCTTGAAATGTTGTATGAGTATGTTAATTGCATGAATGGCAATAACTTGAATGTTGATACATCCAATGGTATTGGATTTATAAATTGTGTTCTTTATGATTGTTAAAGTGAATTTTATGAGAATCACTTCAACCAAAGGTCCAGTTGGACAGGACTTTGGAATCATTTGACTTAGAGTCGCATGATGAATTGAATGCTTAATAAAATTAATTGTGACAAGAAATAAATCACCCAAAGATCCAATGGATACGATTTTAGAGTCAGTTGAGTTGGAGTCAGGTGATGATTGCATATCTTGAACAAAATTGACAAAGTCATAAATTTACATAGAGATGTAAAAGATATCAATATATTGAGCAACAGACACACAAGTTACTGTGTATTGCTTGAATCTTCAAACACAACACAATTGGTTGTACTTCATGATATTTGTCAATTAGTATGACAAATATGGCTTCGCTATCAGGATAAGCGATTGATTGAAACCTTGAAGTGTTCAAGGATTTCAAAGGAAGTATAAGATCAACAGAACCTGAGTGACAACATAGACTGAGAAAATGTTTCACAATTTATCCTCTTCCAAGAACATTAATAGTTATAATGTGTCTTAGGGAAGATAATGGAGCATTGATCTAAATAGTTTGATCCTCGATGTATAAGATACATTTCTAATTAGTTTTTCGATGAATTGAATATTCAACCAGTCAGACCATAGAAACCATATTCTGACCACATCTTAGACTAAGTAGGTTATGCAGACACTGTCTGAAATGTAAAGCTGGGATCGTCCCACTTGTACATAGAAAAGTCCAGGGTCATGTAGTGTTCGTCCGAACCTCATGACTAGCCTGTACCTGATCAGCAGTGTCGTTTCATTGGCTATCCCGACTGTAACTGTGAAAGAAGAGTTCTTTTTGAAAGGACTCATATTCTAAGGAAACAGTGGGAGTAAGAATAATCCTGAATGAGTTCAGGATTAGCTAATTGAAAGAACCTTTAGTCATCACTAGGCTTGAGCAGGAATCAGATTCCTGTTAAACCTAACATACTCTTCTCTTAACCAGTAGTATTGGTCACCATCATAAAGTGTTGTGATCCGGGTGACATACCAATTAGTGGTAAAACACTAAAGTTGGTACGGATTAGCAGTCCGACTACTTGGAAGCATTAGTGAGCCCGGTTGCTACCAAATACGAGAACCTTAGGGCGAGACACAGTCTATGTAACAATTTGATTGATTTTACACCTGGTCTGAAAACCAGTGGGAGTAATTGAATCATCAAAAGAAAGAGACATGGATAGAAATGTACTTACATAACATCTGGTTGAGTGAGACGATACTCAAAGTCAAGCAATTGATTCCGAGAGAAGCACTCTCAATAGAAGATAAAATTCGAAAGGATACTGCATGGCACATTGTGAGACGTTAGTGGAGCGTGTGTGGATTACCGACACACTAATAAGGACTCACAAAGAGCATGCAAATACAGAAGGTACATGGCCTTGGGATTCATCCCACGGGCACCTCGCAAGAAAGGAAACTTGGATTCTCAAAATGTGCCAAAAGTTTTGGATTTTGTGAATAGCCTAAAAGATTTCCATAACTATGTCAGAAAGGTTTCAGATTCTCAAAATATGCCAAAAAAAAAGGTTTGGATTTTGTGAATAGTCCGAAAGAGTCAAAGCCAGTGGGAGTATCGTTGTTGTCTGCTTATGACTATATGTTAGTTACATATTGTTTCTAGGAAATATCTCTTATCATTACAAATTGTAATGATTTGATGTTAAGAGATGATTCACTATGAAAGACTTTAAGAGATACAACATACTCAGGTGGTTGCGAACATCTATTAGATAGATAGAAATTCTGCCAATATGATATTGATGAGATTCAAGATGCATAACCCCAGGAAAGGAGTTTCCTATCATTGCAAAGTGTGATGACTTGGCATGAAAGAAATAAAGAAGGTGCAATATACTCATGTAGTTCACAGACATCTATCAGATAGATGAAATAGTCAGTATAGAACAAGCCATTGTAAGCATGATCTTGATAAGATTCAAGATGCATGAGAAGAGTCTCTGAAAGAAAATAGTTTTCGAAAAATCATGACACAAGGATTATAAATAATATTTGGATTCCGAAAGGGTTTGGAATAAGATTAGATCGAGTTCCACAAGCTTCTTGGATCGATCAGAGGTGTCATGAACATGTCCTGATAACCGGATGGATTATTTGAACTAACGTGAGAAATCATTGGAAAATGATTGAGCATTTCCTCTAATTCCATGGAAAAAAAGGTTACAAATTCTTCTTGGTGCAGCCCAAGGACTTGCGTATCTTCATGAGGTGATAGTAATAATTTGAAAGAGTTTCAAAGTGGTAATTATTAACGTCAGGACGTGGTGCTAAAGGACTTCATGGCTAAAGAGTTTTGTTGGTATTCTGATGGAGCGTGTGTGGTTCACCGACACATCGTAACACCTCGAAATAGTCTTAGGGTGTAGTCAAGTAGACTTAAGACCCCGAGAACCATGGGTAGTCACAGTACACATCACCATAATGGAGTTGTAAGTGAGAATGACATAATGACAAATTGAGATGTCATCGGAAGAGCATCCGATTGGATCATCTACAATGAAGTGTATAAGTGTAAGACACTTTTGAATACATAGAAAGAGTGTAATGTTCATGTAGACATAGATATAAAACTTGAATTGAAAGTTTAATAGAAATCTAGAAACCGATAATAGTTTATGACAAGATCCGAATTGGTGATTACCTCATGGAGACTTGGTAATAAGTAGGAGTAGCTGGCAGTCAGATCTTTATGTTTCGTTTTCACATGTTTTACTTCCCGGATAATTTAATTATTCAGAAAGGTCCACAGTCGTTCATACTTTGGGAAGTAAGTATTGAATCAAGACTGTCATGAATAGGTTTCTAGACTGTCTAAGGAGTTAGACATAGCAATAGGATTGCTACAACATTCATGAGTACTTAGAAATAGAGATTTGAGTATTGGATAAACCCACGCTCAATAGATTGCTTCATGGATTACATCACGAGCAATGTTGAGACGATAATATCTTATGATCTTGAAGTGGAGAGATATGATTATAATTTACAAGGCAGTTGTTCATTGATAATACGAAAAACGCATCAGTAACTCGATGTTATAAAACGTGTTGTTGTGAATGATTTGTCTGGTAAAATATATAAGAATATGAGTCAAAGCTTATTCGTTCCTTGACCCTGACGGGAAACAGATATATGTAGGCCTCTCGATGATTTTGAAGTTGACTAAAATGCTGGCCAGCCAGGACTGAATTGATGTGTTCAATTGGAAGTCTTATGTCATATGCAAATCAGAAATCGGGAAACAGAGTACCGGACAGAGATTGATCTCAATCCATGTCTCGTGTCTGAAAATATCTTGTTGGACGAAGGATCATATGATCACTTATCTATGGACACAACTGACTGGGTCAGAGTTCGGCAGCAGTTTCTAGGAAGCTACAGTTTGCTGATCAAATTAGAGGATAAATTAGTAATTATATTCATAGACTTATCCAAGTGGGAGACTGTTGGATTAGGTGTCTAAGCCCTGACTAATAATTTGTATTTACCTAATTGATAGTAGCAAAGTCCATTTGGGTTGCCCTCATGGCTAGAGGTTTAGCAGAAAATTTAGGAGAGAGAAAGATTGATTTATTATATGACTAATAAATCAATAGAAATAAAATAAATAGTTTATTAGTATATTATGATGATAATATATTAACTAGAAACTATATTAATTAATTAGAAATTAATCTGGAATTAATTGGAATTAATTTGGTGATTAATTTGATTAATTAAAGGTGCAAGGGCTGAATTGTAATTATTCAATAGTTGAGTAAGTGACAATTATGGTAGTTTAAGTGGCCAACGAAATTATGGAGGGATAATCCATAATTCGATTATTATATGCTAGGATAAATAGATTTGAATTGATAGATAAATGTTTATCTTATTTGAATTCAAAAAGGTTTATATCTAAAGGCTTATCTGGTGGCCACTTGGAAAATATAAATAGAGACCCCTAGGCACCATAAAAGCCACGAAATTTTTCTCTCTTCCCTCTCTCTGGAACTTTCGAAAAACCCTAGTCTTGGGTGTGACTTCATTTTAGGCAAGGCATTTGCGTTGCTTAGCTTGCAAGAAACAACTAAAAGGTTAGTTTTTTCTGAATTTATTTCTTTAGCAATTTTCTTCTGGCCTTTTATGAAATATTTATATGTTCAATAGTAGAAAAACATAGATCCTCATAGGTTGCATGCGAACTTAGGGTTTTAGTTTATAGATTTGCATAAGACCTTACAGTTTAGGGGTCAATAAAAGGGGTTGAATGAGGGCTATTGATGATAAAACGTAGGTTGCATCCCAGGATAATATAATTGCAGTGGTGAAAAAAGAGGACACTCCATTTGCGAGGTACATGGTGGTGGTTAAGATCTGTCTGATACGAAAATGTTTTTCATCGCCTTCAACTTCCTTGGACCGAACCTTGATGTGTTTAGTGAATATATATATATATATATATATATATATATATATATATATATATATATATATATATATATATATATATATATATATATATATATATATATATATATATATATATATATATATATATATATATACATACATACATACATACATACATACATACATACATACATACATATATATATATATATATATATATATATATATATATATATATATATATATATATATATATATATATATATATATATTTGTGTGTGTGTGTGTGTGTGTGTGTTAATAGCCAAACGACTATCTTTTTTAAAGAGGGGGAATTCCTGATGTAATGAAACCCACTATATGCGTTGGATTTTTTTTCGAGGATGGCAGTGTCGGGGCAATGTTCATCGCACCACCACAGTGACACCTCAGCTCCTTTCTCTACGATACTATCAGCCTTCAATAGGTTGAAGGAACCTACCATTTAATTTTATGCTATGTTCCCGAGTTTTAGCAAGGAAAGAAAAAAGAGTGAAGGAAAAAAAAAAGAAGGAAAGGGAAATAGAAAGAAAACTGTAGTGTTGTGTTCTTGGGTTCGAAAAAAATGAAAGATGTATAAACATTTTATGTGTTCACTAGTTGAAATGAAGAAAAAAGAAACTTATATTTATGTCTTATTTTTAATAATGAATTCATTTCTCTCAAAATCCTTCCAAATCGGAAGTAAAGCTAGGAATAAAGATTATCACTCCTCTTCTTTTCTTTCCTTTCCAATTCTTTCCATTAAAAAATCTTTGGATCATCGCATTCTTTTCATTTATTCTCAGTTCCATCCACTTCCCTTTTTTTTCTCTCGTTAAGTGAGACTGGGGAACTAAGCGTTAAGGAACCTAGCTGCCACCTAACTACAATATAAATCAAAAGTTAAACTCCACCACCTCTTATTGCCAACTAGTGTGAAGCACAAGTTGTATGAGCTCCAAGACGGTACCCCTTAAGCATGTACACATTAAGTACATAGCCATTTTTGGCATCGATATCCTAAAATTTTTGTTTTCGTGTACAATAACGCACGTTTGGTCCTGTGACAAGAGAATTCGTTGATAAGAACAGCGAATCCTAGGTTTTCTCACAAATAAGATAACAATCGACACCTATGTGTTTTTTATAAAAAGCCATTACATTGTCTAAATTTGACAAGGTTCGGGCAATGTTGTATTTTTCAAGTCCCTAGATGACCATGGATTACCAAAGGGTATTTGGTGATATCAAGGTGTGTTGAAAAGGTGTTCCTCCGAAATGGTCGAGGGTTCTAATCCTGTAGAGAACATAGATGTAGATTTAGGAGTAGTATTAGAGGGCATGTGAGTTAGACATTCAAAAAAAAAAAAAAAAAAAAAAAAAAAAAAAAAAAAAAGATGGCCATGGATTCTTATAGGGTCGTGAAGCAATTTTTAAGTATAATTTAACCTCGGCTCTATTCAAGTATTTGCATAAATAATTTTTTATAATAAAATATATGTCGAAATGATGTTACACTTTGAAAAAGAAGAAGAAAATAATAAATAAGGGCAAATTATTAATAGCACTTAATGGAGAAAGCCCATTGCTTGAATTTCTCTGTTAAATATTTCTTTCTAAATTATGAAAAATATAAATTATGAAAATAGAAACACTTATATACACTTTTCCGGATTTAATCATGTCTTCACTTGTATAACAAAGTCGTGAAGAATTTGACGTACATGTTATTGAAATATGAGAACCTCTAACCAGCATAGGGGACAATCAAATGTAATATAATATGATTAAATGCAAGAAACAACATATTCCCGTTGATTTGCTTACTATAGCATTCTAGTTTCATTTCTTCCAATTAAATCATTCTACTAAATTTTTTTACCCATTTATAGCAATATTATCCGCATATATATAATTTCCGTGCATGACGCCGTATTGTAGAAAAAATTTGGGTAAATCTTGCAGAGTGTAATGTCTTTATAAAAAAAAGTTTGGAATGTTGTAATAGAAAAAAAAACTAGGTGCGTACCCGTGCGATGCCGCGGCTGACAAATAAATTTTTTTTCTGTAATTAATTTTTTAGCAAAAGTTTTGTGTTAAAAAATCATTTTCGTTTTACGTTAAAAATAAAAGCACATTGTTATGTTTAGTTCAAAACATGAAATCTTGTTGATATTGGTTAAAAGTACATTGTGTTTTTGGTAAAAAATAAAAATACAATTTTGTTTTCGATTGAAAATAAAATACATTGATGTTTTAGTTCGAGTTTCACAACGTTTAACATTTTTTTTTCTTTTTTGAAAGGCAAGCAAGACTTTTATATCATCAATATCACAAGGTTACATGACCTCTCTTACAAACCCATCCTCCAATTACCACTGTACACGCCTGCGAGATGCAGGAAGATTTTGAGGGGCAAAATAGTCTAAAAGGCTAACATGAAAACTGCCAAATAGATATAGCTCTCTGCGCAACTTTTCTATACGAACTAAGCACTAAATAAGGCAACTGGATCCATACGCCATAGCAACCAATTCCATTAGACTTTCTTATATCTTGATTTCAGCCAGGAGAATATTCTCCATTGAAACTCGTTAACCAAAACTTCCACAAAGGGCTTCTTATTTTCAAACAACGTTGCGTTCCTATGATTCCACAGTAGATACATGACTGACCAAACCACCGCTTCCCATATCGCCTTCGACTCTTTTTTCCACGATTTTATGCCTTTATTTGCAAATAGCTGATTAACGTCCACCCCCTTCTTTCCTACTATACCCCACCAATCAAACACCCTTTCCTAGATCATGTTTGAGACTCGACATCTAACCAACGCGTGATCAATCGATTCTATGCACTCGTTGCACATTGGGCATAGAAGTGAAGGAATATCAATACCCCTCTTGTCCAATTGTACACGCACCGGAATACTATTATTCCTCACCCTCTAGACAAAAATACTAACCTTTTTTGGGATTAATTTTGACCATCCCGTCGGTACCGTTTCTGGTTCAATCTGGACCTGCAACTTCTCATCTACCAGCCTTCTGAGTTTTTTGACCTCAAATTCGCCATCTCTCGCTAGGAACCATTTCCACCTATCTTTTTTCGATTGATCTGCTGAGAATCTGTCTAGAAGCAAGAGCAGGTTTTTTAGTTCATCAGTGATTCTTCCCCTTGGGCTGTATGCCCACTCCCAACTCCACTCCCGCTTACCCCCTCACCCATGCAACTTCTATCGCTAACAGCCACTTCCTTGTTAGTTTCTAATCGAAATAATCTAGGAAATTGATTAGCTAAGCTGGAATTTCCCACCCATCGGTCCAACCAAAACAACGTCTCCGTTCCATTCCCCACTTGCTTCCCAAATGATTCCTTCCATAGAATACCCAACTTCTCAATCTCCAACCCTGCCTTAACTATACTACCCCAGGTGCTACTACCATTTCCCGGACCACTTAATCCTCCATCACTACCGTATAAGCTTCTAATTATCTTCACCCATATCCCCCTCCCCTTTTTCCTTCGGTATGAAATCGCCACCACCATTTCCCAAGACTTAGATTTTGAGCTCTCAGCGATCCAATGTTTAAACCGCCATGTGCCAAATCTGAGACCGTTTTTGACCATTTAACCCATACGAGTTTCCTACTATTACCCCCCCCCCCCCCTCCCCAGAAAAATTGATTTCTCACACTCTCCAATTTCTTAATCACGCTCACAGGTGCACGGAACAGAGAGAAGAAATATGAGGGAAGACTGTCGAGTACCGCTCTAACCAAGGTAAGCCTGCCACCAAAGGATAACGTCCTCGCTTTCCAAGATGACAACCTATTTTTGCACTTCTCAACTACAACATTCCAATTCTCACATCTATTCATACTTATATCGATCGGGAGTCCTAGATAACACAGTGGAAATGACCCCGCTTGGCATCCCATACGCTTTGCCAGTTCAACTACTTCACTGTATCTCACACCCAACCCAAAAACGTGTTGGATTAGGTGTCTAAGCCATGACTAATAATTAGTATTTACCTAATTAATAGAAGCACAGTCCATTTGGGTTGCCCTCATGGTTGGAGGTTTGGTAGAAAATTCGGTAGAGAGAAAGGTTGATTTATTATGGGATTAATAAATCAACAGGAATTAAATATATGGTTTATTAATTTATTAAAGTCATAATATATTAATTAGAAACTATATTAATTAATTAGAAATTAATCTGGAATTAATTGGATTTAATTTGATGATTAATTTAATTAATTAAAGGTGCAGGGACTAAAACTGTAATTATTCAATAGTTGAATAAGTGGCAGTGTGACAGTGACCAGTGGAGGTCGAAATTTATATATGGAAATATATAGATTTCGAAATTAATATAATAAGACAAATACGAGTTTAAATTGTAAGATAAAAGGTTTATCTTATTTGAATTCAAAAAGGTTTATCTCTAAGGTTTATCAACTGGTCATCTGGAAACTATAAATAAGGGTCTCTGGGCACCATATGAATTCGCCACTTTGTACATACTCTCTCTGGAATTTTCGATCCCCTCTCCTCTTAGCTTGGGTGTGACTTTCATTTGAGGCAGGATAATTTTGCTGCTCAGCTTCCAAGAAATTAAGGTTGGTTTTTTTTCTATTTGATCTTTAGTTTCTTTTATTAGCCTCTAGTTTTTGTTATATGTTCAATTAGAAGAAAACATAGATCCTTATAGGTTGCATGTGAACTTAGGTTATTTAGTTCATGGTTTGCAGAAAACCTTACAGTGGTATCAGAGCCTGTTTTTGTTTTCTTGTTGAATTGCTATAACTATTTTAGGGTTTAAAGCCTATAAACCCTAATTATAATTAGGATCGATTTCTAGGATTAGGTCTTTGGAAACCCTAATCCCCCCTTGCTATTTTCGAAATCTGACATTAGGGTTTTAGGAGGTTTTCTATTTTTGGTAACTTTATTTGTTAATTAAATGGATAACCTTAAACATAACCTTAAACCCCTTTATTTGAATTCGAAATCTAGGGGTTGAGGATAGGTTTTAATTAATTTGATTAATTTGGATAAACCTATCTTCAGTGAATTAATTTAATTAATTGTTAATTAAAAGATAATTCAAAAAAGGATTTAATTAATTTTAAATTATCGAAAATTAATGGAAAAATCCAGAAAAATATTTTAAAATGTTTAAAATATTTAGATCTAATTAATTTAATTTATTGGTAATTAAAATTGATTAAATCGATTTTAAGGTTTAATTTAATTTAAAATTTAATTGTTAAATTTGGTAAAATAAAAAGATAAACCTTGAATATTTTAAAGGGTTTTAAAATACATCTTATATATGTTATTAAAAGTTAATACTATATATATGAGATAAATTTGGTTAGTCAAATCAATAGTAGACCTCATTCACGAAGCTGGTCTATAAAGTGGGTATAAGGAGACTGCCTATAAAATGGCAGTCTAATGGGTGAACACTCTCATCCACCGCTCGCCTGATCAGTGGAGGGTCGTTAGCCGAACGGGTTTGACAGAACCGCTAAATCATTAAAAGTATAATGATCAAAGTACTAGAACCATTTACAAAACTAAATCCCAATCTAGTTACTTTAGGGAAAAATGTGAATTTGATGCTAACCCATGAAATTGCACATTGCACTTTATGAAACGTTGGTGGAGCGTGTGTGATTTACCGGCACACCAATAGGGGTTCATAAAGAGTGGCAATGGGTGTCTCGGGTGTTATCATTGTTGATGGAGCGTGTGTGGTTTACCGGCACATCAATTTGAGATGATAATGGACCCCGAGAGTACCAAGCTAATTTGCATGGTTATTCACACCCGGTTTGTGATCCTCGGCATCCCAGTCACAAACGGTGGGGCATATCTGAGATTAAACATGCTATTGAAAAGTTCAATATATCTCAAAAGAAACTAGGAATTCCATTTATAATAAGATTATTTTTCCGCAGTGGAATTGGCTGAATCGTCATTCGCCTACCTTTATAAAATTTGCTTATAGATTACGGCATCCCTCTTCTATGTTGCAAATTGTTATAGTTGGATCCTAGCCTTATTTTATATTGGGTTATTATAAGGACCGACATGTATCTAATTAAACTTACCTTCTTTTATAGATGTCTTCTGCTGATCAATCCGCTCCCCACTCAAACTCCAGTGTTCCCTCTATCCTCTCACTGTGTTCCAAGGTTTAATTGAACGGGACAAACTACAATGACTGGATTAGAAATATCAAGATGGCTCTGAGGTACGAGAACAAAGAGTATGTCCTCGAAACCGAGCTTGTCGATATTGACCCTGAAACTGCTACTCCCGAGGAGATTGCCTCGTACCAAAAACATTCTGATGATGCGACCAAAGCGGCCTGCATCATAATCGCCACAATGAACCCCGAATTGCAAAGGATATACGAAGACTACTGGCCCTTTGAGATGCACAATGAGCTTGTGGAAAAGTTCCACAAGCAAGAGCGCATCGAGAGGTGCGAGGTGGTCAAAGACTTCACGAACAGCAAACCTAAAGATGGAGAGTCCATCTGCGCTCATGTGCAAAGAATGCAAGGTTACGTGGAGCGGTTTAGAAAGCTTGCGATTCCTGTACCTGAGGAGTTGGCCGTTGACATAGTGCTTAACTCCTTACCGAGTTCTTATGACCAGTTCAGGCTGGCTTATCATTTGAACAACAATCAGGCTAACCTGACTGAGTTGCATCGTATGCTTCGGGTTACTGAGGACGGGATGAAGGGTAAAGGTGTACCCTCGGTCAATCAGCCCGTCTTAGCCATTGGAAGTGGCAAAGGAAAGAAAAGGAAGGGCCCTCCTAAGCAAAATTGGAGGGAAAAGGTTCAGGTCGGGTCGTCCAGTAATGGCTCGAGAACCAAGTCTTCTCACATTCCTTGTGTAGCCAACCCCAATAAAGCCGACTGTTTCTACTGCAAAGAGAAGGGCCATTGGAAAAGAAGCTGCCCCAAATACTTGCAGGATGTCAAGGATGGGAAAGTAAAGCCATCGACAGCAGGTATATACACTATCTCTAAAAACTCACCATCTTCTAATTCTTGGGTCCTTGATACAGGATGTTGTTTTCACATTTGTTCTGATCTGTAGGGCCTAAAGGAAAGCAGGGAGGTGGAGCATGGTAGACTGAACCTGATCATGGGCAATAGGAGATCGTCCCCTGTTACCAAGATCGGCGTTTATAGTTTAGTGCTTAGTAGTGATGTTAGCTTAGAGTTATTTAATTGTTGCTATTCTCCAGAAATGGCAAGAAACATTATTTCATTTCACGCTTTGTTCAGACAAGGATTTCAATTTTCTTTTGACAATAAAATTGGTTCGATTTCTGTTTTCAAAAATGGTATTTTGATTTTTACTGCTTATCCTTGTGATGGTGTGTATGAAACTGTTGAATGTGTTGACAATTTAGGACATAGTGTAAATTATATTGATTCTACTAGTGGTGTAGAAAAGGCATGTCTGTGGCATAGTCGGCTCGGGCACATCAGCAAGAAACGCATCGCCCAACTCCAAAAGGATGGAGTGTTGGAATCATTCGACCTCAGGTCGGATGATGTATGTGAATCTTGTCTGTTGGGCAAGATGACTAAATCAACTTTCAAAGGGTCTTTTGAAAGAGGTGAGGGTCTGTTGGACATCATTCACACGGATGTATGTGGTCCATTCAGATCAACCACAAAGGATGGCACGCGGTTCTACGTAACCTTTACTGACGATTTTAGTAGATACGGTTATATCTACTTAATCAAGCATAAGTCAGACACTTTTGAAAAGTTCAAAGAGTTTAAGAATAAGGTAGAGAATCAATTAGGCAGGAAGATAAAGATGCTCAGGTCCGACAGAGGCGGAGAGTATCTAAGTATCGAGTTCCTAGACTATCTAAAGGAATGCAGAATAGTTTCGCAGTTGACACCTCCCAGGACACCACAATTGAACGGTATTGCGGAGAGGCGCAACCGAACCCTGTTGGACATGGTTCGTTCCATAATGAGTCGAGCTTCACTTCCCATTCACTTCTGGGGGTATGCCTTAGAGACTGCCGCACATATCCTCAATCTTGTCCCTACTAAAAAGGTTGCTAAAACACCTCATGAAATGTGGACGGGGAAAGTTCCATCTCTGGCACATATCAAAGTCTGGGGTTGTGAGGCTTTCGTTAGAAGAGAGACTCAAGACAAACTCGTAGAAAGAAGCGAAATGTGTTTCTTCCTTGGTTATCCCAAACAGTCATTTGGATATCTATTCTACAGACCAAGCGAGGACGTGGTCTTTGTAGCTAGACGAGCGGTCTTTCGAGAGAGAGAGCTCATATTCAAAGAGGACAGTGGGAATACCATTGATCTGGAAGAAATTCAAGAGTCATCAGATGACGCAACCTTAGGAGAAACTAGCAACCAACATGAGGAAGAAGTTCCTGTTGGTCTGACAGATGTATCCTTACCTCTTAGGCGTTCCGGTAGGGTTAGGATGCCACCCGAGTTTTATGGGTTCCATATAACTTCGGATGGGGACACGTTTGTCAGTGATAGGACACTGATAAATTTGGATGAACCAGCTAACTACCAGGAAGAAGTGGCGGGCCCTGATTCTGCCAAGTGGAAAGAGGCCATGGATAGAGAGATCAAGTCCATGTATGACAATCAAGTTTGGAACTTGGTTGACAACGTACCGGGGCGAAAGACAGTCGGGTGCAAATGGATCTTCAAGAAGAAGACCGACATGGACGGAAAAGTACACACTTTCAAGGCAAGACTGGTTGCGTAGGGCTTTACTCAAACCCCAGGGGTTGACTATGACGAGACCTTCTCACCAGTAGCCAAGATAAAGTCTATTAGGATTATGCTGGCCATAGCTGCATTTCATGACTATGAAATTTGGCAGATGGACGTCAAAACCGCTTTCCTTAATGGAAAGTTGACTGAGGATGTTTACATGAATCAGCCAGAGGGTTTTGTCGATGCAAAGTATCCCAATAAGGTGTGTAAGCTTGAGAGATCAATCTACGAATTGAAGCAAGCTTCTCGCAGCTGGAATCTTTGTTTCCATGAGAAAGTCAAAGAGTTTGGCTTCTCTAGGAGCGAGGATGAGTCCTGCGTATATGTCAAGGCTAGTGGGAGTATAGTCACCTTTCTGGTGCTGTATGTCGATGACATACTGCTCATGGGAAATGATATTCCAACCTTGCAAGATGTCAAGGCTTGGCTTGGGAAATGTTTCGCTATGAAGGACCTAGGAGAGGCTGCCTATATTCTCGGGATAAGAATATTGAGAGATAGGAAGAAGAGACTAATTGGACTTAGTCAGGGTACATACTTGGAAAAGGTACTAAAAAGGTTTAGTATGGAAAATTCCAAGAAGGGAGAGCTACCTATCCAAAGTAATGCAAAATTGAGTAAGACTCAAAGTCCGAGTATAGACGAGAAATAGCTTAAATGAGTCGGGTACCTTACGCTTCGGCTGTAGGATCAATCACGTACGCTATGACGTGTACTCGCCCTGACGTGGCCTTTGCTTTAAGCATGGTCAGTCGGTACCAGGGTAACCCTGGAAGGGCGCATTGGATAGCTGTGAAAAATATACTCAAGTATCTGCGAAGGACAAAGAATATGGTGTTAGTCCTCGGTGGCAGTGATACCTTGAGAGTTGAAGGATATACAGATGCCAGTTTTCAGACGGATAGAGACAGTGGTCGGTCTCAGTCGGGCTGGGTATTCCTTTTGAACGGTGTAGCAGTTACTTGGAAAAGTTCCAAGAAAGAAACAGTGGCTGATTCTACGTGCGAATCAGAGTACATAGCAGCAAGTGAAGCGTCAAAAGAAGCGGCTTGGCTGAAGAACTTTATCGGTGACCTTGGAGTAGTCCCGAGTATTCAGGAGCCCTTGGAACTGTTCTGCGATAACGAAGGTGCGGTCGCCTTGACAAAGGAACCGCGAGATCATGGAAAGTCCAGACATATCGACAGAAAGTACCACTACATCAGACATAGGGTAGAAGAAGGTCACCTCCTTGTAAAGAGGGTATCATCGGAAGATAATCCTGCAGATCCCATGACAAAGGCTCTGAGTAGGATTAAGCATAATCAGCATGCTAGGAGCATTGGATTAAGAGATGATATAAGTTTTTGTAATTAGATAGGTTTTTGAAACTTGTAACAATGTTATTGTAATTGACTTTTGGAATGGAGATTTATTAATGAGTAATGGTTTACTAATTTTGTCAATAATATATCATTGTGTTTCATTTTGCATGTTTTACTTCCTGAATAATTGGATTATTCAAATATCCACAGTCGTTCATGCTTTTAGGGAGTAAGTATGAAGCAAGGCTGTCATGAATTAGTTGTAGATTGTCTAAGGAGTTAGACATTGCAATAAGATTGCTGCAACATTCATGAGTACTTGGAAATAGAGATTTGAGTATTGGATAAACCCGCGCTCAATGGATTGCTTCATGGATTATATCACGAGTAATATTGAGACGATAATATCTTTTGATCTTTAAGCTAAAACATATGAGTTATGATTTACTAGACGGTTGTTCATTGATAATACGAAAACGCATCGGTAACTCGGTGTTATAAAACGTGTTGTTGTGAGTAATTTGTCTGGTAAAAGACATAAGTATATGAGTCAAAGTTTATTCGTCCCTTGACCCTAACGGGGAACAGATATATGTAGGCCTCTCGATGAATTTGAAGTTGACTAAAATGGTTGGCCAACCGGGAGTAAATTTGTAGTCTAAGAGTCATATGCAAATCGGAAATCGAGGAACAGTGAATCAGACCAGATTGATTTTATCCATGTCTTGAGTCTGAAAAATATCTAGTTGGACGGATGATCATCTAATCACTTATCTTTGGACATAACTGACTAAGTCAGAGTTTCGCAGTGGTTTCTAGGAAGCTTAAGGTGCTGGTTAATTAGAGGCTAAATTGGTAATTATAGTCATAGACTTATCCAAATGGGAGACTGTTGGATTATGTGTCTAAGCCATGACTAATAATTAGTATTTACCTAATTAATAGAAGCACAGTCCATTTGGGTTGCCCTCATGGCTGGAGGTTTGGTAGAAAATTCGGTAGAGAGAAAGGTTGATTTATTATGGGATTAATAAATCAACAGGAATTAAATATATGGTTTATTAATATATTAAAGTCATAATATATTAATTAGAAACTATATTAATTAATTAGAAATTAATTGGATTTAATTTGAGGATTAATTTAATTAATTAAAGGTGCAGGGACTAAAACTGTAATTATTCAATAGTTGAATAAGTGGCAGTGTGACAGTGACCAGTGGAGGTCGAAATTTATATATGGAAATATATAGATTTCGAAATTAATATAATAAGATAAATAGGAGTTTGAATTGTAAGATAAAAGGTTTATCTTATTTGAATTCAAAAAAGTTTATCTCTAAGATTTATCAACTCGTCATCTCGAAACTATAAATAAGGGTCCCTGGGCACCATATGAATTCGTCACTTTCTACATACTCTCTCTGGAATTTTCGATCCCCTCTCCTCTTAGCTTGGGTGTGACTTTCATTTGAGGCAGGATAATTTTGCTGCTCAGCTTCCAAGAAATTAAGGTTGGTTTTTTTTTCTGTTTGATCTTTAGTTTCTTTTATTAGCCTCTAGTTTTTGTTATATGTTCAATTAGAAGAAAACATAGATCCTTATAAGTTGCATGTGAACTTAGGTTATTTAGTTCATGGTTTGTAGAAAACCTTACAAAACGTTACTTTTATTTAAATTTACCTTCAAACCTGATGCAAGATGGAAGCACCTGATCAACTTTATAATGTTGTCAATATTTCTTTTGTCCCATTTTCCAAATATGATCATGTCATCGGCATATTGTAAGTTGAATATTTTGACTTTATCTCTCCCCACCTCTACGCCTTCTACTAAGCCTTTTGTCACTCCCACTTTACACAACGTTTAACATTGAGTTGGCATGGCATTATAAAATGTTATTGTTTTTGGTTAAAAAGAAAAAATATATCGTTATTTTGGGTTAAAGTTAAAATTAAAATAATATTTTTGGTTGAAAACAAAATGACATTATCGTTAATATTTATTTACAAAAATACTGTTCGAAGCGACAAGTAAACCCGAATATATATACTTTAAGTAGTTCGAATATGAAAATTAAAAATCACCATTACATTTAACACCCAAAGATATTGAAGATATGACGATTCACCATGGAAACCATTGCCATCAATTAGTTAAAATCTTGTTCATAGATACCATATTAGTTGATGTATATTTTTTTTTTCAACTAAAGACGTCTAAATTCTAATAATCAATTTCTTTAATTCTTTAAGTGTAATGTCATAACAGGAAATTTGTACAAATATTGTAATCGAACGAAATGAAAATAAGAAAAAAAAAAGTAAACAATCACTTATTCCACAATTCTTTATTTGGAGGCATATCGACTTCATTGTTATGTTAAAACACTTAAATTAATATTAATATATTTTACTTTGAAAAATACTGTTTTGACAAATTGTTATCAATATATCTTACTTTATAACATAATTAGCAAAACTTGGGTTTCAATTTATTTTAGTTAAACGCGACATGGTTTGAATGTATACGTCATAATTATGGTGTTATTTCTAAAAACAAACTTAAAAATAATAATAAACCCATTTATTTTTTAATTAAATTATTATCTTTGGTCATCAATCAAATAAATTAGATTTTAGAGACGTAGAAAGTTTTTGAATTTAGATGAATTCTATTTAAATTTACAAAGGATAGGATACCTATTCTTAGGGTTTTTTGAATTTAGATTGTGATATCCGAAAATCATAAACCTGATTTATTGGGATTTATTTTGAATTTAGATTGAATTAAATTTAGAATGTCATGTGGCAAATAAAGACCTTAAAAAGATGTCAGGTTACACTAAATACTTTGTTTATTAGTATGTATAGATAATAATAAATAAACGTACGATGCTACACGAAAATACCTTGCTTTATTTGGTATTTAGCTTAATATGATAAGACCGACTCTATACTGTAATTCTCAAAGGGTTGTGCTATTAATACCCCCCATTACATTTTATACCCCCTGATTTGACTAGGTATTTTGTTTTAGCCTTTTTTCGTCTTTTGTTGTCTTTTCCCTTTTTATTATTAATTACAAATACCCCCCGCCCTTACCCCCAATTAAATTTTATACCTCCTGATTTGACTAGTTGTTTTGTTTTACCCATTTTTCGTCTTTTATTGTTTTTTCCATTATTATTATTATTATTATTATTATTATTATTATTATAAAGAAACTAATTTGATGTTTCGTTTTGGAATCTTATTACGTTATATATATATATATATATATATATATATATATATATATATATATATATATATATATATATATATATATATATATATATATATATATATATATATATATATATATATATATATATATATATATATATATATATATATATATATATATATATATATATATATATATCGCATTGTACAACGATTTCATATATCTGTCTATATCAATTTGATACAACGATTGAATCGTATGACAAGTTTTCAAACTGACCAGGTATGTATTTTTGCTAGATAGTTTTGGTAGATTCTCATATCTCTGTACATTTGTGTTATTTTTGCTAGATAGTTTTGATAGTTTTCAAACGCACCACACGATTGTAATACTGGACCATTTACTATCTCTGATTAATAAGACAAACTTTACTTTAGTATTATTATTTATTTTGTATTTTTTTATATAATCGTTCGAATTTGACATAACCGTTTTGACATAATTTTATACATTTATAAACGTCATTCGTTGTGTCGTAATTAATAAAAAACTATTGTTTTATTGTTATTAAAACATAAAAATTATATAAGGTATATTTATTATTATTGTTTTTCTAATAATAATAATAATTATTATTATAATAATAATAATAATAATAAAACAAATAAAATATTATTTGTAAAAAGAAAAAAAAAGAAAAAAAGACAACAAAAAGACAAAATAGTTAAAAAAAACACAACAAAAAAACAAAATTTCACATCAATGGAGGTATAAACAGACTATAGGAGGGGTATGTATAGAATAACCCTTCTCGAATCCATGTAAATTATGTCTTTCAAGAGCTGAATTCCCAATATCATAGCGTGTTACTAAAATCACTTGAATAGCGTGAGTAAAAGTGTATATTTAGCTTCAGATCTTACTTATGGATTCTTATCTCTTACTGTCACATCTCTTAGCCTAAGACCTTATTTACGGATTCTCACCTCCTTACTTCAAATCAAATAGATCTAACAAGCCGACATCAATAAATGACAATGTTAAAAATTAATCATAGGTGAGAACAGAAAGGGTTAATTTCACTGTTACCCTATAAACTTTAGGTTTTGATCCGATTTGGTCACTGATATTGTTTTTAAGTACTCTAAGTCCCTAAAATATCAAAAACCATGTCAAAAAGGTCATTATTGGAATGAATAAGGGGTTACCCGGTTACTAAGGTGACATGACATGGCATGTAGCATTTCAGTCAACAAAACTTAACCATGTGGCGCTGACTTGACGTCCACGTGGCTTTTCCTAATTATATATTTCCATAAACTATTATTATTATTATTAAATAATTACCATTTCAAGTGTTTATATTAAACCTTTTTCTTAATTCATCTTCTACCTTTCATTAACACCATCACCACCACCATCCACCCTTCACCAGTGCCATCATTCATCGTCCTACAACCACCGTCCACCTCCTACCACCGCCATCATTCATATTCCTCGAACCAACCATGAGCACATCAAAAGACCCCAAAAAATATGAAGAAGTTCAAAGATTCAAAAAAACCCACAAAGTAACTTGAAGTGATGTTCAAAACGATGATGAATACAAATCCAAACCACCAAGTTTGTAAACTTTACGAACCCCAAATAACTATGCAACAAACCTAGAGATTATGAACACAAATCCAAGCAATCGCAAAGAAAAAATAAAACAAAAATTACAAAATCCGGAAGAATAGATGAAATGAAATGGAATAACTGATTTCAATACCCAGAAACAAAAATTGGGTTTGATCCCTTTCTTCTTTGTACCCTTGAGGATCCTCTAACACTTCACGCTGTGGTGGATGCTTGTATTTGATTCAGTGAAGAGGATCACAATGAGGAAGGCTCTGTACATACCCGTATATAGCTGATATAGAATGACGATAAATTTAGATCTCGATGAAATTAGCAAAAAAAACGACGATAAATTTAGATCTCAGTGAGAACAGAAAAAAAGATGGTTAGGGAGGATGTCGTTTACTCCAGCAATGTCATTTACTTCGGTGGATTCTGATTTACTCCGACGAACATCGAACTGAATGTGGTGGTGATTCGGAAGCAGGAGCTTCAAAGGGTGTTACAATTCCAGGTTTTATCATCAAAGATTTGGGTATTGATTTAGGGTAGGCACAACAAACACATAGACGATGTGTTATCATTGATGATCTAGTTGGAGATGAACTCAAATTTAGAGGTCGACTTTGACAGTAAGGTGGAGGTTGAAGAAGGTCTCCTGATAAAGGTTTAAAATAATGTTGTGGTTAGTGGAGATTTACATAGAACTTTTCACTCACGTTCATTTGGAGATTTTCAATATATATAAATCTAATTTTTAATTTTTAACTTTAGAAAAAATAAAAGTGCCACATGTACCAAGTGTCACCGGTGAAACCGGGACCAAATGTACTCATTCCCTTTTTTAAAAGGTAAACTGGACTTTTAAGGACCCTGGATACCAAGAAAAAAGATTAATGACCAAATGAGATCAAAACCTAAAATTTGTAGGGTTACAGTGAAATTAACCCGAACAGAAATACAAACCATTCGACTCATAATTTGTCAAAAAGAACATGGAAATAATAATTCTAATCCTTTTGTTACAACAACATCATAAGCATCAGCTTTAAAGATCAACGGAAACTAGGTTACAAACGGGCATTGTTTCTCAACAAAATTTTATAAAAGTCGCAAACATTTTGGTAACCATTTCAAGCTCTCTTTTTCCTTACCAACGCGGGTTTTGTGCCAATTGCATTTGACTTTTCAGAATGTGGTAGCAAACCACGTAAGATGGCTAAAACCGCAAAACCCATGAAGGGGGTGTACAACATCAATAGCTTTTCTGATGCTTTCCCCGATCCAACAAGTTCTGATAATATTGCAACCTGAAAGAAAATGAAAAGATTGTATTACTATTTGCTCCATTTTGTGTTTCACTTTTATCCCCATTTGTTGTGTACAATAATTCATAGATAAAAGCTTTGGTAGGCCATGTTTTTCTTTTCCTATCAAGTGTTGCATGGATAGATTATGTTTGACAACTATTTTAGAAAATGACAGCACACGTAAATGGAAGGAAGGAATATGTAGGGCAATTAATTTGTGAGAAGTTAGTACTTAATGAGAGGAAAGCCTTCTTTCGTTGACTTTATATGTTTTGTTCGTTCTTTCAACATTAACTCAAAAAGAAACACTCACATATAGATTGCTAGATTAAGGTGTTGTATGTTTTTTACTTGATAGATTGGGAAAAACTCCATTTTCTGAAAATTTCTCTGGTAAGTCGTTCGATCTGGATATAGCTATATCTAAATTCTCGAAATGGGATCACAATGTTTGCAATAAACTCTCACGTTCATATTAAACCATGCTAGATCCAAACTTTAAATTGCCATTATTATCAGTGGATCAAAAGTGGAAAAATGAAGAAAGGGAAGTTAAGAATACCATAGCAGTCAAAGTGGAGACGCCGTGTAACAAACAGGTAGTGCGTAACCAAGATTTCCCAGCAACGATCCCATAGAGAGAAGCAACCGCTAGGGGCCATGCGAAGAGAAGCTCGAGCCAAATAAGGCCAACGAAGAAATGGGGTTTTTCAGAGACCAAGTAATCTCCAAATTCATGGGTGTACCATGTATTGAGGTTTACCAGGATGTCGGGGAAGATATTAGAAGGAAGACAGGTTTGAGCATCGAGAAGTGGAGCTCCGATTGCGATTACGAGGAAGACGGTGAAGAGGATTGCGTCGATTAGCTTCAGAAGTACCCCCATTGTCGCTTTTAGAAAGATTTCGTTGTATCAACTTGATTTTATCTGATGTGTGCGTGAAAAAGGGGATCTTTGAAAGTGATGGGTGGTACTTCGAGTCAACTTCTCTTTTAAAAGACGGCGAGAGTGTTTCAGATCCACTCTTATCTAAAAATGACAAATCTTCATAAATGGTCCATTTGGTTTCACAGAAAATCAACTTTAGTCTTTAACTTTTAAAAATCTTAAGGATAGTCCCTGTAGTTTAAAAACTTTTCATAAATGGTCTCTCCGTTAACTTTTGACCGTTAAATACATAACAGACGATGACAAAATGGTCTTTTCCATAGCAGGGACCATTTATGAACATTATTTTTATAATTGTTTTTTCTTTTTTATTTTTAATACATTTATTTAAATATTTTGTATTAAAAAAAACAAACCCACCCCTCACCCTTCCCACCCACCTTCCGGTTCTTTCTCTCTCTCACCCAAAGAATTGATGTCCATCGACTGCTACCTGCTTCTCCAAGTTCTACGCAATTCCCTCTTAAAAAACCCCCAAATTAATTCGGTGAGGATGAAAGATGTGCAAGAAACGACCCATGTCTGCCTTCTTTGATTGACGGAAGAAACGATGCAGCATCGGTGGTACATTCGGTGGAGTCGCACCTTCGATTGACAGAAAAAGATGATGCAGCGCTGCATCATAGAGTAAGGATGAAAGACGTGCAAGATTTCTGCAGATGAAGAACACAACTAGCAGATCGATGATGGATCGTTGAGGGAAAGTGTAAGCAAGCGGCAGAGAAACTCGATTGTTCAGAGTAACTCGTCACGGGGATCGGGTTTGTGGAGGAACAATTTGGAAGTGGAGGTGGAGTTAGAACCAGAAGAGTGTTGATGACCGGAGAACCACCGGAAAAAACTCTAAACAGGAATTCAGATCCTCTCGGTTCTCCATCCTGTTCCTCCGAGCACTGAATCTTCAACAAGGGCCCCAATTGTGAACCTCCTCCCATCGATTGATTCACTCTGTCGATTTATTCAATCGGGATTATTCAATGGGAGGTGATATCATCGATTTATTCAATCGAGATTTCATACAACCGATTGATGTCCATATGCATCGTTATGCTTGAATACATCGCACATATATGTTTGAATCGATTGCACAGATGCGTGGTTGCTTGATTGAGTCGGCAACGTGACGCTCTCAAAGTTTGTGATTACCTGGAGTTCAAAGTTTGTGATTGAGCCGATTGATTTCACTCACCCTTATCGCTTGATTGCAGTCACCGAACCTTATCGCCACCATCAGAATTCAGACCCAGTTCAATGAACCCATACGCTTGAATCTGTTTGTGGTTATCTGTATTTCATCTTTGTTAATTCAGTCGGTTTGTATATGTGTTAAATCGGTTTTCGTGGTTATCTGTATTCAATTTGTCATAGATTATGGTTCTTGAATCTCGATTATATGTGTGTGAAACCCAGTAAATTGCAAACTCACAATAGGAAGCAGGTGGGTTTTATTTTTTACTTTTTTTATTACTTAAATTATATAAAAAGAAAAAAAAAACTAAGAGAATAATGTTCATAAATGGTCCCTGTTATGGGAAAAGACCATTTTGCCCTTGTCCGTGATGTATTTAACACCCAAAAGTTAACGGAAGGACCATCTATGAAAAGTTTTCAAACCACAGAGACTATCCTTGAGGTTTTTTGAAAGTTAGGAACGAAACTTGATATCTTTTGAAACCACGAAGACTATTTATGAAGTTTTGTCTTTAAAAAATGCTAAATTTCTGGCAACACCCAATCACCCATGGTAAACCTGGTAAATTGTGGTATATCTTAAATAATTTGTGGATGATAAATTGTCTAACTTTTATGTTAAATTAATCGAATATATATAAGTGTATATTAATTATGTTTAGTGATTTTTTTAATATAAATATCCTTATTATAAAGATAAAATACACATCATTTGAGTGACTTTCATAACGGATCAAATTCTCTTCAAGTCTTCGTTATATCATTCTGTAAAATTTTAGTTTAATTTGTTAGTCTTGTTTTAATCACATCAAATTTATAATACATTATAACACAAAAGTTTCAAGCAAGATCATTACACTAGTGGAAATCACACATTATCTTAAAAATTAATTAACTAATTGAAATTATATAAATAAAATAAAAAATAAACATTTTTACCTTGTACAATATGGACTAGTAACGAATTATTATTTCTTATATCAGCATTTATTTATACTAATATTTATTTATATATACTAACTTTTATTTATGTTTACTAACATTCACTAGTACAGAAGACATTTGTTAATGCAGTTAAAATGGTATTTAGATGTGGTTATTCAACCGCACCTAAATATTGTGCAGTATTAAATACCACATTATTAGTACGGTTTACCAAACCGCACCAACAATAACTAAACCGCATCAAATGAGCTTTCCTGAAAGAATAGAACATCGTACTAAATACATATAACCTGCATCATTAAAACAACGCAGCATATAATATTAACCGCATCATATAATTTGGCTTAGGCTTACCACATGAGCTTAGTCTGCCATTTGCACTTAGACTGACACATGAGCTTATTTTGCCTTTTGTGCTTAGCCTACGACATGGGCTTAGTCAGCAGTTTGGGCTTAGCCTAACACATGGGCTTAGTCTGCCATTTGGGCTTAGCGTACCACATAGGCTTAGTCTACGACATGGGCTTAGTCTGCCATTTGGGCTTAGCGTGACACATTGGCTTAGTCTGCCGTTTGGGCTTAGACTGACACATGAGCTTTGCATGCCATATGGGCTTAGTCCTACCAAGTAGTTGTGGCCCATGATAAAAAAACAAGCACATTGCACTAAAATTTATTTCTGTCCATGCATATAATCATATATTACGCACTCTAAATTTATTTCGGGTCATTATACAAATATTTTTTCCAGTACAAACATTCTCAGTTATATACAAATTTGTATCTTATAGAGTACAATGCTATAATGCTATATATAAACATATGTCCAAGAACAATGCTACACAAAATCGTATGTTATTGAATATTCTCCCGGCGGCCTTCAATCTCCTTGTGAACTAACATTGGCATTAGATTTAATACTATTTGCTCGATATCATCACTCGAAAACGGCATGTTCTTGTTCCAAAACTAAAAGAAATTACAACAATATTATATTCAGGTATACAAAGAAAGAAAAGTTATATTTTTATACCAAAAGAACATGTACTTCTTCAGTGGGACAATTGTGTTGAATCGTCTCAACGAACTCCTGCATATGTTTGATGACTACAAAACCACATTCCCAGTCGGCTTTTTGTTTGAAGCACTGTAATTAAATCACAAATAAATATTTTCAACACCTTCATATAAATTGAAAAAAAAAATGAATTTTAAAACAAACCTTTGCAATCTTCCATTTATATGTATTCGGGAAAGCTTCATCAATAATAGACACAATGGAGTATTTGGCCAGTGTAGCGGAACGTTTTAAAGAGTCAAGAACATATGCGATTCCCTTTTTTGGCCAAAGAATAATAAGCACCCAATGTCCTCTAAAAAAAGTATAAATCAGAAAACATTTAGGCTTTCCGTATGTTTAGTGTGTATATGTATTATGGAGAATTATATACTACCTAAATATATATGGTGCAAGAAAAAAAATATTTCTTCTCATGATTCAAAACTAATTCTTTTATGTGATGTATGACGGCGACTCGTTTTGTTTTGTCGTCGACATCATCTTTAATAATTGTCGCATCAAGGAAAGCGCAAGACGAATTCTTTGGCAGCTCATAAAAATACATTATTTATATTATATAAGGTTAGTCAATTAAATCATATATAAAATGATATTTTATAAGTTCATTAAAAAGCAATAATAAGTAATAAGAACTTACATTGCAAACCATTGTAGAATGTGGAGATCAAGCCGACGGTTTAACAATAGTTGTAAGACCTGTGAAAGTACAATGTCAAATTCAACAATGTTGGGATACAGCCCTTGCGGTGACAAGGTATTAAAAAAATTCAACAGCAAACAATTTGGATAGTTGATCAAGTATATCCATATGTTTCTTTCATTTATTCCGTATTTCGCTCAACAATCCATCCACTTCAGGGTCAACAAATTTTTCGATTGATGGTTGGTGTACATGTGCAGAAGTAGCCATTTGTGAAGTGAATTAAATGCAACCAGATGACAGGTGATCTTGAAGGAGAATGAGAAGCTTGATCGAAGGAGGACTTAATAAAAGCCCCAAATGTCGTTTGGGCTTAGCCTGACACATGGGCTTAGTCTGCCTTTGGATGAACATCAAGCCAAATCCAACAAATGTCGTTTTAAAAGTGCGATTGTAAACGTTCGCATTAAAAAAACACGGTTTTAAAGGTGCGATTATAAACTTTCGCAGTAAAAATAAGGTTTTAATAGTGTCATTGGACAAACCCACACTAAGTAAAGAAGTTTTAATGTGATTAAAAGTTATCGCATCAACAAATGACGTTTTAAAGGTGCGATTGTAAACTATCGCAGTAAAAAAGCACGGTTTTAAATGTGCGATTATAAACTTTCGCAGTAAAAATAATGTTTTAATAGTGCCATTAGATGAATCCGCACTAATTAAACAATTTTTAATGCGATTAAAAGTTACCGCATCAATAAACATTATAAATGATGCGGTTTCTGCTTTTATCGATGCGATATAATTGTTTTTTCACTTTATAATGCGGTTTATCATGTTAAACCGCATCAATTAAAAAAACCCTCGCGCCAACAAATCACTTCTGTACTAGTGATTCATTTATATATATTAATTTTCATTTATGTTACCAAGTTTTATTTATTCATACTAATATTTATTTATTTATATTAACTTTAATTTACGCATACTAAAATTTATTTATGTATATTAACAATAAATACATTTATTTATATATACTAATTTTCATTTATGTTTACCAAGTTTTATTTATACATACTAATGTTATTCATTTATATTAACTTTATTTTACGCATACTAACATTTATTTATGTATACTAACATTAACTAATGCTCTAACATTTAGGTATGCACCGTAGCGTTCATTTGTATATACTAAATTTTAATTATGTATAATCCTTCTTTTCTGTTTACTAATTTATTTAATATGTTAATTTTTTTTATTAATCATATATATATATATATATATATATATATATATATATATATATATATATATATATATATATATATATATATATATATATATATATCCAACGGTAAAAAAAAAGGGATAAAAGTTTTTTTTTCCAAATGTTTAGAAATGACTATACTTTTTACTAAAACAAGAAAGGGATCTTCAGTGGTTGACAAAGGGAAGAATCAGGCTTGATCGTCAAGCACTCCATTTTTCCTTCATTTTATTTTATGTAATACCTACTTTTGCAAATAAGGGAGAGGATAGAAAAGTTGTACAAAGTTCAAAAGAGCAGAGGAATTAGCGACGCTAATGGTAGAAAATAGCGGCGCTTAAGTAAAATGTATCGCGATGTAGAAAGGGGTTCATGTGTAGATAGCGACGCTAACACAAGTTAGATAGTGATGCTAAGAGCAAGCGGTGTCATTAGTGATGTTATGGATACAGTTAGCGACTTTATATTGGACTGGACCAGGGATGTTTTATACGTGTTAAGCTGGTCAATTGGTGGAGAAGCCACCACAGTACTACAGAGGAAGAGAGGCTTGATCTCTTGGAGCTTTAATGCTGGAATTCGAATGATGAGCTTGAAGGGAAGAAGATTTGTGCATACAATATGTGATATAAAGGTGAAACCCTAAATTTGGGAAGTGCTATTGTTATAAAAGCTACGGTGGGTTTAATAGTTGTAAACCTTAGCTGTAGATGGTCTCTTGTGACCTGAAAATTGAATAGTAGATGGCTAGAACAAGTATTGTAGTAAATTGATGCTCAAATAAGCATCTTAGTGAAGATAATGAATTTTAGGGTTAAATCTCAGCCCCAGATGTGTTATAGTTCGATTCAGAGGTTGTGGTATCTCTGAGATTATAATGCAGCTGAACATGGGTGAAAATGAGTTAATGGATAAGTATTCTTCTCAGTCTGATTCTTATTTCACGGGTGACTCTGGTCGTATTGGGCTTGACCTGCAACCACAATCACAAGAGAATAGCAACGTTAGCCGTTCTCCGTGAGGGGATCCCGGGAAAACGCTCTGATGCTTAAGTTAGATCTCTGGCGAGTGTATAGTAAGTGTATGTTAAGAGTATAGTGGTTGCGATCCATTTACCGTATGCCCCACGAGGGCTTTTATACGTGTTGCCGGTACAGCTGTGGCCGACAGGATTTCAGCCATGGCAGGTGGGGACCAGGTCGTCCATTGGCTGCACGATCCTCGTCCTTCATCGCGCCCCATTGGTCCAGACAGGCTGGGTGGGATGCGCACAATCTACGACAGGTACGGACGCCACACGTGGGTTGGGGAGCATGGCGCCAAGTCTGGTCCGCGCGGGGCGTTCCAGTGAGTGTATCGCTAGCGATCCGGAATGGAGCTTTCCTGGCGAGACATCTCCAGCGGGCCGGAATGGAGCTTTCCTGGCGAGACATCTCCAGCGGTTGGCATGATCAGGATCTCCAGGGAGCTCCTTAGGGAACGCGCTAGCGGTTGCCAGATGGCACACTATCAAGTCTCCCTAGCCTTAGGTATTATTGCGTATGCGCAGCTAGTAATGGTGACTGGGGCTAGCATTGAGTTAACCCTGCGTTGACGTGACCGTTACTCAGACGGCATCAATCATCACGGTTGGATTTTGAAACTCCCGCCCATGACCCTTCCTTATCCGTCTTCTTTATATTCCCTCTTTCGTCGCCTGTTAGTTCTCTTTACGGTTTCACTTCTCCTTTTCGATCTTTTCGTCTTCCTCCATCTCTGGTTTTCTCCATTCGCTGTACAAAATGAGTTCTTCGTCGGACATCGCTCCTGGTTCGGAATACTACGACTCGTTGGTGTCCCGTTATGGTTTCCAACCAGAGGACGGCGTGGAAATCCCTGTTGACGACGCCGTTTTTTCCTTTCCGCCTGAGGGGAAAATCGGTATGTATTTGAAACATTTCAAGGCCGGTTATCGGTTGCATACGTCGGACTTCTTCAAGGAGGTTCTCAATTACTATCATGTTCACATCCACCGGTTGGTTCCTAATGGTGTGAACAAGATAGTTGCCTTCGAACTCCTTTCCAGGGCGATTCATCTGGAGCCTGATTTGTACGTGTTTCGTCATTTCTTCCGATTTTCTCGTGCTTCGACGGGGAACAATTACACCTTTTGCGTTCGGCAGGATCGTCCGATCATCGTCACCGATCAAAGGGGGTCCGCCATGAATTGGGCTCAACACTTTATTTGGGTAGATCAGCACTGAGTCGGTGCCATGAGGCGTCGTGTCGTGCCCATTTCCGACCGTGCTTTCACTCTTTTTCCTGCAAAGGAAGCCATCGCGAAGGTCCTTCGGTCCTTTCGTGTGGTTGGTGGGGAATTTCCTGAATATATTCTAGCCGGCGCTGGCATGAGTACTTCTTGGCGACTTTGGGGCAAGATGCCTGAGTTCTTCAGTATCGTGGATGGTTAGTTCCGATCTCTGTTTGTCTTGTCTCTTCTCTTCTCCTTCTTCACCCCTTTTTTTGAATGATTTAACGGTTTTGTATGCTTTCTTTGCGTAGGACGTGAGCATGATATTCGATTTACAGACGTTTTAGCAAAGACTTATCCTGGGAGTCTCCAGTATCGGGAGATTCCTTTGATTGATCGGGTGCTCCCTTCACTTGCTTTTCGCCAAGAGGCTTTTATTACACGGACTTTGGCGGTACAAGAGGAGGAGAGGCGGCGAGCCGTGGGGTCTGATCCTGTGATCGTGTCTGTTGTTGATGCTCAGACTGTATCTCAGGAGAAAGTTTTTGTTGCAAGTGTTAGTGGTGATCATGATAGTCCTTCGAAAGCTTTGGTTAAAATGCATGCTGCTTGGGCTGGCGCCGGTGACGCTTCTGCGAGCGTGGTTTTGCCCCGGCGGCTACGTCCCCGGCGTTTGGGTGGTGGCAGTGGGGCCTCGGGTCTTGTTCCTACGCAGTCTCTAGTGATTAATATTGTTTATGACACGTCGCAGGGCAGGGATATTGAAGTTGACCAGGGTGGGGGTGCACGTATCGGTACCCACCCAGTTGTGGAAAATGTTGCTGATGAAGGTTCTGGAGAAAGTCACCCCTCTTTGCCGGTTGGGCCTCAGCCCTCTCGCCTGGAATTTAGCGGTTTCAGTCGTCGTGGTGGTGCGGCGGTTTTGGAACCTCCTCCATCAGGTCATGGGGAGGCGAGTCATGTTGCTCCTGCTGGGGTATTCGTTCCTGGATGGTCTTTGACAGAGGGTGCGCGCCTATCGACCTACCAAACTGCCTTGGAGTTCACGCAGCATGTGTTCCCTCCAGGCACCCGCTCGGAGATGGGGAGTTATTCCCCGGCCGATTTGGTAGGTTCGCTCCGGTATGCAACCACCCAAAGTGCTTGTTTTTTTAGTGAAGGTGCCAATCGCTTAGAGCAATTGTTGGCAGCCAATGCCGATCGTCCTTCCCTTCAGCAAGAGTTGGATACTGCTCGTGCCGAGATTATCAGGCATCAAGATTCGCTGAGGGACCTCCGTATTCGCGTTTTGCACGCTGACGCTGACCTTCAATCTCATGTGACCCTTTTGCAGGTCGCTGAAAAAGAAAATGCCCAACTGAAGGAGCAGTTGTCTCTACTCGGCCGTGAAATGGTTGAGCTTCAAAATGCTTTAGCTGGGGTTAAGTCGGAGAACGAGGGTCTGCATATACAACTTGAGAATGCCGAGAGGGACGCTTCTGAGCGTGATCAAGTTGCACAGGCCAAGACGCAAGCATTGGAAGAGGCGGAGGCGGATTTATCCTGGCTGTTGACTGATGGTGTGGTAGGTGTTGTTGACTTAGTCATGGAGAGCCGGGATTTCAGGATGGGTGTGCACCGTCTCAAAGAGGTGTGTATTGCAGCCGGGCAAGCTCAGGGATATTCTCGTGCTCTAAAAGATGTGAAGGCTGGCAAGGAGATTGCGGTGGAGGAGGAGGAGCCACTGATTGACCATGGTTTGGAGGTGGATGTGGCAGTAGATGCTTTTGTGAATGTCGATTACACCACGACTTTTAAACTCGGGGAGCTTGGCGTGTCTGAACTGAAAGCGTTATTGGATCCGAGCAACGTTGCTGGTCCGTCTCAGCCTTGATGGGTATTGGTTTTGTTCCTTTGCTTGCTTGGGTGGTTTTGTTTTTAAGACGATGGTTGTAAGGCCCTGCTGAGGTCGCTTGGACAAGATACTTCTTTATTTCTGTAGGGCTTAAGAACCTAGACATGTTTGTTTGTTTGTTTTTGTTATATGCATGGATGTGGGTCTGGTGACCATCGTTGGCTCTTTTATCTTCCATGTGTTTGTCCTGCTTTGATTGAGTTATTTAGGCCTTCCCCATGATCTTCATCCGACTGGACCTGGTTAAGGCTAGGAGCATGAGTTACTGAGCCTCCTCCAGGGTGTTTCACCTGGATGGACCTTGCAAAGGCCAGGACCAGGGGTCGCTAAGCCTGCTAGGGAGTATTTCGCCCTTAAGGTCTGTAAGACTAGGACCAGGAGTCGCTGAGCCTTCTTCAGGATGTTTTACCTGGATGGACCTTGCTAAGGCCAGGACCAGGAGTCGCTGAGCCCGCTAGGGAGTATTTCACCCTTAAGGTCTGTAAGACTAGGACCAGGAGTCGCTGAGCCTTCTTCAGGATGTTTCACCTGGATGGACCTTGCAAAGGCCAGGACCAGGAGTCGCTGAGCCCGCTAGGGAGTATTTCACTGTTAAGGTCTGTAAGACTAGGACCATGAGTCGCTAAGCCTTCTTCAGGATGTTTCACCTGGATGGACCTTGCAAAGGCCAGGACCAGGAGTCGCTGAGCCCGCTAGGGAGTATTTCACCCTTAAGGTCTGTAAGACTAGGACCAGGAGTCGCTAAGCCTTCTTTAGGATGTTTCACCTGGATGGACCTTGCAAAGGCCAGGACCAGGAGTCGCTGAGCCCACTAGGGAGTATTTCACCCTTAAGGTCTGTAAGACTAGGACCAGGAGTCGCTAAGCCTGCTTTTTTGGACATTTCGTCCGCTCGCAATGTGCAAAATACAAAACAACATTTTTCATTCAGTAAATTGTTCTCATATAACTGTTACAATTGTTAGTATGGAACACGGTTTTGTCGATGGCCGACTTCTTGCTGTAATGCTGGCTTGTGACGTCTTTCCTAGTAGTGGAACTGATTGAGGTTCTGGACATTCCATGTTCGTGGTATCGCTCTTCCCTCCAAAGTTTCTAGAGTGTAGGAGCCTTTTGGGTTGGCCTTTGTGATCCGGTATGGGCCTTACCACGTCGGGCCTAATTTGCCCCCGGGGTTCTGCATGGCTCGCCTCATTTTTTCAGAGGACCAAGTCGCCTATTCCAAAACGTTTCTCTCGAACCCTTTTGTTGTAGTACCTCTCCATCGTTGCTTTGTAACATGCCTGCCTTATGCCGGCTAGTTCTCGCTTCTCTTCTAGCATGTCTAAGTTAAGGCGGAGGTCCTGGTTGTTTCTTTCCTCTGCAAATTCTGTTGTCCTTAGGCTGCCTACAAAGATTTCTGGTGGTAGGACGGCCTCTGTGCCATACGTTAGTTTGAATGGGGTCTCGCTCGTGGTGTGGTTCGATACGACCAAAGTACTGTGGGCAGTTCTTCCACCCAGCAACCTTTCGCTTTCCCCAGCCTCTTCTTTAGCCCCATCACCAAGATTATGTTGGATACTTTGGTCTGGCCATTGGCCTGGGGGTGTGCTACTGACGTGAACTTTTGCTTGATCAGCTTTTCAGCACATCAGGTACGGAAGGGGTCTTCTGCGAACTATAGACCATTATTGCTGACTAGGATTTTGGGGGTGCCGAATCTGGTTAGAATATTTTTCCACATGAACTTAATCATATTCCGACCTATGATTGAGGCAACAGCCTCTGCTTCAATCCATTTAGTGAAGTAGTCTACATCGACTATGAGGAACTTCACGCGGCCGGGCGCCTCTGGGAATGGTCCTACTATATCAATGCCCCATTGATAGAAAGGCCATGGACTTGAGACGCTAGTCAAAGGGGCGGCTGGCGAGTGATGTAGTGGCGAGAATGTTTGGCATGCGACGCACTTCTTTATTACTTCTTTTGCATCTGCATGGATTTCTGGCCAGTATACCCCGGCTCTAAGGGTTTTCCGTGTAAGCGCTCTGGCACCCTCGTGTGCTCCTACATCTCCAGCGTGAATTTCTTCCAGTAATATCTTTCCCTCTTCTCCTGTGATGCATTTCAGCCAGGGTTCCAGATGTCCTCGTCTGTATAGTGTGTCATTTCGTATCGCATATTGGGGGCTTTCACTTTTATCTTCCTTGCTTCGGTATCATCCGTTGGTAAGAGACCTTGCGTCAAATAGTCGATCAGGGGTGTCATTCATGTCATGGAGGTCGTGCTGATTGGTGCTATTTCTTGGCCGTCGATGCTTCTTTCTTTTAGGACTTCCACCGGGACTTCCTTGGACAGGTGGTCGAATGCCGCAGATGCCAGCTTGCTTAGCGAGTCAGCCTTTCTGTTGGCCGAGCACGGGATCTGTTTGACTACGAAACTCTCCATCGTGGCTGCTAGCCTCTTCACCCCTTCTGTGTATTTCTTCATCCTTTGGTCTTTTAATTCATAAGTCCCGTTGATCTGGTTTGCTACTAGCAAAGAGTCACTGTGTGCTAGTAGGTGCTACGCCCCATTATCTCTTACGAGTCTCATCCCTGCTAGTAGCGCCACATACTCTGCCTCATTGTTCAACGTCTGGAAGTCGAATCTGAGTGCATAAGTTATTTCCTCGCCTTTCGGGCTTGTTAACACTAGGCCTGCTCCTGAGCCCTCTTTGCTGGCCGCCCCATCCGTGTAGAGCGTACAGGTTTCTGGATGTGTCTTCTGATCTTGTGTTATTGACTTACTCCTTGCTTCCTCGTCTTCCTCTGGTATTTCTGCTAGAAAGTCTGCCAAAGCCTGGCCTTTGATGCTTGTTCTTGGTTTGTATTCAATGTCATGTTCCCCTAGCTCGATGGCCCATTTGGCTAGGCGCCCCGACTTCTCTGGTTTTAGTAGTATTTGGCGTATCGGTTGGCTTGTGAGTACTTCAACATGGTGGGCTTGGAAGTAACGTCTCAATCGGCGCGCTGCGTAGATTAGTGCTAGGACTAATTTTTCTAATTTCGGGTAACGTAGTTCCGGGCCCTGGAGCGCACGGCTGACAAAGTAGACAGGTCTCTGCTGGTGTTCCCTTTCCACGGTTAAGACGGCGCTTATAGCCTCTGGCGACGCTGCCAAGTATATAGATAGCTTCTCTCCGGGGACCGGGCACGCCAGCGTTGGCAATTCCTTCATTGCTTCCTTCAAGTGTGCTAGGGCTGTTTTTGCCTCCTCTATCCATTTGAAATTGTGTTTATCGACACAACCTTTCAACGTGTTGAATAGTGGCAGAGCTTTCTCTGCGGACTTTGCCACGAAGCGTCCCAAGGCTGTGAGCTTTCCATTGAGTCCCTGTATTTCTCGTAGGCTTGCTGGCGATTTTATCTCGATGAAATCTTTGATTTTCCCCGGGTTCGGTTGGATGCCTTCCCCCGTGAGGTAGTAGCCTAGAAATTTTCCTTCTTCCACGCCAAATGTGCATTTTGCCGGGTTGAGTTTCATTTGTATTCGAGAGAGTGTTTTAAGGGTTTCTTCGATGTCTTGTAGCAAAGACTGTTCTGTTCGGCTCTTTATTACCATGTCATCTACATATACTTCCACGTTCTTTCCAATCTGATCCTTGAATACTTTGTCGACGAGCCTCTGGTATGTTGCCCCGGCATTCTTTAAACCGAACGGCATCTTCTGATAACAAAAAGTGTCGTGATCCGTGTAAAAAGTTGTCTTATCTTCATCTTCCTTACGCATGAGAATCTGGTGGTAGCCCTTGTAGGCGTCTAGGAAGCACTTCCACTGGAAGCCCTCAAGGGATTCTACTTTCTGATCTATCTCGGGAAGCGGGTAGCAATCCTTCGGGCATGCCTTGTTTAAGTCGGTGTAATCGATGCACATTCTCCAGCTTCCGTCACTTTTCTTTACCATCACCGGGTTGGCGATCCATGTCGGAAAAAAGGCTTCGCGAACAATGCCGGCCTGTACTAGCTTGGCAACCTCTGCATTGATCACGTTGTTGCGTTCCCCCGCCTGATCGCGTCGTTTTTGTTTGATGATGTTGCTTCCTGGCGCAACATTGAGGTTGTGTTCGATAATCGATCTTCCTACTCCCACCATATCCGCTGGCTCCCAAGCGAACACGTGTTTGTATTTTCTGAGCAAAGATATGACATCCTTTCGTACGTTGGGTGGTAATGTACTGCCGACTTGTATCTTTTGATCTGGGTAATCGTAATGAACTATCTCACTGCTTTCTTTAGATTCTTCTCTTGGGCGTTTCCGTTTTCCGTCGATGTCTGCTGGCAACATTATCTGGTAGCATTTGAGCGTCTTCTGTGGAGTTGCCAGGACGGTGGCTATGCCGTCTTCCGTTGGGAACTTGACTATGCCATGTAATATCAATGCGACTATACCGAAGTATAACGCTGCTGGTCTCCCCAGGATGACATTGTGCTCCGATGGTGCTCGCACCACCGTGAATTCGAGCATAACGGTCTTCTTTCGTTTGTCATCCTCTATCGTTATCGGTAGGTAAATCATCCCAGTTGGTATAATGATATGCCCTGTAAAGCCGGTTAAATTTCCTGGCGGGGGGCGTAAGTCTGCCCTCCATTCCCGTGGCAACTGGTGGAAGCAATGTTCGAACATGATGTCGGCCGTGCTACCACTATTTATGTGTACGCGGTGGATAACTATGTCTCGGATTCTGGCCTGGATGATAAGTGGGTCGTCCCCATTCCATCCTTCTGGCTTCTTGTCTCTGCTGGAGAATGAGATTTGTTGGTCGTTGAGGGCTAGGATTTGCTCTCACTCCCGGCGGTGGTGCTTGTGGATCACGAGAATCTCTGGTCCTTTCCTTGGCGCGTCTTTGCTTTTCGCTGGTGGGTTATTTCTATCATTCTTTGGGCGAATGGACTTGGCTATGTCGTTTAGGTTTCCTCGTTGGATTCATTGGTCAAGTTCTTTTTTCAACACAGTGCATTCTGCCGTATCATGTCCATAACACTTGTGGAACTCACAGTACTTAGATTGGTCTCTCGGACACTCTGGCGTTTTTCTCGTTGGTTTGCTTTTCTCTGTGATGGCCAGAATATCTGTTCGTCTATGTCTCCTATCGTCTCTGTAGTGACCGTTAAAGGGTTTTGCTGATTTACCTCTTCTGAATGTTTGTCGTCTATCATTGGAATATGGCGAGTAGCTTTCTCTGGATTTCGATGAAGAGGTGGCTGCTGCCTTTAGGTGCGCCTCCTTGGCAGCTGTGCCCTCTTCTTGTCTTAGAAAACGCTCCACTCGCTCTTTCATCTCCTGGTGAGTGGCTGGTGGTTTCCCTAGAAACTTTGTTGAAAGTGGTCCTGGCAGTAGGCCATGTGTGAATGCTCTAGTTACTACGTTGTCGTTTTGCCCTGGTACCTTGAGCGTTGCTTCATTGAACCGTTTGAAGTAGGCTCTGACCATTTCGCCTTCCAGTTGCTTGCAACCAATGATCTCTCGGATATCCTCTCTATATTTACACAGCTGCATGAAGTTTGATAGGAACTGTTCCTTGAGTTCAGCGAAGTTCCTAATGCTGCTTGGCGCGAGGCTTTTGAACCATGCGCCCGCATTCCCGTCCAGCGTCGTCGGGAAGTGTGTACACCAGAAGCGTTTGTCCAGCTTCAGTGATTGCATATGTCATTCGTATGTGTCAATATGGCTGTCTGGGCAGGTTGTTCCGTCATACGTCTTCAGGTGTGGCAGTTTAGCTGTATTCGGCATATCGTACTCGTGTATCTCCTTGACGAACGGGGATTTGTACTTTTGAGGGGGTAATGGGTTCGTGTTGCTCATTGTTTGAGTGGAAGGGTTGACGGGTTGGTAAACTGGCAGTTAGGAGTAGAACAAAGGGGGTGTGCTGCTCGGTATGCCACCCAAGCTTGATATCGGTGTACTTATCGGCGTGGGGATTGGTATTGGTCCTCTGGGCGTTGGTGTTGTCGCAAAACTCGTGAACAATGGTGCTATTGTTGGCTGGGACGGTTGGAAAAAAGACGTGGGTGAGGAGGTGAATAGTGGTGGTCCCATTGGTGGTTGAAACGGTGTGAATGGGTAATTAAACGGTATATACGGCGGTGGCGTACTAATGGCTGGTGAGGTTACGGCGTGTGGGAATGCCGATGAAGGAACAGGTGTTTGTGGGAGCAGAGGAAGTGTGGGAGCGTTGGTTCTTGGTGGCGACGGTGTGTTTGGTAAAGTTTCTATCAGTATTGGGCCCAAGGGTGGCATTGCCCGTATTGGGCTCCTGGGGCGGTTACCATCGCCGCTTGGTGCTTCAGTTGACATTGCCGGAGATTATAACGGTGGTTTTTTGTTGCGTGTCACAACACGGATGGCGCCAATGATGCGATATCAGTCTTCTTCTCAGTCTGATTCTCACTTCACGGGTGACTCTGGTCGTATTGGGCTTGACTTGCGACCGCAATCACAAGAGAATAGCAACTTTAGTCGTTCTCCGGGAGGGGATCCCGGGAAAACGCTCTAATGCTTAAGTTAGATCTCTCGCGAGTGTATAGTAAGTGTATGTTAAGAGTATAGTGGTTGCGATCCCTTTACCGTATCCCCCGCGAGGGCTTTTATACGTGTTGTTGGTCCAACTGTGGCCGACAGGATCTCAGCCATGGCAGGTGGGGACCAGGTCGTCCATTGGCTGCACGATCCTCGTCCTTCATCGCGCCCCATTGGTCCAGACAGGCTGGGTGGGACGCGCACGATCTATGTCAGGTACGGACGCCACGCGTGGGTTGGGGAGCATGGCTCCAAGTCTGGTCCGCGCGGGGCGTTCCAGTGAGTGTATTGCTAGCGAGCCGGAATGGAGCTTTCCTGGCGAGACATCTCCAGCGGTTGGCGTGATCAGGTTCTCCAGGGAGCTCCTTAGGGAACGTGCTAGCGGGTGCCAGATGACACGCTATCATAGCTGAATTAGCGAGTTTCTTAGTCGTATTGATATTGTCGTGATGGTTATTATAGCTCGGCACATCTAATAGCTAAATGAATACATACAAATAATTATGATTGAGTTGGTGAGTTGTATTAGCTATAGAGCCTACCGTCGAGATAATAGCTGATTGTAACCAACAGATGTACGTTCAGCTAATTTAATTAGCATATTTATAGCTAAAAAAGGGAAACATGTCCTTGCTAATATAAGTTGAAAGAAATATGACTGGAATGTATATTGCAGGACTAACACTAAATGTGTTGTAAGATTGTTACTAATATATTATATATTTATATAAATGTCGATACATCTTGTGCTGAAGTCGAGCAAGGAGATTACTCACTAAGATTTTGTAAGCTTACCCGTGGTTAGTGTGTTATTCTGCAGATATCTGCAACAGTGATAGGGTATCACATGATTGACAGATAGAAGATTTAGCATCTATTAGTGATGCAGCTGATATATGTGAATAGTAATTGTAATACTCGGCTCGGTCCATGGGGACTATGGTATGTATTGTACATTGATAATATCTTGTATTTCATCGTTTGAATACTAGTATATCCATTTGTGTTGTATTATAGTTTAATATTTGGGTATACCTTGTATGAAATACCGACTGTTACATTTTACATGTTCTAAGACTTTCACATTTTATGTTTGATACTTATGTTTGTTTTAACACTTAGCAGTCTGATTTGTTTTGGAGATTTGGTTTAATAGGAAATATTTTGTTTATCTATTTATTTAAAAAAATTGGGTGTTACAAAATGATTGTTAGACAACTAAATGTTGACAAATATGCATATCGCCCATATGAAAATGAAGAAGTTATTGGTCCAGAAGTACCTACTTTAATACAGTTGGGGCTCTTATATATCTTACCAATTGAATGATACCTGGCATTTCTTTTGTAGTAAACTTGCTAGCAAGGTTCAGTTCATCACCAACAAAAAGACATTGGAACGAGATCAAGCATATATTTCTATACCTTCGAGGACCTATTAATTTAGGCTTATTTTATCACAACGATTCAAAACAAGGGTTGACCGGTTATGTCTATGGTAACTATTTATCTAATCCTTATAAAGTTATATCTCAATCTGGATACATATTCATGAATGGAGCAATTAAAATTTCCTAGTGTTCCTAAAAGCGAACACTTGTTGCTACATCTTCAAACCATGTTGAAGTAATTGCACCAAATGAAGCTAGTATATAATGTTCATGGTTAAGATCGACAAAAAAACTTACGGTAACTTTATGTGGACTAGATAAAGATAATGCTATAACTTTATAAATCTATGAAAATAATGTAGCTTGTATCACTCAAACGAAAGAAGCATACATCAAGAGCGATAGGACGAAACATACACCACCAAAGTTCTTTGATTACAGTCATGAGCTTTTAAAGAATCATCATGTTGAAATAAAATATGTTCAATATAGCGACAATGAAGCAAATTTTGTCATGAAGGAACTTCCTACTAAAATCTTTAGAGAACATGTCCATGCTATCGGAATACGACATTTCAATAATACATATTTGTTAATAGATATCTAAATGAGGGGGGTTGGCTATACACTGCACTCGTTTTCCTTTTGCTAACGTTTTTTTCACTATGTTTTCTTTAGCAAGGATTTTGATGAGGCATTTCAATTTTCAACTTTGATATACAATGATGTCAACCAAGGGGGAGTGTTGTAAGTAATTCGTGGATGACAACATTGTCAACCCTTGTGTTAAATATATCAAATATGTGTAATAGTACATTAATTATGTCTAGTGATTTTTTCTAGTATAATATGACCATTGTAAAGATGAAATACACACCATTCAAATACACTTTCATAGGTGATTAAATTTTTTCCAAGTCTTCTTCATACCATTCCATAAAATTTTGGTTTAATTTTGTTAAGCTTGTTTAATTTACATCAAATATACAACATATATATTATAAAATGTCCAGATATCAAAAAATATCTACTGTTTATCTAGTTGGGTTTTCAGTAAAAGGAGTGCATTTTACTCATATGTATCACTCAAACTCTCACTAAACGACTCTTTCTAATTCATAAATATACTTTTTCTGACACATACAACATCATGAAATATATTAATTTTCATGGGCATATGTTTTATTCACGGTGTACAATATTTATGAAAGATTCACTATGTCCACCCAATAAAAGTTCGATAACAATTCGCAAGCATCTTTGGTCTTTACGTGTATTAAAATTTTACAAGTTGCTGACGTACATGCATAAAGTATTCATAAATTTTTATTAAAGACTCGCAAGGTCATCTGTTTCGACATATCTAAGGGTTTTGGGGGTTATGTCTTTAGGTAATTGTTTAATTTTCGCAATATAATTCTTTAGTAACTCGAATAGGTGGTCATTCATTATGATCTTGATTCAGTTGTGTTTTCATACAACAACACATAAGTATATCGTTTCCAAGTCGATTCTAATTGCAAGTGCTCAACATCCCTCCCCTCCTTTCAAACATAGAAGAAGACAAACATGCAACTTATAATGATCTTCGTATGAAATGGAAGAGAAAGTATCCAAGAAAAAATCATAATGCTACAAAGAGTTCCTGGTGACCAGCATTAGGGATTATTCCATTTCAAATAAAGGACACCAAGACATGACAAATAAAGAATAAATATGTTGTTCTAGTATAGGAATTGTTATCTGTCGATGAGATTATATTTAGAATAGGCATTGTTCTCTTTCGATGAGATTATATTTAGAATAAGTATGAGTTTTCTATATTTTAAGAACAAATATAATGTTCTATAGTACGTGCATTGTTGGTGCGCTATTTAGTACTTAACAACTATCATGCTAATGTAACGTTATTGTAAGCTGGTAGGTGCTTTGATGGTTCATTATCTAGTAATTAAAAACTATCTTACATTAACTCATAAACAATTACATTCACTTGGAAATGATTGATTTAATATATAATAGATGTCTTTATATGTGATAATGTATATGCGAATAAACATTGATAAAATTTATAAAAATCTATATTCGAGAACGAATTACTACATTACATTACATAAAATTGTTAAATAACCCGGCTAATAGTATATAACCAGAAAATGCACCCTCCGAATCCGTAGAATAGTGGAAACTAAAAACAGGGCCTCTCTACCGGTTACTAACTACTATATAAACTTAAAAATAATAAGCCACGGATATAGTCGGGCCAATTGCATCTTATTTAAACACTCAATATGCCTAAAATACTTATTGGAATTTTGGATTGAGATGATATCTTTGTAATGATGCTATAGAGGCTATAGGTTTTAGGTGATTGAACATTTCATATCCCTCCACATGTGTTCTTTCCCATTTTGGGATCTTTTTAAGCTGATAGTTTTCCTTCTCAAAGATAGGAGGAAATGATATCTGGAGTATCATCTTCTTTATGAGCTATTGACTTATTTGTTAAGAAACCAAAGATGTGATATAACTCTCTATGCAACTCCATCAATTCATAGTATAAATAAACATAATGGAAGAACACAAATCAACTTGCATCATTTGTGGAACCCCACACATAGATTAGACGTAAAGGTGAAACATGAAATTAAATAACCTTATAAACATTAAGCAAGAGAATTTTCATTGGGAACTGATCTCGCAGGTTTGCGAGTATTTCACGCGCGATACCCGGTAAAAGCGACTACCTATAGTTAATATTTGCATGGAAATATATCAAACAGAATCGTCTAATTTTTTTGTGTTTCTTAACAAATGTGTCATTAGATATAGTCGAGTATATCATCTTAAATTCTTTGAAACGTTTAAACTATCATCTATTTAGACAATCTAGAAGGTTCTCTCAATTACTGTTTCGTGTTACATTGTGAGAAGAGAAACAAGCAGCTTAAGAAGATCCAAGTAGGGTGCAGAAGAACATGTAGATGAATGTAAAGTGTTTAATTAATGCTTATTGTTGCATGAGAAACTGAAGAAGCAACTAATAATAATTAATGTTTATATTTTCAACACACGGTATGGCATTTATGAATTACATGATGCCCGTAACGCTGACTACATAGAATCTTCAATGATCACAATCAGTGGCGGATCTAGAGGGTTTGAGTGGGGTGCAGGGACCCCACTTCACTCCATTTTTACTCCATTTATCATAGGAAAAATTTTGAAGTTGCTCTTCATTTGAGATTTTTTTGAAGAAGTCTATGTATTGGACCCCTCTTGGTTTAGAGGCTGGATCCACCACTGATCACAATCTTCTCTCTTATGATGGGATCATTTGCACACAAAATCACAACACTCAACCGAAATGCCAATAAATATTTCAGGCATTTGGAGTGACTGAGACTAGATTTAAAGCACCGACTATATCACCGGCTTATAATTTTTAAATTTTATATAGTAGTTGGCGGTAGATTGATTGGTTTGTGTTTTCACTTTCCTCCTAAGTGTTAGTTGATCTCCCTACTGATGGCAGGGAGAATGTGTGTTTGAGGGTCTAGTTTTGTTGGAGAGGCTATCGGTAATATAGCAGTTTGTTCACTTGTATTATTTTTTATGATTCTAGTTTCATGAATGTGTATTACAATATGAATTAAAAACAACAATCCACATAAGAAGAAAAGTTTTTCTCTAATGAAACTAACAATGTGCCTACTAAAAAACATAAGTTTTTATTTACGGAAGCAACAATACGTCTACAATAAAATTATAGATATTTCTTCTTTATTGATAGTCATATCTTCTATTTCATCGTTGATTAATTGTTCTTTAACTACAATGCAACTTGAGCAAAGAAACTCGATGATGATAGAACATTGACAAATTATAACATCCAACACATGAAGAGATATGATAGATTCTCTATAAGAACTAAAATGTTAATTCATTATAAGATGCATGTTTCCTTCTTATGTGTTAGTAATTATCTCGCTACTCTTTATCGAAAATAAATTGTTTTGGTTGCATGGTGGAACAGAACCTCGGGAACAAGCAATATGCTACTACTTGCAAAGAAAATGATGCTTTGCACATGCTTAACGATATTTCATTTGGTAGAGATAGTTGTATACATCTTAAATCCTATTCTTGAAAAATAAAATGTGCTCGTTGAAGTTTTTTGTATTATTTTGTGCCAAAAATATATTATCGTTCATTTATGGACATTATCTTCAAGTTTTTGTGATCATTTTGTGATGTTTCTAAAAAATTAGTTATTAGGTATATGCATCAAAATGATGGTCATGGTCATTTTACCGAATACCTCTATTTTAAGTGTTAAGCAACAATACTGGATTAGCACCGATTATAATGATTTTTAAAATTTAACCAATCAAAATCACTGCAAAATTTGATTTTAGCTCGTTGCCTTCGCTGCATAGATTTAAAATTTTAAAACTTATTGTTTAAAACTTATTTGTAATCGTTACCAAGTTAACATGGGTATATAGTTTTATGTAAACCGCAACATACTTTGATACTTCAACCATTTAGAGTTCCAATTTATGGTTCTTGACCCAAAAGAACAACGTATTAATAATCCAAGCTTTTTTCATGATTCTCTAGTACTAATATCATGTTAATAAACCTCAATTTATCATCATTTAATTAAATTTCCTACATGCAAAACAAATTCTCCATATTAGGGTTTCATAATGCTCCAAGCATGTTATAAATGATAGATAATATGTTATTTCAACTCCAATCATAAAAATCCTTACTTAATTTATAGTTTCAAATACGCGGTGTAAGTTAAATGTATAAATCTTTCTTGTTCTTGGAATTAGTTCAATAAAAGTTCAAATCAAGTTTGAAATGATTCTTCAAATAGAAACATTGAAGTTGAACGTTTTACAAGTTTTCACAAATTCTTCCCATCTTTTTAAGCTTCATTAAAACGGTTCATCGTTCATTCTTGCCTAGCCTTGCTTGCTTTCTTGATGTCCAATAACACAAAAGCAAAGTTAACATATAACAACGTGAATATCAATCAAGAAAAACAAACTATTCGGCTCATAACGCGTCAAAAACAATGTGGAAACAATAATTTACTCCCATGTTACAAAAATATCACAAGGCTCTCTTTAGTGATACAAAAAAAAAATAACTTTTTTCAAGCTCTCTTTTTCCTGCCCATTGCGGGTTTTGTGCCAATTGCTTTTGACTTTTGAGAATTTGGTAGCAAACCACGTAAGATGGCTAAAACCGCAAAACCTATGAAGGGAAAGTACATCTTCAATAGCTTTTCTGATGCTTTTTTAGATCCAATAAGTTCTGATAATATTGCAACCTGAAAGAACATGAAACAAACGAATTACGAGTTTTGTTTTTAACAAAGTATGTTATGTCTTGATAAATGATGTCTAAAAAACATTGGGAAACGGAAGGGAATAATAAATAGGGTAAAATTTGTAAAATGCTTTCTTTATTTCCGTGACATTCTTATTCTGTTTTTCTTTCTACATTAAGTAAAAAAGTAACATCCATATATAGAACATTCACACATATAGAACATTCTAGGAACTCACCAAACCATCATGATTCACACATCACATTCTAATTAGTAAACTAAACAATGATTCTTTTTAAGTTACATGGTTAAAGATTAATTAAAAGGGCTAAATGCATTGAATAACAAAGTACTTTCATTTATTTGTGTATTGTAGCATCCTACTTTGATTTCTTTCTATTACAGGCTTACAACATTTTACTTTCATTTTTTTTTTCTTATTAAGGCATTGTAATCTGAAAAATCAACCAAACTATGGCGTTATATTTTCAGTTTTTTTTATTAGTAGTAACACATAATACTTCTATTACTTAACCCTTAATTCAACCATCAACAGCAACAAGATATCAAGGTATCATCGTCACAATCAGATTTCCATTCATGTTTATTAAGATTTATGGTCAAATGCACCAACTGTCGCATCAATTATGGATATAGATTTATCTACGTTTTCAAAACCTAAACAATGTGATGGGATCGCACTTATAAATACCATCCCCAATCCTCATATTTTCTGGATTTGTTCTGCAGCCAGTGTATAGCAATAAAATCTCAAATTCATACTAAATTATGCTAGATCCCCCTCTTTTTCAGTGGATCGGTTATCAAAGTGAAAAAAACGAAGAAAGGGAAGTTAAGAATACCATAGAAGTCAAAGTGGAGACGCCATACAACAAACAGGTGGTGCGCAACCAAGATTTTCCAGTAGCGATCCCGTAGATAGAAGCAATCGATAGAGGCCATGCGAAGAGAAGCTCGAGCCAAATTAGGCCAACGAAGAAATGGGGTTTTTCGGAAACCAAGTAATCTCCGTATTCCTGGGTGTACCATGTCTTGAGGTTTACCAGGACTTCGGGGAAGATATTGGAAGGAAGACAGGTTTGAGCATCGAGAAGTGGAGCTGCAATTGCGATTACGAGGAACATGATGAACAGGATTACGTCGATTAGCTTCATCAGTGCCCCCATTGTTTCTTCTTTGAAGGGTTTTGTTGATTGAACTTGATATTCTGATGTGTAATTGTGTATATGTAAAAAGGGGATCTATGAAAGTGGCAGGTAAATTTCATTCGACTACTGCTTCAGGAGTAGTCGCCACGACCGCAAATGTGATTTGGTCAAAAGGTTTGGACTTTCGGAATTTGGAATTTTGGATGTGTACTCGGCAAAGGGGTAATTGGAAATGATGTTTTTAAGTTATAATTAGGACAAATTTCATAAAAGACACTAACTTTTCAAAAAATTTCGATTTTGATACTGTGTTATTTTTTTGTCAATTAAGTCACTAAGTTTTTAATTTTTTTTCAATTAAGTCACTATGTTTTCAATTTGGTTTCAATTTTGACAATTTGACCGGTCAACCCGATAGTCAGCTGACGTGGCATGATGACGTGTCAGTCTTTGATGATGCGACGCTGACGTGTCATGCTGACGTAGCACCCGAGTGTCAAAATTGAAACAAAATTGAAAACATAGTGACTTAATTGGAAAAAGTTGAAAACTTAGTGTTTTAATTGAAAAAAAATAACACGGTGTCAAAATTAATTTTTCTTGAAAAGTTAGTGACTTTTTTAGAATTTTTTCTACATTTTTTAAAATGATAAATTCGTCTTTTTACGATTTTAGAACGTATAAATATTTTTTTTTTACAAGTATAAATACGTATTTTTATATTTTTAGAAACATAGATACATTGTCATAAGTATATATAAATGTATATTTTTATGCTTTTAAAAATATAAATATGTTTTTCTATATATATATATATATATATATATATATATATATATATATATATATATATATATATATATATATATATATATATATATATATATATATCAATAAAATACGTATTATAAAACGAGTTTAAAACTCTTTCTTGACATTTTTTCATTATAAACATGATTTTGATTGATACGATATGTGATTATATGCAAAACAAACGTGCTTTTGATTGATACGATACGTGATTATATGTAAAAAAACGTATTTTATACGATACGATACGTGATTATATGTAAAAAAATTAATATTTTTTTTAAATGTTGTTGTGTTGGAATCGATTGCAAGTAACTAATGCAGTCTGTAATTTTTGTTTTCTATTTAATGCTTTCGTATTTAATACGTATGAATAGATATGGTTGCTTGTCTTATCGGTTGCCTCCATTGAATTGGTGTGAGTTCTTTCCCTTAAACCATTTGGCGAAAATGCCGTTTTGTTATTTAATAGGTAAATTCACAGCTACTTCAAACATAAATCCGTCAAAGAAAGAAACTCACAGTAAATCGAAGCAAAGCACAGAAGCAAATGACCAAATCAGCAAATAAGGAAAGAAAACAATAAATGCAAAGCCAAAAGAAAATAAAAGAAGGTAAACACCTGTAAATAAATTACAGCAAATATAACCTGGAAATGGAGAATTCATTGGACATCGATGAGGTCCAATGAATAAATTCACAGCTCCTTCGAACAAAAAGCCATCAAAGAAAGAAAGTCGCAGCAAATCGAAGCAAATCACAGAAGCAAAGGACCAAAATCAGCAAATAAGGAAAGAAAACAATAAATGCAAAGCACTAAGAAACAACCCACCCCCTTTCCCCCCCCCCCCCCCCCTCCACCCCCATGAAATCTTCTAGAAACCTTACGGCTTTTAATATATAGAGTAAAAATTTGTTTTTACATTTAGAAACTTAGATAGTTTTATTTGATTATCATTAGAGATTTTAAGACTAAGTGGAGCCGTGACAACATGGGGTGCGGTGTCCGACATAGAGTTCAAACCTCACACAGTAACACCGCCCCAGTTAAGTGGTACACAAGTGAACCCAAGTGAATGGGGTTCAAACCCCGTGTGATAAAATGCATTTGTTGCAGTTTGGCCTCTAGACTTTGTTGAGTTTTGCAAACCTTTTTTTTTTAATTTTTACCAAACCATATATACTATTTATTTACACAAATAAAACCATATTTCTATATATTCTTTTACATCCAACTCTCTTACAAATAATTTCAAAAAAAATGTCTTCTCAAGATTTTCCAAATAATCAAATCCCACCATCGATTTACTCATCCAACGTTTTCACATATCAAATGTCGGTTACCCGCAAATGCAACCGTAAAATTTATACCATAATTTTCAACAATTTTCCGACACACCAACCCAACAATTCCAAAATCCAATACCCGATTTCGTTCCCGACACACAAGTTCACCGGAACTAGTGCCGGAAACCCAACCCACGGTTCAAAGAAAAGGAAAAGCACAGAGACAAAAAAGGACAACCGAAGAAGATTTCGCGGTAGCCCATTCGTGGATGGACGTTTCCGAGGATGTAGCCGCCAGAAACGCCCAAGTGGTCGAGCACTTTTGGATGCGGATACGGGATCGTTTTCACCAAGAGTTACGCCGAGAGCCTTACCGTTCCAAAGACTCGTTGACAACAAAATACCGCGATGTAAATCGTGCGGTAATGAAGGTTAACGGATTGTTCCACAATTTATGAACGCATTGGAAGAGCGGCCAAACGGAGCAACATGTTTTCGAGAAAGCGCTAAAAATGTACAAGTCTAACAATAATGGAACGTTTTTTCGATACATTTAGTTTTGGCGGATTGTTGAAAAATGAAAAAAATGGCATGATTCAAACGTCGAACACGACGTTCCGCCCCCGGCAAGAAAGTGTTCGAAAACTTCCGAGTCAAGCTACCACACTACCTTCTCGGACGCTCGTATCAACATCGATTTAAACGATGACCTTGATGAAGACCCCCTCGAATTTCCCAAATTTCGTCGGCCGATGGGACGAGATGCCGCAAAAAGAAAAGGAAAAACGAGTTCGTCGAGTGCGGGAGGTGGGTCAGAAAGTAGCGAAGACGTGTCACTTATGCGGTTGGAATTCGAACACTACAATTTAAGTATCGCCGAGCGGATTGAGTTGGACAAAAAAGCGTTAGAAGACAAACAACGAGCCCGAGAAGAACGTATCCAACTCCGCAAAGACAAAAAACGTTTAAAAGATATCAAGTTTTTGTCGTCGAATCCGGTGAAGGGTCTCGAGAGCGAAGCACAGGAGATAGTTCTAAAATTAAAAGCGGATATTATGGCAAAATATCGCTCGTAAGGTGTCGTTTATTTATTTACGTGTTTCGTTTATCGTTTTACTTGTCATATTGTATCACAAATTAATAATGTAAAATGTAAAAATGCCAAGTGTCTTCCCTGTCTTAACCAAGGAATATAAAAATCCATATAAACCAGATGGAAATATCGTCCATATAAACAATACTATTATGAGGAAAAAGAGGTTGAGTCTAGATGAAGTAAAAGGGTGGGGTTGAGAAATCATTTGGTTCTAATCTTGTCATGTGCATGGTAGAAAGTGATCTAAGAGTGTCAATAGAGATGTAATTGGTAATTTTTACCTATTAATCAAACTTGTATGTAAGATCAATATAGCACGACAAGAAACTTTGATGTGGATCTTAGCCTTTATAAAATTATTTTTTCACAAAAACACAAGAGTGAGTAATGTATAAAGGACTTAACATTGAGTATTAAAATGAAATGTATTTCCTAGTTGTAGATGTTAACCAAAATAGTACACAAAATCTTATTCGTTCTCTATTGGAAGGTGTGGAGCTAAACAGTAATAACTTTGTTGGCTGAAAGCACACTTTGAGGATAGTCCTTATAAAAGAACAAGTTACATGTTATTATAAAACCACTTCCTTTACCACTATCTTAAAGAGCACATAATCATTGATATCTAGCATGGACTAGAAAGTTCGATAAACAATATGAGATTGTTGCCTGTGGTTTCTAGCATAATACATAGGGTTTAAAAGGAAATCGAATTGTATGAACCATTTGATATCATCTAAGAGTTGAAGAAATAGTTTCAATAGCAGGCTAAAATGGAGCTCTAAAATATGTGGGGAGAATCTCACGTCAGAGTTTCACATTAGTTTTATTTCATAATTACTCTAGTAACTACAACCAACTATGAACAGTTTAGAATTATTAAATGAAAATAAATTCGTAAAATGGAACACAATTTCAACAAATGAAGAATAATAATACTCTTAACACATTAAACTATATTATAACATAGTTGTTACTTGTTCTAATATTCAAATACTAAAATACAAATCAAATATCCCTAGCACTAGGAAATCTAATGTCTACAATATGACTCTCATGAATGGTTGTAGGCATGTGCTTTCTACAAACTTTGGTTGTAATGGAAATTATGGTATGGTTTTAAACAAACTATGGCTTAATGTTTAAAAGTTTTAGTTTTATCATATAGTCCCAACAATGTGTATATAGAATAGTGTACCGCTTGTTTACACTATTTAAGGTCTTAATAACCCACTTTATCAAAAAGGATGTATGTTGACTTAAACAAACTCAGGCCGATTTACTTATTTGTTGACTACGTTTATAGAGTACATATGAAACTAAAACCATATCCAAACACAGATGTAAGTAAAACCATAACTAAACACAGATACAAACATTGTGATGTAACCATAAGTTGATATTAGCATTAACCACTTTCAAACATTACAATAATGAAACACGATAGCCTACTTACTTAGTATATTCATACCTAACATTCCAAAAAACCGCTATTGCAAACCATTAAACAACCATCAAAAAACGGGTCACGAGCAAACCCTCCAAAATACCACACCCAAAAAACTTAAACCACCCCTTCATCGTTCCACCCAACCCACCATCTACCCGAACATGTTGTACAATGCAAAGACAATGAACAGGACCCAAGAGACAACCAACAATATTTTGTACTTCTAGGCATCTTTAAGGTCGGCTTCAAGCCTAGATATCACCTCAAGCAGGTTGCGCTTCGCCAGCAAGAGTCCCAAGATGATCATCATTGACCTCCTACACATGGGAGGGTCGGACCACCTAAATAACCCGCATCTGTTACACCTACAAAATCGTCTTCCCGGGTTCTGATTTGTCCACGAAGTGAAAATGGTGGCTTGTGTCCCACACTTTCACATCACCATTGTTGCTTAGGTATGTTTGTCAACGAAATCGAGCGAAAGAAATCTTTTTTGTTGCAGAATATCGATTGCCATCAATATATGATTTACCCGACATAAATATACAGTTGACCGGCTAATGAGAAGAAGAATTGTCCCCCACGTGAGGGCACACGATCACTCTAACGGCTTAAGATGACGGTAATAGGTAGAGGGACCAAATTTGTTACCTTTTTTTGCCACCACAGGGACCTTCAATGTGAAAAATAAAAAAGTGGACCAGGACTGAAAATTGTGGTAAACCATGGGGACCAATTCTGTAATTTACTCTAAAAATTTCCTGTCGATTGTCTCTTCATCAAATTATTCTTAGGCACTATGGTTGTCTATCCGATTGTTTTAGAACTAAAGCCACCCAAAATTGAAGTGTTTTGTTATTTGAAATTTGAGATAATTCTTTTTCAAGTGTTTATTTCTCAAACACCACTAGGTCATTTTGACGATGGTTGTTGTGTATCTAATTTAATCACACACCTGACACCTTAGCAAATGTTTTAATATTCAAAACGAATACGATATAGAAAATATGCATAATTGTTATATATTATGAAGAAAATTACATTAAGTTACAATCCTTTCATTTCATTTCTACTATGGTTATTAAACCTTAAAGATCGTCACTAAATCACCGGTTTGTACGAGATTGATGGTTTTAAATTATTCAGATTAAAAAATCATTAAAATACCATGTCGAGCCAACAAATTTTGTAATGATTTTAAAAATGGTTTGATTTTATAACGATTTTTGATTGTTTGATGTTTTATTATTGCTTTTAAGAGTTTGTTAATCAAACTAACAATTTTATATTATTCATAAAAGTATACATCCAGTTGCATTATGAAAATGCTTTTAAAAATCACCCTTTAAATGTCTATAATAAAATAAAGTAATAAACTATGGTTATCAAATAAGTAGGGTTGTAAATGAACGCAGTTTAACGAATTGTTTGTGAATCGTTCGAAGTGAAAATGGTGGCTTGTGTCCCACACTTTCACATCACCATTGTTTCTTAGGTATGTTTGTCAACGAAATCGAGCGAAAGAAATCTTTTTTGTTGCAGAATATCGATTGCCATCAATATATGATTTACCCGACATAAATATACAGTTGACTGGCTAATGAGAAGAAGAATTGTCCCCCACGTGAGGGCACACGATCACTCTAACGGCTTAAGATGACGGTAATAGGTAGAGGGACCAAATTTGTTACCTTTTTTTGCCACCACAGGGACCTTCAATGTGAAAAATAAAAAAGTGGACCAGGACTGAAAATTATGGTAAACCATGGGGACCAATTCTGTAATTTACTCTAAAAATTTCCTGTCGATTGTCTCTTCATCAAATTATTCTTAGGCACTATGGTTGTCTATCCGATTGTTTTAGAACTAAAGCCACCCAAAATTGAAGTGTTTTGTTATTTGAAATTTGAGATAATTCTTTTTCAAGTGTTTATTTCTCAAACACCACTAGGTCATTTTGACGATGGTTGTTGTGTATCTAATTTAATCACACACCTGACACCTTAGCAAATGTTTTAATATTCAAAACGAATACGATATAGAAAATATGCATAATTGTTATATATTATGAAGAAAATTACATTAAGTTACAATCCTTTCATTTCATTTCTACTATGGTTATTAAACCTTAAAGATCGTCACTAAATCACCGGTTTGTACGAGATTGATGGTTTTAAATTATTCAGATTAAAAAATCATTAAAATACCATGTCGAGCCAACAAATTTTGTAATGATTTTAAAAATGGTTTGATTTTATAACGATTTTTGATTGTTTGATGTTTTATTATTGCTTTTAAGAGTTTGTTAATCAAACTAACAATTTTATATTATTCATAAAAGTATACATCCAGTTGCATTATGAAAATGCTTTTAAAAATCACCCTTTAAATGTCTATAATAAAATAAAGTAATAAACTATGGTTATCAAATAAGTAGGGTTGTAAATGAACGCAGTTTAACGAATTGTTTGTGAATCGTTCGAAGTGAAAATGGTGGCTTGTGTCCCACACTTTCACATCACCATTGTTGCTTAGGTATGTTTGTCAACGAAATCGAGCGAAAGAAATCTTTTTTGTTGCAGAATATCGATTGCCATCAATATATGATTTACCCGACATAAATATACAGTTGACCGGCTAATGAGAAGAAGAATTGTCCCCCACGTGAGGGCACACGATCACTCTAACGGCTTAAGATGACGGTAATAGGTAGAGGGACCAAATTTGTTACCTTTTTTTGCCACCACAGGGACCTTCAATGTGAAAAATAAAAAAGTGGACCAGGACTGAAAATTGTGGTAAACCATGGGGACCAATTCTGTAATTTACTCTAAAAATTTCCTGTCGATTGTCTCTTCATCAAATTATTCTTAGGCACTATGGTTGTCTATCCGATTGTTTTAGAACTAAAGCCACCCAAAATTGAAGTGTTTTGTTATTTGAAATTTGAGATAATTCTTTTTCAAGTGTTTATTTCTCAAACACCACTAGGTCATTTTGACGATGGTTGTTGTGTATCTAATTTAATCACACACCTGACACCTTAGCAAATGTTTTAATATTCAAAACGAATACGATATAGAAAATATGCATAATTGTTATATATTATGAAGAAAATTACATTAAGTTACAATCCTTTCATTTCATTTCTACTATGGTTATTAAACCTTAAAGATCGTCACTAAATCACCGGTTTATACGAGATTGATGGTTTTAAATTATTCAGATTAAAAAATCATTAAAATACCATGTCGAGCCAACAAATTTTGTAATGATTTTAAAAATGGTTTGATTTTATAACGATTTTTGATTGTTTGATGTTTTATTATTGCTTTTAAGAGTTTGTTAATCAAACTAACAATTTTATATTATTCATAAAAGTATACATCCAGTTGCATTATGAAAATGCTTTTAAAAATCACCCTTTAAATGTCTATAATAAAATAAAGTAATAAACTATGGTTATCAAATAAGTAGGGTTGTAAATGAACGCAGTTTAACGAATTGTTTGTGAATCGTTCGAAGTGAAAATGGTGGCTTGTGTCCCACACTTTCACATCACCATTGTTGCTTAGGTATGTTTGTCAACGAAATCGAGCGAAAGAAATCTTTTTTGTTGCAGAATATCGATTGCCATCAATATATGATTTACCCGACATAAATATACAGTTGACCGGCTAATGAGAAGAAGAATTGACCCCCACGTGAGGGCACACGATCACTCTAACGGCTTAAGATGACGGTAATAGGTAGAGGGACCAAATTTGTTACCTTTTTTTGCCACCACAGGGACCTTCAATGTGAAAAATAAAAAAGTGGACCAGGACTGAAAATTGTGGTAAACCATGGGGACCAATTCTGTAATTTACTCTAAAAATTTCCTGTCGATTGTCTCTTCATCAAATTATTCTTAGGCACTATGGTTGTCTATCCGATTGTTTTAGAACTAAAGCCACCCAAAATTGAAGTGTTTTGTTATTTGAAATTTGAGATAATTCTTTTTCAAGTGTTTATTTCTCAAACACCACTAGGTCATTTTGACGATGGTTGTTGTGTATCTAATTTAATCACACACCTGACACCTTAGCAAATGTTTTAATATTCAAAACGAATACGATATAGAAAATATGCATAATTGTTATATATTATGAAGAAAATTACATTAAGTTACAATCCTTTCATTTCATTTCTACTATGGTTATTAAACCTTAAAGATCGTCACTAAATCACCGGTTTGTACGAGATTGATGGTTTTAAATTATTCAGATTAAAAAATCATTAAAATACCATGTCGAGCCAACAAATTTTGTAATGATTTTAAAAATGGTTTGATTTTATAACGATTTTTGATTGTTTGATGTTTTATTATTGCTTTTAAGAGTTTGTTAATCAAACTAACAATTTTATATTATTCATAAAAGTATACATCCAGTTGCATTATGAAAATGCTTTTAAAAATCACCCTTTAAATGTCTATAATAAAATAAAGTAATAAACTATGGTTATCAAATAAGTAGGGTTGTAAATGAACGCAGTTTAACGAATTGTTTGTGAATCGTTCGAAGTGAAAATGGTGGCTTGTGTCCCACACTTTCACATCACCATTGTTGCTTAGGTATGTTTGTCAACGAAATCGAGCGAAAGAAATCTTTTTTGTTGCAGAATATCGATTGCCATCAATATATGATTTACCCGACATAAATATACAGTTGACTGGCTAATGAGAAGAAGAATTGTCCCCCACGTGAGGGCACACGATCACTCTAACGGCTTAAGATGACGGTAATAGGTAGAGGGACCAAATTTGTTACCTTTTTTTGCCACCACAGGGACCTTCAATGTGAAAAATAAAAAAGTGGACCAGGACTGAAAATTGTGGTAAACCATGGGGACCAATTCTGTAATTTACTCTAAAAATTTCCTGTCGATTGTCTCTTCATCAAATTATTCTTAGGCACTATGGTTGTCTATCCGATTGTTTTAGAACTAAAGCCACCCAAAATTGAAGTGTTTTGTTATTTGAAATTTGAGATAATTCTTTTTCAAGTGTTTATTTCTCAAACACCACTAGGTCATTTTGACGATGGTTGTTGTGTATCTAATTTAATCACACACCTGACACCTTAGCAAATGTTTTAATATTCAAAACGAATACGATATAGAAAATATGCATAATTGTTATATATTATGAAGAAAATTACATTAAGTTACAATCCTTTCATTTCATTTCTACTATGGTTATTAAACCTTAAAGATCGTCACTAAATCACCGGTTTGTACGAGATTGATGGTTTTAAATTATTCAGATTAAAAAATCATTAAAATACCATGTCGAGCCAACAAATTTTGTAATGATTTTAAAAATGGTTTGATTTTATAACGATTTTTGATTGTTTGATGTTTTATTATTGCTTTTAAGAGTTTGTTAATCAAACTAACAATTTTATATTATTCATAAAAGTATACATCCAGTTGCATTATGAAAATGCTTTTAAAAATCACCCTTTAAATGTCTATAATAAAATAAAGTAATAAACTATGGTTATCAAATAAGTAGGGTTGTAAATGAACGCAGTTTAACGAATTGTTTGTGAATCGTTCGAAGTGAAAATGGTGGCTTGTGTCCCACACTTTCACATCACCATTGTTGCTTAGGTATGTTTGTCAACGAAATCGAGCGAAAGAAATCTTTTTTGTTGCAGAATATCGATTGCCATCAATATATGATTTACCCGACATAAATATACAGTTGACTGGCTAATGAGAAGAAGAATTGTCCCCCACGTGAGGGCACACGATCACTCTAACGGCTTAAGATGACGGTAATAGGTAGAGGGACCAAATTTGTTACCTTTTTTTGCCACCACAGGGACCTTCAATGTGAAAAATAAAAAAGTGGACCAGGACTGAAAATTGTGGTAAACCATGGGGACCAATTCTGTAATTTACTCTAAAAATTTCCTGTCGATTGTCTCTTCATCAAATTATTCTTAGGCACTATGGTTGTCTATCCGATTGTTTTAGAACTAAAGCCACCCAAAATTGAAGTGTTTTGTTATTTGAAATTTGAGATAATTCTTTTTCAAGTGTTTATTTCTCAAACACCACTAGGTCATTTTGACGATGGTTGTTGTGTATCTAATTTAATCACACACCTGACACCTTAGCAAATGTTTTAATATTCAAAACGAATACGATATAGAAAATATGCATAATTGTTATATATTATGAAGAAAATTACATTAAGTTACAATCCTTTCATTTCATTTCTACTATGGTTATTAAACCTTAAAGATCGTCACTAAATCACCGGTTTGTACGAGATTGATGGTTTTAAATTATTCAGATTAAAAAATCATTAAAATACCATGTCGAGCCAACAAATTTTGTAATGATTTTAAAAATGGTTTGATTTTATAACGAGTTTTGATTGTTTGATGTTTTATTATTGCTTTTAAGAGTTTGTTAATCAAACTAACAATTTTATATTATTCATAAAAGTATACATCCAGTTGCATTATGAAAATGCTTTTAAAAATCACCCTTTAAATGTCTATAATAAAATAAAGTAATAAACTATGGTTATCAAATAAGTAGGGTTGTAAATGAACGCAGTTTAACGAATTGTTTGTGAATCGTTCGAAGTGAAAATGGTGGCTTGTGTCCCACACTTTCACATCACCATTGTTGCTTAGGTATGTTTGTCAACGAAATCGAGCGAAAGAAATCTTTTTTGTTGCAGAATATCGATTGCCATCAATATATGATTTACCCGACATAAATATACAGTTGACTGGCTAATGAGAAGAAGAATTGTCCCCCACGTGAGGGCACACGATCACTCTAACGGCTTAAGATGACGGTAATAGGTAGAGGGACCAAATTTGTTACCTTTTTTGCCACCACAGGGACCTTCAATGTGAAAAATAAAAAAATGGACCAGGACTGAAAATTGTGGTAAACCATGGGGACCAATTCTGTAATTTACTCTAAAAATTTCCTGTCGATTGTCTCTTCATCAAATTATTCTTAGGCACTATGGTTGTCTATCCGATTGTTTTAGAACTAAAGCCACCCAAAATTGAAGTGTTTTGTTATTTGAAATTTGAGATAATTCTTTTTCAAGTGTTTATTTCTCAAACACCACTAGGTCATTTTGACGATGGTTGTTGTGTATCTAATTTAATCACACACCTGACACCTTAGCAAATGTTTTAATATTCAAAACGAATACGATATAGAAAATATGCATAATTGTTATATATTATGAAGAAAATTACATTAAGTTACAATCCTTTCATTTCATTTCTACTATGGTTATTAAACCTTAAAGATCGTCACTAAATCACCGGTTTGTACGAGATTGATGGTTTTAAATTATTCAGATTAAAAAATCATTAAAATACCATGTCGAGCCAACAAATTTTGTAATGATTTTAAAAATGGTTTGATTTTATAACGAGTTTTGATTGTTTGATGTTTTATTATTGCTTTTAAGAGTTTGTTAATCAAACTAACAATTTTATATTATTCATAAAAGTATACATCCAGTTGCATTATGAAAATGCTTTTAAAAATCACCCTTTAAATGTCTATAATAAAATAAAGTAATAAACTATGGTTATCAAATAAGTAGGGTTGTAAATGAACGCAGTTTAACGAATTGTTTGTGAATCGTTCGGCGGAAAGTTTGTTTATGTTATTTATTTAATAAACAAACGAACATGAACAAGATTTTGTTCGTTTAGTTAAATGAACGAACACACACCATTGTCTTGTTCATTTATTTACGTTCGTGAACATTCGTTTATGTCGGTTCATTTATGTTTGTTTGTTTATGTTCATGAACATTTGTATATATATATATATATATATATATATATATATATATATATATATATAAAATGTTTGTTTTTGTATGATCGTTTATGTTCGGTCATTTGACACCTTAACCAACATAAATAAACAAACATAAACAAGAAATTTTGTTGGGCGGAAGGCTATTGGGGCCTTGGAGGGCCATGACCTCCCTGCTTTTTTTTTTTTTTTGCTTCCAAGTATTATTACTATTAGTATAGTTCAAATATAAATTCTTCAATACACTAAAAATTCTGAAAGTTTGGATCCTGAAAAGTGAAGCCGACTTATATAACATTGAAAATTGTTTTCTGTTGCTAATGTGTTTCTTTACGTGGGTCTACAAATTCCGCCCCTCCCTTATATTTTGATTTTCAAATTGAATTTAATCACATAAATAATTTATTTAGATTTTATATTCATATTTTTATAACATAAATTAGGCCAATTAAGCATTCTAATATAAAACATTTTATCCATATCAAAACTTTCTTTTAAAAATCATATAAAATTTTCTATACACTTATATTACTTATTTCAGTGCAATAAAAGGACAATTAAAATATCAACAAAATGTTTAATTTTTCTTAAAAATATTTTCTACAATTCAGTAATTGTAACAACCGTTAAGCATGTTACAATTTTTTGTGGCTTAGCGAGTTAATGTAGTTGCGAGTTCCACTTATACAAGCGACTTAAGAATATTTCATACTTCTTTTGTTAAAATTTATGATATGTCGTAACGTTAAACCAAATTAAACTTATGTATATGGTTCTGTTTTGATGTTTTTGTTTCGTCTCCTTTAGTTTTAGTGTTTGTATTTGCTTTTTGATAAACCATCTTGAGAGAATTTATTAATAAGCTAGTTTATAAACTAAAAACTAGATTTTCAGCTGTTTCAAACAAAATTCAAATGTCAATTATGAAATTATGTCTATAAAGGTAAAAAAAAAAAAAACATTAACTAAAAATATGCTTTCTAAAATGTATGACAATAAAATAAAGTAAAAGTATATTGTTATTTATTGTGATTTGTCTCTATTTTATTTAATTACAATTGTTTGTGAAAATAGAATTACCAATTTTGACAAGCGGTCTATAACATGCATTCGCGATAAACGTACCGGCCGGCCTACATTCCCCTCCCTCCAGCGCCCCCTCGCCCCATAATATCATCCCCTTCCTAACAAACACCAACAATATCATTATTCCATTCATCTTTGTTCTTCCGATCTGCACATTTCATCTGGTTGAAATGAGTCACGATACAATGGGGACTTTAAAGGCGGTGCTACAGCATCCCGGTGATTTTTATCCATTGATGAAGCTCATGATAGCGACGAAGCAGGCGGAGAAACAGATCCCGACGGAGCCACATTGGGCATTCTGTTATTCAATGCTTCATAAGGTTTCTAGAAGCTTCGGGCTCGTTATTCAACAACTTGGCGCGGAGCTTCGTGACGCTGTAAGTTTGATTCGTAAATGCGATCTCTCGTTTGTTGTTTTGTTCCGTTTATTGTTCGATGATTATGCGTCCGTTCAAAAATTTCGTCAAATTGTGGATTGTGAATGCGTGAATGATCATGAATCCAATACATTCCTGCAATGTCTCCTTGTATCAACTGATTATCATTTGATTTTTTTTATTTTACGGTTCGTGAATGATTTAGTTAAATTGAATTGTCATTTTGATGACAAAATTCTCGTATTATGACGTACCTATTTCAAAAGTTCTTAAGAATTTTGATTTTGTGAATTATAAATGCATGAATTCAATGCATTCCTACGTCTTGCTATATCGATATCAACTTTCCTTTTCCGTTACAGTTTTTAGAGTTTGAGAATCATTAGTTCGTTAGTTAATTTAATTATAAAAATATTGCAAGCTTCAAGTATGTCTCCTTAGGTGTTTGAATTTATTGATGCACGGGTTCCTGTCAAATGTTTGACTTTCCTTTTCTTATTTCATGAGCTGGTTATTGACAATTATATTTTAGGAGAAAAACCTTTAACCTGATGCACCTCACAACTTGTATTCTATCATCGTGACATCCTTCAATGAATAATAAGTGAAAAACTCAAATTATGATGGAAATTGTATCGAAAATTTTGGAGTTGTTGCCTTTGTAAATATGTAGAAAATACAATGACCTTTCAGTCATTTTGCCCCCATGAACTTTGAAAAAGATTATAGGTACCTATTTGTTGCACTTAGTTTATACATTGATAATAAATTCAGTTTTTTTTCTAAAACATTGATGCAGGTATGCGTTTTCTATTTGCTTCTTCGAGCCCTTGACACTGTTGGTATGTTCTTTTACCTTTATGTGTAGGTTCTATTCTTTTACATCACTTGTCATTATCTCAAATACTTTTTAAACATCATTTATCTATACAATACTTTATCGACACAACACTTAACTGTCTTCTCGATTGACACGTTTTGTGTTTTTTTTTCCCCTTTTGGACAGAGGATGATACAAAAATAGATACTATGGTTAAGATACCGATTCTGATGGAATTTCATCGCCATATTTATGATCCTGACTGGCATTTTTCATGTGAGTACTGAATCTATTGCCTGCTTTAATTGCAGCTATGATCTTATGCATCATACATGATTTATATGCTGATTCTAGTAGTTTTTTTTCTTCTGAAGGTGGTACAAAGGAATACAAGATTCTCATGGACCAGTTCCATCATGTTTCCACTGCCTTTTTGGAGCTCAATGGCAGGTTGCTTTTACACAAAACTATTAATTGTTAAATCTTAGATAGGTATCGTGTAATGTATATTAATTAGATTTTAAATCAACATAACTGAAAGAATTAGTGATATGTTTCTCATCATGTTTCTGGACTAAACAAACTTTATAGGGATATTTTATATAATGAAGATGAAAAGGACATTTATGTCTTTTTCTAAGACAATGATCTTGTTCCACCTTTTGCATGGGATAAAAAGATGCAATTTTTGTGCCAACATGTCATGTCATGTCATGTCATGTCATGTCATTTGATGTCATGTCTTTTCATGCTTAACACGAATCGAACCTTAAGATCCTTTGATTTTAGCAAAATAGATGCATAAAATAGCTTCTTCTTTTTTTAACTACAACTTTTGGGAGGATTTAGCTATGCTAAAAAACTAGAAATAATCTTTGCCACATGATATATAAATTTCTTAAGATTGTGTGATCAACTAATTTGAATTGTTACTCACGGTACAATTTTTATCCTTCTATTTGTTGATTTACAACTCTCCAACTATTCTGCAGTTATCAGGAGGCAATTGAGGATATTACCATGAAAATGGGTGCAGGAATGGCAAAGTTTATATGCAAAGAGGTACATCTTATCATTGCCTAAAATATCTTTAACTCCCATTTATCTTTTAATGAAAGGGCTTTTGTCATAAAAGTCCTTAAGTTTGTCGTAAATGTTCGGTTTTGTCCTTCTATGTATTTTATGTCCACTAAAGCCCAAAATTTGCAAACTTTTTTCCATATTTGTTCCTGAAACCCGTGATAACAGGTTTCCAGGTTACCGTTGAAATTACTTTCACATAAAAGTCCTTATGTTCACAAATTTGTACGTTTTACCATGAAATTAATTTCACATAGAAGTCTTTAAGTTTTACGAAAATGTTTGGTTTTGCCCTCCACCACCACCACCGCCACCACCCACCACCACCACCACTTCCACTGCAGTGGTGGTGGTGGGTGGTGGTGGTGTTGGAGGACAAAACCGAACATTTTCGAATAACTCAAGGACTTCTATGTGAAAATACTTTTAAGGTAACCTGGAAACCTGTTATCACAGGTTTCAGGGACAAAAATGAAACAAAGTTTGCAAATTTTGGGTTTTAGTGCACATAAAATCCATAGAATGACAAAATCGAACATTTATGAAAAAGTTAAGGACTTTTATGACAAAAGCCCTTAATGAAATGACATAACAAGTTATATATACACTAGACCGATGTCAACGAGACAAAAATTGAAAATTTCTTTGTCTCATTGAAAAGTCGGAACATATAGGAATCATTATAAAAACACTTTAGTCATGATCTCTCTCTTTGTTGTGAAAAAGAAGTTGAATTTATTTGGATCTTTTGCAGGAAGTTGTATCAATTGCTGACTATGATGAATATTGTCATTATGTTGCGGGACACGTTGGAATGGGATTGTCAAAACTTTTTTATGCCTCAGGAAAAGAACGTTTGTTTCCCGAACCGACCTCCAATGCAATGGGCTTATTTCTTCAGGTAAGTAATCTTCTTGTCACCTGAATAGATGCAAGAAATAGCAATATACTTTCTATTTGTTTATTATAGCATCCTACTTTCATTTCTTCCAAACTCTCATTCATCATGTTACTATCTTGTAGAAAACAAACATTGTTAGGGATTATCTTGAGGACATAAATGAACAACCCAAGTCACGTGTGTATTGGCCTCGCCAAGTTTGGAGTAGATACGCGAATAAACCAGAGGTATGAATATATATTTTTCCATTTTCTTTAAAAAAAATAGCAATGTCATTGAGCTCAAAATTTATCTTTCACTTGTAAACATAAAGACCATGATGGAATCATAATTGTTAAACATGGCACAATAAGACGACAGTATTATACTATTATACTGTATTTGGCGTGTATTGGACTGGGACCAATCTCAATGGGGACAGATATTTAAATCTTTTGTCTTGTAAAGACGTTAATGCCCCTCCTCATCCTCATCATCCAAAATAGCCCTAGAAAGCTTGGCTTTCTTGAGCTATATTTGATGACAATGGGCATTTACGTCATTTGTATAGACAAGAGTGGTCCCACCTTTTTGGGTTGGAAAAAATTTGCAACTTTTGTCCCATTGACATTAGTTTAAATCTCAAGATCAGCTGATCGAATGTCAAACGCAGTATAACCTGTCTTGTCATGTGTAACAAACAAGCCTTATTTTTGAATTTGGAACTTTAAAACTTCAATTTAATAAGTTTTTGATGATATGTGGGGTCAGGACTTCAAAAACAAAGAGAATTCAGCAAAGGCCATTCAGTGCTTGAATCATATGGTGACAAATGCTTTAATACATGTTGAAGAGTGTTTAAAGTATTTAACCGGTATACGTGATCCAGCAATCTTCAAGTTTTGTGCTATACCACAGGTATGACAAGCTTTTTGGGCTACGATGATGAGGGCATTTATGTCTTTTGCACATACGATTGTGAGTAAGCATGTATTGTGATTTGAAAATGGAAAAAATGCAAGAAATAGTAGCGAACTTCACTCTTTTTACCAATTTAGGTTATGTAAGTATGTTGCTATTATGGATAAAAATATATTAGTTTGTTAGGATTAAGGATAATAATAAAGTACATTGCTATTGTTGGTAAAAAAAAATTGTAAGTACTTTTATAATACTGTTGAAAAATAACTAGAATGTTATTATTAGTGAGTAAAGTAAAGTATGTTGTAATTCCACGCAATATGCTGTTTGAAAATCTTTCAAACAGTACGAGTATGTGATGTTATTTTTTTCAATAAAAAAATATTTGATTAATTTTAAGCGTCAAGATGAAAAATTGCAGATCAAGTATCTAGTGTGGACATTTTACTTAATTTTAGTGATGTTGTATCAGATTATGGCAATTGGAACCCTAGATTTATGCTACAACAACATTGAAGTTTTCAGAGGGGTAGTGAAATTGAGACGTGGTAAGATTGTTGTTTGTTTATATTTTTATCTAGTTTTTTTGCCAACCCTAACCCTTAAGAATGTTGGTAACTACTAACTATTATGAATAAATGCAATAATTAACAATGTATTTTCCATAAAAAAAATTAATGTAGCATTGTACTTTAAGTTTTTGTTATTACAACATTTTACTTTCAAATTATTTCTTATCAAGTCATTGTAATTTTGAGAAATCAACCCTTCTATCAATCAGATTAATTAATTTAAAACATAACATGTTGCAGTTGATATAATTGTAACTAATAAAAAATTGTAAGTACCATGTTATAATAAGAGGAAATGAAAGTAGAATGCTACAAGTTTTTTTTTTTGAAAAGTACATTGTTATTTCTTGCACTTAGCCCTAATTATTACTATGAAGTATTCCCAAAATAGTAACTATATTTCAGTTATTTTTATAGTTTATGTGATTGGTCTCCTTTTGTAGGTCTTACTGCCAAAATAATTGACCGGACTAAAACCATGGCAGACGTGTATGGTGCATTTTATGATTTTTCCTTATCGCTCAGGTCCAAGGTATTATTATTATTATTCTTATTATTATTATTATTACTATTATTATAATCATTAGTAATTGAGTTACTGCATTTAATCATCAGATTAATGTGAAGGATCCAAATGCCCATTTAACAGTCCACAGGATAGATGATATCCAAAAAATCTGCAGAGACTCAGGCACCCTTGACAAATGGTATGTTCTTTTTTTTTTTTTTTTTTTTTTTTTTTTTTTTTTTTTTTTTTGGTCCCTAAAATGACCTTTCGTCCCATTAAATCCACAAAAATGACCATATTTCCATCATGTTCTTTATCTTCTTGTGTACCATATTGAAGTTATTAACAACTATGGCAACTATGGTCCCTAGTGTATTGTTGGAGATGAAGACCTCGAGGGCAAAACGGTCATTTTCATGGATTTATAACCGAACAATTACCGCCTAACGACGAAACACATGACCAAAAGTGATTATAAAATACATTATCAGTTATAAGTATGCCATTATGTGTAAAGAAATGCAAATACATTGCTATTATTGGTAAAAAAAATGAAGTATTTTGCTATTATGTATAAAAAGTAAAATGTAGTACTCAAAGTTGTAATTTCCTGAAATTTGCCCTAACTAAAATTTGACTGGTTCATATTCTGATCGTCTGATTGTTTGATGTTTTTCAGGAAATCTTACATAACTGAAGAGGATCCAAACTACACTCCAGCTCTTCTGGTGAGGATTTAACTTTCCTAAAATACCCTTGTCATTCAATCTTGTAACAAAATACCATGACCTTTATGCAGGTTGCTTTTATTATCCTGATACTCGCAATTCTTTACGCATATAGTCGATTCAACAAATCCAGTAAGCATATTCATTAACTTTATTTTTCTTACACTTTACTACACTAGAAAAACTTTCTAGTGCTCTTTTCATATATCAGGACGAGGAGGGCATTTACGTCTTTTATCAAACACAATAGAAAATCATCTTGTACTGTGTACTGTGTACTGTGTACTGTGTACTGTGTACTGTGTACTGTGTACTGTGTACTGTGTACTGTGTACTGTGTACTGTGTACTGTGTACTGTGTACTGTGTACTGTGTAACAAACAATGCCTAAACTACCGAGTGTTTTTTACTTTTTTGCAGCATCATGAAAATTCATGGGGATCAGTGTAATGTCGATTACCATCAACCGAAACATTAGTCAACATATTACGGTAAAACCTTTGTCTAAAAAACTAATTTTTCGTTGTTATGTAGCAGTATAGTTAGAGAGTATGCAATAAATTGGGGTTTGGGTTCTTCGTAAAGTTGATTGTTATCAAATGTTACAACGGATTTGATACGTGAAAATCTTGATTCATTAGTTTGTTATTTAGTATTAATTTGTGAAATGACATGATTTATATTAGTTTTCGTTAAGGAATCATATTTGTGTTTCATTATCCATAAATAGGTAATGCGTTTTATTCTTTACCGTACTAGAATTGTACTTACATTACTTTACCAATTAATAGCAAAGTACGTACAACTTTAACCGATAAGTGCAACTTTTATGCATATTTTTACACAGAAGTAGAAATGTACTTGCAATTCCTTACCTATATTAGCAATGTACTTATATTTTTTTTAATCGATAGTAGCAATTTGTAACAATTAAAGTAAATTACCGATATTGTTGCGAAATATAGGTATGTTGCTATTATTGGTATAAAAAATTAAATAGCATTGTTATTTTCGGTAAAATGTGTGAAATTGTTGATATTATTAAGTATGTTGTCATTATGGGTAAGAAATAAAGTAAATCACATGTATATTGACAATGAGAGTAAAGTACATTCTTAATTAACGCCATGTGTTTGAAGTTCAAGTTTCATTTGGAAATATCGAATTAGCTCGTAGTTTAGAACGAATCAATGAAATGACAAATAACTATATTGGTGTTTTTAGGAACAAATATGTTCAAAAGTGTTGGTTTATGGTGGGTAGTGGTGCAATGTTTATTAAAATAACACATAAATAAGAATAAAATTGTTATTACGACGTACATAAAAAGATTATAACTATAAATGATATTGTTATAAAAAAGATGTTTCTTTCCTGGAAAAGGAGAGTGCTTTGTAAATACGGTTTACGACTTTCTAATAATTAGATTGATGTTGATTTTGGTTTTTCGAAACATGTTAGAAGATGCTATTTTTATTCTAGTTGCATTTTCTAAAAACGTAATTGGAAAACAATAAACAAAAATGTTACCAGATGCAACCCTTAACCATGAACAAGTTATTTTGATTGAATTAATTATAAACAAAAATTTTCAAAAGCTTACAAGTTGTATTTTTATACCGATATGGTCGATGGACTATGATATTATGATTTGATCAAACCACCCATTGAATACGTAGAAGCGTTTGGATAATGGATACCACATCACTTGTGAATTACATACATCCAACTAGATGTCGTCTTTGAACTTCCGTCTTCAAATCAAACAAACTACAAACTAGGGCTGAGCACGGTGCGGTTCGGTGCGGTTTTTAGGAATAACCGCACCGCAAACCGCAAATGCGGTTTTTTATATGTTAGAACCGATCGGTGCGGTTTCTTGTTGCGGTTTTTTTTGCGGTGCGGTTTTCATGCGGTTTCGGTGCGGTTATTAACCGCATGTCATTGGTGCGGTTTTTTCTGCGGTTTTTAACCGCAAGTGTTAATTTCGTTCCAATGGTGCGGCTTTTGCGGTTTAAACTTTAAAGAGAAACGATAATTAGCAATTAACATCTCAAAACACCACCATACAATCAAACATCCAAGTCTAATACATTTCAAGACACCAACATACAATCGAACATCCAAAGTCTAAACTAATAGATAAAGTAATTAGCAATTAACATCTTAAAGGCACTAAAGTTCATCATGTTGCAAAACAAAACAAAACGATAACAACAAAAGTCTTCTAAAATTCTAATCTTCATCACGTGCAACACCTCAACAACTTGTCATTAGAACCTTATTCCCGTCTCATAGACTACAAGTAAACAAGCAAAATAATTAGTTACTCAAAAGTTACAAAACCATGAAAACATAAGAAACTATAAAAAATTAATAAGAACATGTTACTTGAGTAGTAGCAACTAGCAACAAACAATTCAATCCTTTTGTGTTAAGCATCATCGAATGCTTTTTTACCCTTTGAGAATATATCTACATAAAAACATGATAATATTAGTAATTTAGTTTCATAATATGTATGTGAAATTTGAAGTAAAAAAAATATGGAGAAAAGTTTACCGATTTTCATAGTCGCCATCCTCTCATTAAATTCATCCATATCTTTACTTGACATAGTACCACCAAGCTCAAGATCCACCGATGTATTCCGTATCCAATATTGGCTACAAATTAGAGATTCCGCGGTGTCCGTGTTAAGTCCAGCCCTATATTTATCAATAACTCTGCCGCCAGTACTAAAGGCCGATTCTGATGCAACAGTCGAGATCGGCATTGCCAAAACATGTCTAGCCAGTTTAGACAATATGGGAAACTTGACTGAATTTGCTTTCCACCAACCCAAAAGATCAAAAGTTTGGTCCCTCTTTTCCCTTCCATATGCTAAATAGATCTCTACCTCACTCTTTTCCCTTCCATCTTCATCATCATATCTATCAAATTCAAGCTCCAAATCAATATCCATTTCACTAAAACTACTTGAGTTTTCACTAAAAACACCGTCTTGTCTGTTTTGCACATTCATTTTCTCCCCTTTGTTTTTGTAACAGGTAAACAAATCCTCAAGAGTCTTAGTCACCTTTCCTAGTATCTCCTTGCTTTTCTCATAATTCTTTCCATAAATCGTTCCAATGCAATAATTGACGTATCTTAGCTTGTTGCGTGGATCCAAAACAACCGCAACATACAGTAGATAATTCATGTTATCTACGTTGTCCCAATATTTATCATATTTCGCTTTCATTGAGGTTGCCATCTTTTTCTTTTGTTCATCTTGACTCAAACACATCCGGGTGATTGTGGCTTGCATTTTCACAAGCTCCGAAAAAAATATATTTGATGTTACATACTTCGAACCAGATATCTTAGTTGTAACATCAGAAAATATTTTCAAGTACTCGATCAAATTCCTATTTTTCATCAATAACAATATGTAAACATTGAATTGATGAAAACAAAATAGTAATTAAAGCTCAAAGTCGTTTGTTTTTTTGAATCAACTTTTTTTTATAAAGAGGCGAGGTCCTACATACGTTTTGCAAATGACTAAGTAATGAAGAAGTACCGTTCCTCCTAGTACCACAAGCTAAAACCTTTTTACAATGGTTGCATTTTGCAGATGTTTGGCCTTCTACACGTGGAAAATGTTGCCAAACAATAGATCTTGCCCTACTTGACTTATTTTCTTCTTCTGCGTTGTTAACTTCATCCCCTAATGGGACGTCATCTCCATTCTCATTTTGATCATCTAGATCAATTATATTTTCATGTTCATCGTTAGCCATCCTGAAATAGAAATTAAAACACAGAAAATCAGGTCTGATAACAAAAATCAAAACACAAAAAATCTGCTATAAACAGTTAAACACTTGCAAACACAGAAAATCAGAAGCATAAACGTATAAAAAAAATCAAAAGCTTCTATTGCTGTGGCAGCTCGTTTCCGTTGATGCAAGTGTTTACTTTTCTGCCTTAGCATTGCTGACTATTTCTCATTTGGATATAATTTTCAATTAAACTTCTAATCGAATTTCAGTCAACCTGTTGGACTTTTTTCACTAAATAACCCAAAGATATATTACTCACCGGAGTTTGTGATGGTGGAGGTGAATAGTGAATACCATCAACAGTCAAGCATAATCAGAAAATGGCGATAGTGGAGGTGAATACCGTCAAGCATAATCAGATATATTACTCACCGGAGTTTGCTTGGTTGTAGCCGGCGACAGTGGAGGAATGGCGATGGGGGAGGAATGGACGACCGGCGACTGCGAGTGCGAGGAATGGACGACGGACGACGGACGACTGGAGGGTAACAAGAAGTCCGGCGTCCGCCGTTGGCGTTTGCGTCTGGAAGCGGCCGGAAGGTTGAAAGCGGCGTAAGGGAGGACGTAGAAGAACCCTAATCGCGTGAGTAAAAGTGAACGAGAGG